>OY804599.1:22236009-22632475 GCA_963680895.1 Fragum sueziense | reverse complement strand
AAATGAACCATTTATTGTTATGGCTGCTGAAAAAATTACGACCAAAAAGTATTTCTAAAAGGTTAATAGTCAATGTTTTGCAACAACCCTCACCTGAGCAGCCTTTGTTTACCTTGACCTTCCATTCAAAACCAAAGGTTATACTCATCCAGCAGGCCGATTTGAAATGAAATTTTTGGTCAGGTATGACAAAAAATGATTTATTGATCTATACCCTACAGTGTTTTACCGAGTGATTCGATATGATACACAAAAACAAAGCTTCAAGTTACTTGTAACGTTACCGAACTTTCCGCTGTTTTCAAAGAGCAACGCTCTCTGATGTAAATAGCGAAAAATCAAAATATCAAAGAGCGTATTTTCATCAGAGAAGACTCGGATTAGACTCATTGATATGGAATCCAGTGAGTCCCCAGGACTCACAGTCTTAAAATTGTAAAATTATCACTGAGAATGGACAGAATTTAACCATTTTTTGGGGGGGGGGGGGGGGGGAGGGGAGCAGCACCATTGCCTTTAGATTTTTAGATTGACCGGTACCCAAATTCAGGGTTTTGTCAATACTAACGTTCTAATTTTCGGTCAAAGGCCTTTTCCCAAAATACAAATGCAAATTTATAACAGCTACACAGTTGTACAGTGTAATTCAAAGGTGAATTTGAATAAAAAGAAAAATTAAATAAAATTACATATCATGAGATTGCTCTTTGGAGCTAACTTTTTCAGCATTCATATAAAACTGTAAATCTTGGACAAACAGGCCCAAAGGAGCAGGTTAACAGCAGTGGCAGATCCAGAGGGGGTTCGGTTCGAACGAAACCCCCTTTGTGGCCTGATTATTTCATTTTCATGCAGAAATTCAGTCAATTTTGTGTAAACAGGAAAACGAACCCCCCTAGCTGTATATTTGAACCCCCCCCCCCCTTGCAGAAATCCTTGATCCGGCACTGTAACGGACAAGGTAAGGTAAGATGTAACAATATTGTCTTTCTCACATAGATGAGTCAATAGCTAAAGAACATTGTTGTCTTGATATTTGTTGAAGCACTATAGCACATAAAACTTGAGATTAAGTTTCCTAAAACAGAGCAAGCAATGGCAATGAATTTTGTGCTAAAAATAAACTTGGTTTACTGTTACGTTTTGATAAACCGTTGGTGTTGTTATAAAATCTCATAACTGCAGCTTGCACCAAGCCGTAGTTGCCAGATTTCATAACGATACCCACTAAATACTATTTGTTTGTCCGAAATTACGTCACGGTTAACAGGATAAAATCGTTCCCTATTCAGCAGCTATGTTTGATTTTGCCGCCTCTTATGATATATGCAGACTGGGTACATAGATCTAGCCTTATAGCTATTCTTTCAGCCATAGAAATTCCAATATTGGAATTTTCAGTCGTTAGGCATAGTAGAACCATTCTACATAGGTAATGTGTATGTAGAAAAGAATACGGTGAGGAAAAATCAATACAGCAGTGGGAGGGACTCTTTCAAAAAATAATTTATTTGACTTTTCCATTTTAAATTTGACCTCCAGAGCTGTTTATATATATTGGATTGGAAAAAGTAAGGACAGACAGACTTGAGAAGTCGTTAAAAGAAGAATATGCAAAGGAGTGAAACAGTTGACTCTGGGTTTAGAGGTAGGATCTTCAATCTTATTCTGCTTCATTCATGCCTACATGTTAGACTTTATATTGCTGCTTTTCAACAAAAACCTTGTAACTGCAGCTTGTTTTAAGCTGCAGTTACAAGGTTTTTGTTGAAAAGCAGCAATATAAACTTCTCTCCTTCCAAGGCAACAGAATTATAGACTGGATCCAAGTTCATTTAACTATAGACAAGACCACATTGAAAACTTTATTTACTAACAACATGTAAGCATTTTGTCGTTGTTTCTTCTGTAATTATTATTGAGGTGCAGTATCCTTAGTTTCACTCCTTTTCCCTTCATGTTTCAAATAAATGGAAGTTAACTCATTAAAGGTTGCCTGTCAAACCATATGTAATTGGTTTTCATTAACGATCATGATTATAATGTTGTGAAAGCACAGATTTAGTTTAACCTGCATGATCTTACTATATCCCCCTTCTGATTTCAATCCAAAACAGCTGAAATTTGAAAGAAATAAAAATAGGGAGAGTTTGATATGAGTTAAATGAAAATAAAATCTATTTCTTCAACATGTTTATTGCATTTAACCCATCTCCACATATTGATGAGTTTTGACGCCCATAAAGTCTTTGGAAAACACTATGCCCTAAATTGCTATTTCTTATGATAGCCTAACAGATTTTGATAGAAAATAATTTGCTGATGCAGCTCTTAGTACCCTAGTATTATTAATTAACCTTTATTGCTGCATCTAATATTAACTCTTCTTTGATGATGCTTTGTATGTGAATTATATTAGTAATAGGATACAAGCCATAAATATAAGCTCCTAAACTTTAGGATATAAACTGTGTGCTTCCTTGCTTTTGACATTGGTAACAAAGGAGGTTTGTAAACATAGTGAGAGAAATGAAGAAAATGCTGATAATAATCATTTTTGTCTTTTCTTTCTAAATTTTTTATGCTATGACCTTTTTTTTTTACCCTTAGTTTTGTCCCCAGCATCAGCTTTTTAGTGTGGACCAGTCTAAAATGTCATTTGGGAAATGGTTAATGGAACAGTCTTTCTTAGGTTTCCATGAGTTTGGTGAAAATGCTGATAATAACTAAGTTTCTGGAAAAACAAGTAATGTTATGTTAATTAATAACTAATTGTTTTACCATGCAATATTTTGAAAACTACAGTACAAATTCAAAATATATGTGAATGGCAAAATAAATGGTTGTTATTGCACTTATGAAATAATCAATAGTAGCATTTTCTTCTTTTGCCTCAATGTTTTCCGAACACTTTTCTGCTAGTGATGTCTTAACTATGTCTTGTTTGGGAAAGGGTTAATACTGATGCCCACCTGACAGTCTGTGAGTTAGAGCTATTGGAGCTATCGATAAACAAGAGATGAGAAAGATGAAAAAAAAGTAATGGTATTCTAGATACACAATCTGTCATCGAAACCCTTTGTTGTGCAAACTCATTAGAATCGTCTTGAACTGACGATTCTAATGAGTATCCACAACATGGGGTTTGATTGACAGTAAGTGATATTTTGCAGAACAAAAAGCAGTCATCCTATCTTATCTCAAGCTTTGTACATTGTACTTGTACATATCAGTACTTTTCTTCAAAAACCTTGTAACTGCAGCTTATAACAAGCTGCAGTTACAAGGTTTTAGAAGAAAAGCAACTATAATGTAGATCTATAATTAGATGGAGCCTGGCGTACCTGGCAGAGAATCGTTACCTGGGTTACCTTTTGCCACATTCTGATGTCTGTAGGCAGTCTGTTCTCTGAATAAATTCAACCCATTACTGCACAATGACGCCTTTTGACTCCCTCACAAGAAAAGGCTTGGGAAAACATTGTGGAAAATTAAGGAATTGCTTGCAACAAGCAATTTCTTCATTTCCCACAATATTTTCTACACAATAAGACCAGAAATTGTAAATTTTCATTCAGTTTTAATTGTTGTCTGCAACATCTTTGAATTTAGAACAGTCCAAAAGTTTGCCATTTGGTAATGGGTTAATTCATTAAAAGATTGCAAAATTTTGGACCACTCTAATTGATTTTAAAAGATGTTGCAGATGACAATATCAAGTTGATGAAATTTTAAAAATCTTTCCATTTTGGGTTATAAAACATTGTGGAAAATGAAGAAATTGCTTGTGACAAGAAATTTCTTCATTTTCCACAATGTTCGCTCAAGCATTTTCTTGCGAGGGAGTCAAAAGGCATCAATGTGTCAAAATGGGTTAACAAAGACAACTTTGAATGGGATTTTCTATCCATCTTTTCTCTTTGAGCAATGACATTTAGAGAAAAAAAATTGAGGCTCAGGATCCATGCTGTTCTCTAACAGCTTTTCCCTGGCCTGTAATTTTGATCATCAGTTGGGCATCTCTAAACATTATAGTCTCAAATAAGGGCTATTTTTCCAGATCTTTTCTCAATTTTGTTTTCATAAAATATTTGATTAACTGATAAAGGATTCCAAGCATTGATAGGCATTCTGATTTCAGATTTTATGAATTTTCCCCTAGAGCAAGGTGTGTGGGTGGGTTTTTATTTCTAGGATATTGTTCCATTATTCTCAATTTCTCAGTATACAAATCATTACTTCTCAGATTGTAGATACATGTTCACCAATTGCCAAACAGATGCACCTTTTGATGCAGGGTGGCATTTAATTTTGGAAAGTACTGAGGCAAAAGATGAAAAGACTGGCTTGGTAACCAGCATTTCCTCCTTTTGCCTCAATATTTTCTGTGGTACATATTATGCCCAAATTCAATCTTTATCAACAGTTATGCAATCTGCAGCTACTCTGAAATTGGACCTGTCTATTTTTTTCAGTTTGTCAATGGATTAAGTTTCAAATGAACTTAAGTAAAGAATAAAAAATTTCTTGATTCTAAGATCATCTGAGTGAGAGTGAAATGTTTAGACCCTGATAAGTCAGTGCTGAGTTCATGCCGACTGACCAGGATCAATATTTTTCACACTTCCCAGACAGTCTGTTTTAGTGTGACAGACCCCAATGGATTTAGGTTCAGCTATACTAAAAGTTTAGATATTAAAATGCACCTGTTAACCTTTTCAGTAGAAGGTAGCATTTATCTGCGCTATCTATAATTGTAAAGACGTAATTTACTACTGAAAATGACCTTATTATGTCCTTGTTGACGAAATAAATGTTCGAATGCAATTGATTACCCTCTAAATATTGCTAACAAGGAAAGATAATGCAATATTAGACATGCCTTGCTGTTGCATTTGAGTGTTGGCCATTGTAGCTCCTCTGATAGGAGATGATATTGTGGAGTTGACTCAAAATGGATCCGATTGAATGGAGTTTAACCCATTACCAAATGACAAAATTTCAAACTAGTCCAAATTCAAAGATATTGCAGACGACATATTCAAGTGAATAAAATTTTACATTTCTGGTCATTTTGTATAGAAAACATTGTGGGAAATGAAGAAATTGCTTGTCACAAGCAATTTCTTTATTTTCCACAATGTTTTCTGAAGCCTTTCTCTCGTGTGGAGTCAAAAGGCGTCACTGTGTCGTAATGGGTTAACATCCCACTCAACAGCTAAGGTCATATTATGGAAATTGGACCTCACTTTAAAGTTTCATCCGAAAGACTGGTGAGGCAGGAGATCGAACCAGCAACCCCTGTGTTACAAGTTCAGCATGTACCACTGCTCCAAATCCGACCCTGACACAAACTGGAGAAAAGACTGACAGCTTAGACCAATTCATTCCCAAATGACAAAAAAGAAGACTTCCGATTTGAAAGAGACAATTGCAGACAGCAAAAGCATTTTTAATAAAGATTGCATTTGCACATGTACAATATAGATCTAGTAAAGAAAATATTGAGCCAACAGGAAAAAGTGCTGGTTTACTTCACAGCATTGATAACTAGTGCATTTAATATTTTTTTCTTGACCCTCAATGTTTTCCCTACAAGAGCTTGTTTAGGAAATTGTTGAAATTAAATTCAATCAGTTCTGGATGTATAATAGATTCACTATTAAACGAGAATTTTTACAGTAGAACTGCTTTATCAAAACAACTGAAATTATTCTCGTTCAATTGTGAATCGATAATACTCTGTGATTCAATTTCTTAACTCTGATAAACAAGCAATTTAATCTTAATTTCATTTAAAAACAGACTTTCAAATTCTCATTTTATTGCAACGCATCTTGATGTCAAACAAACTGGGTATTTATTTCATATCTCACAATGATGAAAGATTTTCTTCTCTATAAGATTAATCCGAAATTCATTTAAAGGTTAACTTAAGGTCGCAGAAAATTCAAATATATTCATCTTTTGAAAAACTATTTATATGGGGTATTAACTTTATTCTTTAGACATTTTAAATGATTGTAATTGCATAGAGTGGATCTTTACTGCATGTAAAAGTTACCTAAATTAAGTCCTGGTCACACACAATTCCGTATCCACATGATATCCACATTTTGTCCGAAATAAGGTGTGCGACTGTCCGCTCTCGGATGTACTCCTGCCATGATGTGGTGGCAGCACAGTGTTTGTGATCTGGGAATTGTGTTTGTGACCAGGCCCTAAGTCAAACCCCTACCTGATTTTGCAGTTCCTTGCTGTAATAGTTTGAGGGACCTTGAGAGTAAAGAAGAAATTGTGGATAAATCAGAACAGTTTGCGATTTTTTTGCGATTTTGACCATTAAAATTGTTTTCCTAAGATATCTCAGAATGTTATTCATTTCAAAATGGTTTGACAAAAGATTAAGTATCAAATTTTAAAGAAAGTGTGGTGATCTAGTCTTAGCCTTCCATCAAACAAGACTGCATTTCCCTATCAGAAAAGGTTTGGAAAAACATTCAGGCACAAGGAGAAATTGCTGATAATCAGCATTTCCCCCTTTTGCCTCAATGCTGTATTTGCTAAACTTTAGCTGTTTGAGAAGGGGTAAAAGGGATAATCCATGGTAATCCAGCAGCCACTCATGAAATACCTTTAATGGATTACAAATTTGAATATTCATACAAACAGGATTGGTTAACCTATAGCTACCTGTATAAAAGTGACGTATTATCCACAACTGATTCTCGTCTGCTATTTGAACTGCAAACGATCACAGAGCTAAAGGTATTTTCATGTTTTTCATTTTCAATTAATCATTATCTTAATCAATAATACTCTATTTAGAAAGAAATAATTAGACTTCAACTTGATTTAGTGGATTAGATTGTAAGTATTAATTCAATTTGGATATATTGAAGGAAAAAAACCCTAACTAAGTGCTTTTGAAATGGAATGTAAGTTACTGAACAGTTTGTTTTTCTTGAGGATCTAGGACAGCATTTTAATTGCGAAAATGTTATTCAGGAATATCAAATCAAGTGAAAATATAGTTCCCACAATGTAAAGGTTTTCATCCAGTAAATTTTATCATTCCTTTTCTTGCAATATCGTGCAGCAATACTGATTGTCTGAATATGCTTACTAGTTATTTATCTATCTGCAAAATTATTGTCAAAAGTGTTATAAGACTATAATTCCATCTTGCCTATTATGTTAGATTATTTTTAGACATTTATTGTGCAACATTTTTCAGTAAAGTACCAAATATTAAGCATGAAATAAAACATGTAAAGAAAGGCACTCTTAAGCCTGCACATATTTGCAATCTGATCTGAGTCTATACTTCACCTTTTGCCAGGGAAAAATAGCACTTAAACAAGCACTCTCAGTACACACACTTACATCAATACTTTGACTCTAAAAGTTCTAGGAATCATTGAGTTCTATTCAGCATGAAATTGGTTTACTGCACGGTGACACCTTTTGACTCCTTCACAAGAAAAGACCTGGGAAAACATTGTGGAAAATTAAGATTTTTGCTTTTGACAATGTTTTCAAACTCAAAACAGAAATAATTTTAATATATCATCAACTTGAAAATGTCGTCTGCAACATCTGTCGTCTGCAACATCAAATTGGAATAGTCCAAATTTTGCCGTTTGGTAATGGGTTTATGTCTTGTTCTCGTTACATCTTGTTCTCTAAAATATATCCCCATACAATGAATAAATACATAATTTAGCCGATATTTTCTGCTCTATATATTCTTCTCAGTCTCCGTTATTCATTTGTAAAAGATATGACATATTAAATTTTTGTGACTTATCATGCGGATAAATACTTATTTAAAGTGAAAATTAGACAGTAAGTAAGTATTACAGTAGCTTGCATAGACTGATATTAAAGACCTAGTATTTTGTTGAATTTCTGTATGTTTGACTATATCCATTTCTAAATGATAATTGGTTTGACTTCCATATCATTAGAAAGCTTTATAAAGAATGAGACAAATGTAGAAAATGCTGAAAAAACATTATTTTCTGCTTTAGTCTCATTCTTTAAGATGTATCCAATCTACATAGCTTTTAGTTTAATAACTTTGTACAATTGTACATATTTTGTTGTCTTGTGCAGCTTTCAAGTTGGACCAGGACTGTGGCTATGGCACAGTGTAGATGGTTATGTATTAAATACTCAATCGTGGAGTCCAGGGTTTGAGCTTTGGCTGTGGTGACTATCCTTTTTGATGTCTCAGTGATCTTGATCACAGAAATCATTAAACATTTTTAATACAATTTAATCAAGACATATTACAATAAGATTTCATTTTCATAAAGGGTACAAAGTTTGCCTCACCTTAGAACATAGTTTCTGTGAACTGTGAAGGCTTTGTCTGTGAGTGCTGAGCGGGTTCTAAAGGAATATTGGAAAAACTCGGTTACTCACTGCTACTCCGAAGCATGTGGAACCACAATTTGAGGGTTTAGAGCTCTCGAAACCTTGTACATGAAGGAACGCGCAATCAATACTCCTTCTTGCATCACTATTTCATGAGCATGGAATTAGTTTTCACACTCATAGTGGTTAAGTTGAAATGGTTTAGTTTGGATTTCCTGTTAAAATGATTTGTAAGTAATTTGTCTGGTATGCTACGCTTTATTATGTTGTGCTGTGTAAGCATTTTCTTTGTGGCCTGTCTCCCAGATGTTAAGATTTTTAGACAAGTCCAATTGAAAGAGCTATTTCAGGCAACAAACTTGCAGAATAATTTCTGACAAATCCTTTCCGAAACGGCGAAATTTTAGACTATCCAGTTTAAATGGTTTTGCAGACGACAAAATGATTGATGTCAAAAGTAGAAATGTACATGATAAAGCATAGAAAATATTGAGGAAAACGAAAACTTGCTGAGTATCATTAATTTCTTCCTTTCCCTCAATATTTTTCCACCAAAGTATTTTTCTAGGGACAAAGAAAAAAACAAAGTCTTTTTTGGAAAAGGATTAAAGTGGACAAAATTAAATTTTATATCTTTTGACAGAAAACATTCAAAGAAGAGGATAAAATGCTGATCAACGACTAGTTGCAATCATAATGTAATCAAAACCTTTTTCAATCTTGATCTTGAACCCAAACCAACACCCATCATCAAGTTTATGGCTACGATATCGCAGCTAAGCAACATTTTCTTCTATTTTCTTCAAATGATTTTCTGATGCTATTTCTGTAAGTATTGTCAGTTGAACCAGCTAGGTTTTTTTTTTAAAGATATAAAAGCTTCCTTGTATCATTTCTCTGAAAACAAGCAGCTGCACAGTTGGTAGTCTTAGGTGGATCTAGAATTTCTATGAAGGGGGTTCAAATGGGGATGGGGGGGGAGTAGTAGTTTTACACATTTGACTGAATTTATTTATGAAAATGAAATAATCAGACTACAAAGGGGGTTACTTTGAGGCACCCCCCATACCCCCTCTCCCCCAAACCACTCTGGATCCGCAAAAGATAGACAATCTGACTTCATCACAAAAGGTCATAGGTTCGATCTCCATCTATGGCAAACATCCCTTCTGACAATTGTCTCCCACAAACTTAAGCTTAAATTCCTTTCTTATTTCACTAAAATTTGTTGTCAGCAAATATTTCTGAATCTAACGGTTTTGAAGAGATAACACTGTTTGCAGAAACTTTATGTGACCTTCAAAAAACAAACTTTAGTTTTTTGTCTGCATTTTTTTTTAAACCGGAAGATAGGCTTGGTTACCAGATAATGCAATATCATTGACCGTTCAAGGCCTGCAGATTTAACCCTTTCCCATAAAAAGGAAATATTAAATGCAGTATTTCTTCTACTTTTTTAGCCCAAAAAGAGCTTTTTGCGCCTTAAAATTTTCCCACTTAGGCCAGATTCCTTTTCAAAAAATGACTACCGGTAGGTGTTTAGCGTAGATTTTTGAATTCTGCAGGCTAAGAAAAACCAGATCAGCCTGATTGATCACTGCCAAGATTTTAGCAGATTTGAAACGGGAAAAATGATTTATCTTAACCGCAGACAAAAATGAAGTAGAACATCATAGAAAATACTGTAAATACATTAAGGCAAAGGAAGAAATTGCTGATGACCAAGATTTTCTCCTTTTACCTAAATGTTTTCTGAATCCTTCAGTCTACACTAATCCAATGGTGATTAACACAACTTTTTGTCCATTTGAAAAGGGTTAAACATTGATCGATGGATATATGCAGAGATGGTGGAAATCATTCTTGTTTCTCATTGTTTTACAATGTTTAAAGTTTTCTAAATCCTGATTATTTCACATTAATACATTTATCTTTTTTTTTCAAAAGAGAGGTAAAGGATTTATAATCACAATTAAAGGTGCCAAATGTCAAACAGATTATAATGTTTAAAAGATGAGAACTTGAAAAATTTTGTTAAAACAGGTCAAGTGGTTGAATAAAGCGGTTAATTATGAATGTTTGCTCACTCGCTGATTTTCACATATTGATCACTGTCATCCACTTTCCACATGACAAAATTTTTGACTCGTCCCAATTTACAGCACTTCCAGGCATCAAACTTTATGTTAGAAGTATTTCCAGGCATCAAACTTTGTGTTAGAAGTATTTCCAGGCATCAAACTTTGTGTTAGAAGTATTTCCAGGCATCAAACTTTGTGTTAGAAGTATTTCCAGGCATCAAACTTTGTGTTAGAAGTATTTCCAGGCATCCAACTTTATGTTAGAAGTATTTCCAGGCATCAAACTTTGTGTTAGAAGTATTTCCAGGCATCAAACTTTGTGTTAGAAGTATTTCCAGGCATCAAACTTTATGTTAGAAGTATTTCCAGGCATAAAACTATGTTTTAGAAGTATTTCCAGGCATCAAACTTTGTGTTAGAAGTATTTCCAGGCATCAAACTTTGTGTTAGAAGTATTTCCAGGCATCAAACTTTGTGTTAGAAGTATTTCCAGGCATCAAACTTTGTGTTAGAAGTATTTCCAGGCATCAAACTTTATGTTAGAAGTATTTCCAGGCATCAAACTTAATGTTAGAAGTATTTCCAGGCATCAAACTTTGTGTTAGAAGTATTTCCAGGCATCAAACTTTATGTTAGAAGTATTTCCAGGCATCAAACTTTATGTTAGAAGTATTTCCAGGCATCAAACTTTATGTTAGAAGTATTTCCAGGCATCAAACTTTATGTTAGAAGTATTTCCAGGCATCAAACTTTGTGTTAGAAGTGTTTCCAGGCATCAAACTTTATGTTAGAACTAGTAAAGGTTGCTTTTCATCAAAAACATCGTAACTGCAGCTTGTTTTAAGCTGCAGTTACAATGTTTTTGATGAAAAGCAGCAAAATGGGAAAATTTTGATAGTATTAAAAAGAGGGCCTTCTTAGGTTGTTCCTTATTGCCTTTGAAAGTATTAAAAAAGTTACTAAGGTTGTAGTTTTATAATTTTGCAACAAAGTTTTAAATATTGAAATCTTGATAATACCAGTTTTGAAATAAGAATGTAAAAGCTTTAGGTCCAAAAGTTCAAAAAGTATTTTTGAAAAAACACAGGTCAGCAGAAAGCTAACTTTTATTGAGCCACAGTCTCATTCGGACCCGGAAATTCTGCTGATTTATTTGTCCATGATCATACTATTTGTACTAGTGATTTAGAGATGAAAAACTGATAACATAGATCATTATAATGTAAAACGCTTCTCTTGGGCAAAGATAAAATAGATTTTAGTAAAATTTTGAACCATTAATTTTGTCAACTTTTTTATTGGTCATCTTAACATTGCAGTGCTTGTAGATGGGATAATTCATGGTGGGGAATCATGTGACGTAACAATTCCAGAAAATCTCTTGTCATTCTGTTAATATTTGACCAAATTTTAATTTGGTTTAAAGCAAAGAAGGCAAAAATACCAGAACATTGTTTTATGTTGTAGATCTTTTAAAAATAAACTAAGCTGATAAAAAAAGTTATTGACATGAAGTAAAATTTTACTCAGTTGACAATAACTTTTTTATCAGCTTAAATTTCAAAGACCTACCACACTCAGCAAATCATTGACATATTTCCACCTCTCTGCTTCAAACCTTTTTCAGATTGGTCTCATATTTAAAGTGACGTTTCACGATTATTTTTACATAAATTTTACTTTTATTCTGTCTGAACGAGCATGTTTTCTTATGAAAATTCTCAAAATTTCAAGCCAAATATTGAACCGTTTAAGAGAAATATATATTTTTGTGCCAAAATTAAACAAATTGTTGTGGACAACAGTTCAGATTTATATAGAATTTGTCATTTCTGCCTCAACTTTAAAGACGTATTTCTCGCTTATAAATAGCAACTTAAAAAACTGATAGCATTTTTACGCATTAGAATAATCAATCTATGCATCAAGACATACTTTTAAAAAATGAAATAAATGTGAAATGTCACTTTAATTTGATAGAATTATTGAAATTTATTGAAAATGTCACATGGTATAGGGAAAATCAACTTCTGGTATCCATCCAATAACTTTGAGAAACGAAACTTAATTTTGAGAAGAATTCTAAATGGGAGATTATTTTGGGAGACATTATGCCATAAATTTCAATTTAGGAAACATTTCTAGTTGTGCTGACTTAAATTGGCATGTGGGAAAGTGATTTATTTGGTTGTTATTTCTGGTTTTCACATCCCCAATAGGAGACAGGTATAGAAATACATTGAGGTAAAAGAAGTAAATGCTGATAATCAGCATGCTTAGAAAATCATTGAGGTAAAAGAAGAAAATGCTGATAGTCATGCTATGCTTTATTGTACATGAATCCAATCTATTTCAAAATTCATTTTGTCATCTGAAGCAGCTTTCGAAGTGGAGTTTTTTAGAATTTTTCTGTTTGGGAAAGGGTTAACCTATTACCACATTTTTGTAGACTTATCCAAATTCATAGATGCTGCAGACCACAATTTCATGTGGACTGAATTGTACATTTTTTGGTCTCTCTTGGTAGAAACATTTTGGGCAATGAAGAAATTCCTTGCCATAAGCAATTTCTTTTCCACAATGTTTTTTAAAGCTTTTATCTTGAGGGGTGCTAAAAGTGCCATTGTTTGAGAAATGGTTAATCTTGCATAATATGATGAGGTGATTTATTTGTTTGTTGTTTGTCATTTCAGGTTCTGACAATTCAGACTGCAGTCGACCGGAGTCTATAGAAGAAAATTTAAACATGAAAGACTTATATCTAGAAGAAAATGGTAAGTGCCTATAAACATTAACATTTTTTCTGTTCCAAAATATTGTAACTACAGGGTTTTCAATAAAATTTGAAGTAGGAGGCTGAAAAGGAACTGTAGGAGGCAGGGGGGGTGCTCGCGACAGCAGGAGTATTAGGGGCAGCAGAATTTTGAGCTGGTCATTTCAGCCGCCTGCCGCCTCTTAATGATAACCCTGGTAGTTCATGTAGTTATAATGTTTTGTAATCATGTTTACAATAAGATGGTTACATGTAGATCCTGAAAATCGTATGTTTGCTCTCATATATCTGAAGTTCCGTGTAACATTATAATTATCAACCAAGTTCAGCAAAGTTATTGTAGTGTTGTCTTTGCAATTGCTAAAAAGGTACATTTGATCTATTTGATATGAATCCTTCAAGTAGGACTAGAATTGTTTTCTCTTACAAATGGTCATAACTTTTGCAGTGATAGATCTACTTCCACATTCAAAATCCAAATTATTTTGTGAAATAATGAATAAGTGGCAGGTCAGAGGTACTGTACAGAGATAAATCATTGTTTTTGCCAATTTTTTGTGTTTTTGCCATATCAAATCTTCAATGGTCACACATGTTTCTGTTTTAGTCACGTTTGTCACAAGCGTGACACAATTCTACATGGATGTATCAAATTTCTACCATTCAAACTTTTTTATGAGACAAATCAGGGAATGTTAGTGCAAAACTATTGTAAGCATATCATTTGCACTGTCTTACTATAGTTTTGCCCAAACCTCTTATATTGGCAAAAAATACACTTTTTTTGTGTGTGTATGCATGCAATCTCCGAGCAGAGTTGTCGTTCGTTACTCTCACATACATCTCTGCAATGGGCTGACGCCATGTTTGACAAGAATCGAGGAAATCGAGTATTATTACTGTTTAACTGTTTCATGTGTAACATAATAAAGTAGACAAAGAAATTATGATTCCGGGTATATTTGAAAGGCATTATAACTGATGAATTTACCCATATAAAATGGAGCTATTTTCTCAAGCCTCCTTACCAATGTCAATGAATTTTGTGCTAAAAATAGACTCGATTTAATGTTTTGTTTTGATAAGCCGTCGGTGTTGTTATAAAATCTCGTATCTACGGCTTGAATCAGGCCCTGGTTGCGAGATTTTATAACAACACTTACGAAATACTATTGTTTGTCCGAAATTAGGTCACGGTTAGCTGGATGAAATCGTTCCCTATCACAATGAAATGTACAGAAAAATTACTGCGCCCTTGAATGAATGACATTGATTTAAACACCTTTACGAACAATATCACAGAGCAGCCTCAATTTGAGGATCCAGATATAATTAATGCAAGTTAATAATCACAGTAGGAAAAGACAGATAACGTGCCTATCACTCTGGTCACTAATTAAGAAAGCAAGGACTTGGGTTTACTAAGAAAAGTCAAGATAACATTTGTGTTCAATTAGCATTTATTGCTAGTATTCAGTGTATGCTTATATAAATACCAACAAAACAGTACACTACATATGAACTTATTTAAAACCATTTCTTAAATAACATTATTTTAGGTTGGTCCAATTTAGAAACTGATGCAGGAGAAAAATTGTGCAATGATAAAAATAGAATTAACATTGAGCACGTATCACTGAAAATATTGAAGCAAAAGAAGAAAATGCTGATTATCAACATTTTCATGTTTTGCCTCGATATTTTCCAAAAAAAAAAAGGTTTCATCTAGGGACGTCAAAACCAGTTCTTGTTTGGGAAGGGGTTTAATGCAGCATGAATATATATTCAAGATTGTCTTTTTGAATTATGAATGTATACATTTAGATATTTTATAGTTGCAGGATAAGAACATAAAACGTTAAAACATTTATCACAAACAAAATATATAGTTTCTAAATCCTTTCAGAAACAAGACCTGGGGCCTGTTTCATCAAAAGATTTAAGGGGGAATGCTCCAGTTTCCTATTTTTTCCCCAATAATAGAATTTATTTATATTTTGTATGTTGAAATTACATGTTATTACGAATTGAAAAATACAATAAAAATGGATGGTCAGCAATCTTGTTTGAATTTTATAGACATTCGTATCACATACCCCTACAGCGAAAAAATGCACAATTTCTTGCACCTGTCCAATGTCAGTAAAATGCTAATAAAATGCTGTATATTCATCGTTTAGTCCCGAAATCGGATTTAAAGTAACGTCTTACATTTAATAAGAATAGAAACCCAAAATATGTGCTATTATAGATGTGTAAATGTATAAAACAGCATGCTCACGTATTCGGTTAGATCAACGAAGCTGGAGTGTTTTACGTCAAAATTTGCATATTTTTGGAAATATTTCAAGTTCTACATAATAGAATTTGATAAAACTCCCTCATTGTGTTAAGCAATATGTCCTGGTAATAATTCAAAATAAAAATGTATAGGTCAGCGCACTTATTAGTGAATTACAGCAATTTTTATCAGCTACCCGTGAATAAAATGACGCAAAACAGTGGTAACTGCATACACACTTACGACTGTCTTGCTCCGAAAAATCGATTTTCATCTTGAGGAAATCAATTTCCCATAATAAATACAATTTTACCTTCGAGAATGGTAAATGTAATGATGTGTTATATTATTGAAATATGGTAGCGAAACAAATTGGTACGAAACATTTAATTTACTACAGTAATGACCGAGTGTTCCGAAAATCTGGAGCATTCCCCCTTAAGACGTTTTTTTTTTACTTACCGATGTCTTAAATACCACTTAAAACAACAATCGCATAACCCATGTATTGATAGGTTGGCGATACACGTTTCTTGCCCTATTTTTGTCGTAAGACACCGGTAAGTCAAAAATACGTCTTTTAATATTTTGATGAAACAGGCCCCTGGCCCCAGGGGCCAGTTTCATCAAAACATTTAAGATGTATTTTTGACTTACCGATGTCTTACGACGCGTTTAGAGGAAGAATCACGTATCGCCAATCAACCAAAAGCTATGTAATGCGATTGCTGTTTTAAGCGTTTTTAAGTCGTCCGTAAGTCAAAAATACTTCTTAAATGTTTTGATGAAACAGGCCCCTGGTTTTGAATTCCCTAAAAGAATAAGATTTAGAAAAAATGTTAAGGTATCAGAAAATGCTGATAAACAGTAAAACATTTTCAGAATTCTCTCCTTTTGCTTCAATATTTTCTGTACTATATAGTAAATAAATCCCATCTATATTAAAGTGACATTTCAGATTTTTTTCTCATAAATTTCACTTTCATTTTTATCTGAAAGAACATGTTTTCTTATGAAAATTCCGAATATTTCAAGCCAAAATATTGCACCGTTTACAAGAAATACATATTTTGTGTTAAAATTAAACAAATTGTTGTCCACAACAGTTCAGATGTGTACAGAATTTGTTGTTTCTGTCTCAACTTAATTTAACGGCTTATCATCAACAACTTCAAAAATGTGATAGCATTTATACGCGTTAGAAAAACCAATCTTGGCATCAAGACATACTTAAACAAGAGCCGTCACAGACGGATTATGCTTCCCGAATAAGTGTTTGTCACAAAATAAAAACTATCATACATTAAGCCCCCTTTTCCCATGATAGATTTTTTTGTACACACATTATTTATAGAATATGGTCTAGAACATCTCATTTTTCACATAAGCACAAAATTTCATTAAATTCTGCCCATTGGATGAAGAGAAATTAGAGTAAATCTAATTTTTACATTAAGGCCCCTTTTTCCATGACGCAGCCTCAAATTAAGAAACGGAGAAAAAGGTCCCTAGGGATTATGCCTGGGAGTTCACATGTGTAGTTTCATTGAATTTGGTCCATGGGTTGCTGAGATATGGCTGTGGACGGACGGACGGACGGACGGACACACGGACGGACGGACAGCATGGCAACTATATGCTCCCCCGAAATTTTTTCGGGGAGCATACAAAAATTGAAATGGAGATGAAATGTCCCTTTAACATCAGCTTATGAACTTGCTGATCCTGAAACGTGGTACTCTTAAACACTACAAGGGACCGTTTTCTTGATCTCGGCTCATGTATAACAAGAGCCGTCACAGACGGATTATGCTCCCCGAATAAGTGTTTGTCACAAAATAAAAACTATCATACATTAAGCCCCCTTTTCCCACGACAGCCTTTTTGTACACACATTATTTATAAAATATGGTCTAGAACATCCTATTTATTACATAAGTACAAAATTTCATTAAATTCTGCCCATTAGATGAAGAGAAATTAGAGAAAAACTAATTTTTACACTAAGGCCCCTTTTTCCATGACGCAGCCTCAAATTAAGAAACGGAGAAAAAGGTCCCTAGGTATTATCCCAGGGAATTCACATGTGAAGTTTCATTGAATTTGGTCCAACGGTTGCTGAGATCTGGCTGTGGACGGACGGACGGACGGACACACGGACGGACGGACGGACGGACAGCCGAACCGACGGACGGACAGCATGGCGACTATATGCTCCCCCGAAATTTTTTCGGGGAGCATAAAAATGAAATGAACGAATGACAGAAAGTAATGATACAAAGAATAGCCTGAACAGTTCGAGTTTTAAAATTGAAGCAACATTTTCAGACCATTTTATTCTATTAATTCTTTAATTATAGATTAATGATAAAGGATAATATATACAAATGAGATTGGTTATGAGAAATCTGATCTGGGGTTTTGACCAGAGGTGCATACTTTATCCCTTTCCCAATCAAGACCTGGTTTTTACGTCCCTGACAGAAAAGGATTGGAAAAACATTGAGTCAAAATAAGAAAATGCTGACAATCAGCATTTCCCCCCTTTTGTCTCAATACTTTCTCAGATATTTTGTACACAAATCTTTTCTTTATCGACTTTTGTTTTGTCTTTGTAGCAGCTTTCTAATTGGCCCACCCTAAAATTTTGTCGTTTGGGAACGGGTTAAAACAATATCATATGATGTTGTCAGATAAAGTGTTCTTTAACACGATGTTTTAAGATTCTGACAAAGGTTTTCCGAATGCCCCGTTAAAAACATAGAGTAGGCCTACATTTATTATCTCAGAATTATTATCTCATATGATGGCTTTAAAAATGTATGCACTCTCATTGAGTGGCTTAAATCATAACAAAGAACACTTTATATAATACATCTAAGAAATCGTAAAGTATATAAGAAATCACGCTACAATGAATGCGTATCAGGCCTGACAAAATCAGGTTTATACAAATCGTCGTTGTAAATGCAAAACCTCGTATCTCGTTTTTCAAAAAAAATAAAGGGGAGGAAAAAAGTGTAATAACTTTTCCCAAACTAAAATGTTTTGCTTGAAATTTGGACATATTGTTTATAAATAATGTATCATTGATACTGATCGGTAAAAATATCTCAAAACCTGCGATAATTGTAAAAAGTGGACAAACAAGTTTGTTATTTGAAAATCGCACGAATCGACATACCAGGTTTTGCATTTACACCAACGAAATGCAAAAGTTTACTACAGCTAGTGGATTTGATAGCTCTTCGCTGCAAAAATGAAGTATCCCATTAATTCCACTTTCGAGAATAAGATGTTTTGCTCTTAACGCAGCTCTAAAAATATTTAGCAGTTCTTATTATAACAGCTAGGCTAGGCAAAGATTAGTATAGAAATTTTGGACCTTGGATAGGATGACATTTCAGTATGCAAAAACAAAAATACAAAAGATACTGAGCCTAAAATTATTGATTGTATTATGTTAACTACATTAACCCTTTCCCAAATGGCAAATTTTTTGGGTGATTTGATTTAAAAGCTGCTGCAGACCACTAGTTGGATGTTGATAAAGTTTGGATTTGTTCAGTCTAGCAAGATATCATTATATATTTGCATAAAGGAGGGACCACAGTCACACTATCTATACATGCGTACCATATGGTGGTGACCCCATACTGATATAAGTAGGCATACTCTTATTATCATATTGCCAGAGAAAAACTACATGCTGTGATTTTATAGCCTCTTGATTATCTTTTATGAACTGCAGGCTCAGAGCTTCACAAGAAGAATCTGATATTGTGCTTAGGGGTGTAAAGATTTATATTATTATCGTTGGAAAATGATATTAAATTTTAAGCAACGTGAAGTGTGATATATTTTGGACTTCGGAAAAGAAAAAATATTTGTTATTGCCATTTTGATGTGATATAAAGTGACGTAATCTAGTAGATGATGACGCAATACCCTCTGAGCCAACTACAGAGGTGAGTGTAATGAATGAACCGTGTGCAAGAGAGTGGTATGCATGCTCTCAACATTTCTTTTTTTGTAAAAAAAAGTCTTCTACTAATGATACATTTCCACACAAATATATCTCTCAGTGATTAGATGTGACTTTTCAATGATGAATATTTCATCCTTGATAAGATTTTTGGAGAAACACTTTTGTTAGGAGCACAACCAGTGCCAAAATGATCCCGTTTCAAAATTATTTTTCACTCTTGTTCCTCTTAAAGTGAAGATATTAATTTTGAAAGAATAATGCTGTAGAGGACAAGATTTAGTTGGATTTTCAATCAGTTTTTTGTTACGGTACCAATCTCCAATAGTCTAATCATTGCCATCACTTTAATCAAATTCCCTGATGTTCTATACATGATATTCGTTAAGGATTGATATATTAGGGATTAAACGTTTTCATGTCTATTGAATAAGGAGATTAAATATATTCATGCCTGCAAATTATTGTCATTAACCCTCTCCCAAACAGCAAAATTTTAGGGTGGCCAAATTCGAAAACTGCAGCAAATGGCAAAATGGAAGGTATTAAAGAAGGAACTTGTGTAAAATATGTCATAGAAAATATTGAGACAAAAGGAGAAACTGCTGGTTATCAGCAGTTTCTTCTTTTGTTTCAATGTTTTCCCAAACCTTTTCTAATAGGGGCGTCAAAACCAGGTCTTGTTTGGGAAAGGGTTAATAATCTCTATATTGTATATGATATTGACCTGGATTTTTGCCAGTTATTATGGTGTAACCTTTTTGAATCAGGTACCAAATGGCCAAAAATTAGATTATCATGAATGTACAGATATGACAAGATATATTAAATTTTTATCAGAGAATACAAAACAATGAAGAAATTGCAGGGATCTCATTTGAACTTTTAGACTTTTTTTGGGTTAATGCCTGTAAAGGGTATCTATTCCAAATTTCAATATGATAGCTCTTTCAAATTCCAAAATTTGGTTTAGAGGGACATTTTCAATTGATCAAATCTTTCCCAAACAATACCTGATCTTGAGATTTCGAATAGAAAAGGCTTGAGAAAACATTGAAATAAAAGAAGAAAATGCTAATAACCAGCATTTCCTCCTTTTGTCTCTGTATGATAATTGCACTTTTTTGTACATAAATCTTTTTTTTAGAGCTTTTTATCTGCAGGCAGAAGCTTTTGAATTGGAACAGTCCAAATATTTGCCGTTTGGGACAGGATTTAACCCATTCCCATTTACAGACACCTTTTGATGCCCCAATGGATAGATGCTATGGAAAGCATAGAGGAAAATGAAGAAATTGCTTGTTACAAGCAATTTTCCCTATTTCCCACCATGTTTTCTTCCTAGAAAGACCAAAAGATGTAAGATTTTTTATTTACTTGAAATTGTAAAGGTCTGCCCCAACTTTGAATTTGGACCAGTCCAAAAGTTACCGTCGGGTAATGGGTTAAGAAGAAACAAGGAACATGTAAAGTTTAATATTGGCTAAAGACATGCCCATTATCTTGTGTTTAAATACAGGTCGATCAAGATAATGATATTTCTTTTATAAAAGGTGTTCAATCGTAACATGTTCAATAAGGCCAAAAAAATCTAGGTAGGGAATCGATTTACGGCATTTAAATTGCAAATCTAGATATCTAAGAGGACAGTGACCCTTTTAAACAATTTCTTACGATAGGCTGATCTTTATTAGACTGTTTCTACTGTATACCATCCAAAATATGGCAAACCATTTTAACTATCATGATTTTATCATATTCTTCTTTTCTCTCTTTGTTTTTCAAAGCACATGATGTTCAGGATACCAAACATAAGTCTTCTTTGGTAGAACTGAGTCCACATGGCTGGCAGTCAGTAATGTTTGAATCTGTCAATACAGGGGTCCTAGGTTCAAACCCAGGCCTCTTAACCAATATTCTTTTTATCAGCTCTCTCTCTCTCGCTGGTGAGAGAAATACCAGGAAAGATAATAATTATAATGTCAGTGTTAATAATTATAATGTCAGTGTTAATAACATTCATTTGTCCTTTGCAACAGTATTGATTCATATAAACACTTTTCCAAATGGAAAAAAGTTAAACTGTTCCTGTTCGAAAGCTGCCACAGCCGCCTAAATGAATGTTGATAAACAAAGAATTTTTGTATATTATAGGAACATTTAGGCAAAGGGAGGAAATACTGGTTATCAGTATTTTCATCTTTTGCCTCAATATTAATTTCGTTCCAAGATTTTCCTATTAGGTACATCAAAAAAAGGTCTAGTTTTGGAACAGGTTAAAAACAGCCACACAAGAAAGATTCAAATATTGGCAACAAAAATGGTTCATTGAGTGAAGCAGTGTGACTGATATATGCCTGTTTGCCTGTCATTTTTTTGGTTAGATGATAGATTTTTCAGGGACACTAACCAACTTCTGCCTGTGCCAGTTAATAGACAGTATTAACCCTTTCCAGAACGACAAAATTTTAGGGTGATCCACTTCAAAAACTGCCACAAATGACAATATAGATGTTATTAAAGATAGGATTTGTGTAGAATATGGCATAGAAAATATTGAGACAAAAGGAGAAACTGCTGGTTATCAGCAGTTTCTTCTTTTGTTTCAATGTTTTCCCAAGCCATTTCTGTTAGGGACGTCAATTCAGGTCTTGTTTGGGAAAGGGTTAAGCAATAGCTTACTTTTAGAACAAGAATGCCAATTATCACATAGAGTATGCTTTTCTTGTTCTCTCTGCCATCGTGGATGGCTATTGTCATAAGTTTTAAATATTGCCCAATTCTTTACCAGACTTGATATTCCACAATATGAAGGCAAGGGAAAATATTGAGGCAAAAGAAGAAAATGCTGGTACTGTCTATGCTATTTTGTACACAAATTTGATCTTTTTTTTTTCAACATACATTGGGATGTCTATAGCAGCTTTTAAATTTTGCAGTTTGGAAAAATGTTATCACATTTAAATTTTTTTTCAGGTAATGGCTTGGTGATAGACTTGTCTAAACCCAGTAAAAATGGTATAAAGGATCTGGAGCTACAGGACTTGTCTTCTCTAAATGGTTTTGACATGGCGCGACATCGACAACATAGCTCAGACAACGGCTACCCCACAAAACCTCCTCTAGCTAAAACCCATTCTAACACATCCACAGATTCTAGTAATCAACATGTCACTATGAAGAAGGGGGTGGGGTTACTTTCCGGTGTGGCTCTTATTGTTGGTACAATGATAGGTGAGTAACTAACTTAATCCTTTTACAAACAACAGAGCTCAGACTTGGGCCACCCCACAACACAGTGTGGACATTGGTTATAAAATGTACATGGGCCACCCCACAAAACGTACATTGGCCATCCCACAAAACCTACAAGGGCCACCCCACAAAACCTCCACTAGCTAAAATCCATTCTAACACATCCACAGATTCTAGCAACCAACATGTCACCATGAAGAAGGGGGTGGGGTTACTTTCCGGTGTGGCTCTTATTGTTGGTACAATGATTGGTGAGTAACTTAATAATTATACAAACATCTACACAGCTCGGACATGGGCTACCCCACAAAACCTCCACTAGCTAAAATTCATTCTAACACATCCACAGATTCTATTTCTCAACTTGTCACTATAAAGAAGGGGGTGGGGCTACTTTCTGTTGTGGCTCTTATTGTTGGTACAATGATAGGTAAGTCATGCAATATTTACCATGTATATATGCCTTTAGCCCTATCTAAAATGACCCAATATTAGGGTGGCCGAATTTGAACACAGGGGCAGACAACACAATAAATGTTGATGAAGATAGAATTGTGCACAATATTATCAGAAAATATTTAGACATAAGAAGAAAATGTTTGTTGTCATCATTTTCTTCTTTTGTCTTATTGTTTTCTAAAGCCATTTCTATAAAGGATGTTCAAAACCAGCTCCTGTTTGTTTAATTAGAGCTATGGGAGAAAAGAAGAAAATGATGGTACTTTTTGTATGGTGTTGATGCAAATGCTGTTGGAGAAACAGTACTGAAAGAATGTACTATTCTGATATAAAGAGCTACTGAAAGCAACATTTTGGGAAAGGTCAAATGATGGCTTTTGTCCAAATTAAAGTTCAGTATAAAACGGTAACTTACAGGAAGTTTGAATGTCAATTCATTTTAAGTTCACGGTCATATTCTTAGATCAGATGACTGAATAGCAGTTTAAAGTCTATTGCTTGAACTTGAAAATAGAAAGGAAAAGGAAATGAATAGGTATAATTTGGAAAACTAAAGTTACCACCATTTTTTGAGATTGTTTATATTTTAAACAAAATATCCACAATGCTGTAATCTATGAGAAGATTTCCAAGGTCATAAAATATGTGTCAGACAATTTCAAAGAAAAACTGCAAAATTGTTTACAAAATTCTTCAAAACCTTTATATTATATAGACTATTAGAAAAGCACAAAAACATTTGAGAAGAGGTGAATGACCCCAGCAAGAGCTACAGATAAGAGAGGGTGGGGTAATGGGTTTTGAAAATGCATTTATGAATTTATTTATCATCCATCAAACCCTATGCTGTGGGTACTCATTGGAATCGTCTCATCGAGACGATTCCAATGAGTACCCACACCATAGGGTTTGGATTTGAAATAACAAATTTTGGATGGTTTCACCCCCTCTTATCTGTTGCTCTGCCAAGAGTTTTATGGGGTTGCCTGACAGGGAACCCCACAAATCAAATTACTGTAATATTGATGGATGGTGCTGTTCAAGAAGATATCAGAGTAGATTTTGGGGAGTCTTTATCATTTAATCTCAAAATCTAAATGGTATCTGACTGAATGGACTGGGTTGTATTGATTATTTCCTGAAAAAATTTAAGAAAAAATGGCTTTTTGGTGTTGGAAAGAGAAAAGATGTGGTAGATTAAGCTAGAAACTATGTATGTCATGAATGGTAGACTGTTCTTGAACAAACTTATGGTGCACCAACTTTAATCCAGGACATCTGCTTATGTAATATTAAAAACTCTACTTAGGCGATGTTTTCTGTAGATGCTCAACTAAGGCATTTTGCCAAAGAAAATAAAATTGTCTGGGTTAATATTGGTGGACTACATATAAATACATTGATGTTTGCTTTGAAAATAGACAGAGCTTAAAAGCTCTTGTCTCTCATAGGAAATTGGTGTATTTCTCCCCCAGAGGGTGGTGTTATTGACTAGAACAGATTAAACTGACATTTATATCTTTCCTGATAATTCTCTAATGGATTCATTTTGTGCCCTATTGTTTCCAACCTGTTCTGGAATTGTGTTCTCTTAATCTTCTGCTGGTTGCCAGAATGTTATCTCATTTAGCTCACCTGCTCAACAGAGACTGAAAAAATTGATGCTGTCCCTTTGCCAGACAGTGATGCACCTCAGTGTTTTTCAGTACTTGTTCTAATGAATTGTGCCAACAACTTTTAGGCTTATTTTATTGCAGCTAAGCTTCTAGATCTGATATATGTAAATGTTAAAAAAAGAAATGAAATATTTTTCTCAAAGAAATGAAATGAATTAAAAAAAGGTTTGTTAACCCTTTCCCAAACAAGACCTGGTTTTGACGTCCCTTATAGAAAAGGCCTGGGAAAACATTGAAACTAAAGAAGAAACTGCTGATAACCAGCAGTTTCTCCTTTTGTCTCAATATTTTCTATCACATATTTTACACAAATTCTATCTTTAATAACTTCCATTTTGTCAATTGTGGCAGTTTTTGAAGTGGATCATCCTAAAATTTTGTCCTTTGGGAAAGGGTTAAATCAAGGTTTGTTAACCATAGTCTGACTGGGTACGTGTGTTGACTTGCAACAAACCCAACACTGTCAAAGCAAACTTGACAACAGAAAAAATCAGTAAATGTTAAAGAGCTAAAATAAAATCAAGAACAGATTTTTCATTTTTAGCTCCACTGGCCTTTCAGGCCAGCGGGCTATTGTCATGGCGGTGTGTCCGTCGTGCGTGCGTCCGTGCGTCCGTCCGTCCGTGCGTCCGTAAACTTTTTCTTTAAAAATCTTCTTCTCAAAAACTACCGGATGGATTTCAACCAAACTTCACAGGAATGATCCTTGGGTGACCCTCTCTCAGATTCCTACAAAGAATATGGATTGAATTCGTATAACCTGAGTTATCTGCCCTTGAACGTCAAAAATAGCAGGCTTTGACTAGTTTTCTTCTAAAATCTACAAATATTGAACAATCAAGACAAAACTTTGACAAAATGATGCTGACTACAAGATCTTGCCTTGGTAAAATTTTCAGCTTGATCTGAATTTTACATCATGAGTTATGTGCCCTTGAAATTAACAAAATTGCCATTTTCAACTGTATTTTGACTTTGTTTTCACTCTAGCAACTACAAATATTGACTAAACAAGACAAAACTTTGACAGAATAATACTGACTATAAGATCTTGCTTTGGTAAAATTTTCAGCTTGATCTGAATTTTATAGCATGAGTTATGTGCCCTTGAAATTGCCAAAAATTTCCATTTTTGACTCTATTTTGCTGGTTTTGACTTTATTTTTACTCTAAAATCTACAAATATTAACCAATCAAGACAAAACTTGGACAGAATAAATATAAGCATTATATGCTGCCTGGGTGTAATTTTCAGCTTGATTGGAATCTTACATCATGAGTTATGTGCCCTTGAATCTGACAAAATTGCCATTTTCGACTTTGTTTTCACTCAAACAACCACATATGTTAACCAATCAAGATGATACTTGGAAAGAATCTTGTTGACAACAAGGTCTTGCTAATGTGTAATTTTCAACATTATCACACTGTTACAATCTGAGTTATGTGCCCTTGAAATTGACAAAATTTCAGTTTTTCGACATTTTTCCACTCTTGAAGCCACAAATATTGACTAATATAGACAAAATTTGAACAGAATGATAGTGACCATAACATCTTTCATGTATTTTATTTTCGATTTGATTTTAAATATACATACTGAATTATTTGTCTTTGAATTTGGCAAAATCACAGTTTTCAATTTTATTATCGCTCTAACATCCCTAAAATATTAGTCAATCATTTACTTTCTTTTTGCATTGACCACATGATTGCTGCTTTTGACTTTGTTTTTGTTGTAAGAACCAAAAGTATTCAAAAATCTAGTCAAAACTTGAATTTGATATGAAAAGAAATTCAGGCCTGTGGAGCGACTCAAGACCTTCAGGTCTTTCTAGTTTCTTAAAGTGAGCCCAGAGGTCCATTAATGGTATCTTGTTTGAGATAATAACTAGGAAAGGTTGTCATTCCTCTGACTGAGTGAGGTAATTTACTGTATTGGTTATGATTTACTTAATGATTAAAAGCTTTTAAATCTAAGCGGATAATTGTGGCACGGTCTGACACAAACCCTGTTGGAATTTGTGTGGGCTTGTAACTTAGCTTGATCATGTCAAGTTTTGTTTCATCAAGACTAGGAAATGGAATATCAAGTAGTTTAATTGCGTCAGACAAATTTAGGTTTTGAAGCCTATGTTGAGAAAAAGGCTTGGGGAAATATTCAGGCAAAGTCCAAAGTCTTGTTTTTAGATGCCTGAATGGTTGTACTTTGTTAAGGTGCTGGTTTACACCCATTATGTCTGTCTGGTTGTTTATCCTTCTGTCTGTCCATTTGTAAGAAACTTTTGCGGGCATAAGACCTTCTACAGTCTCAATAAGAAGACGGTCAGACTTGCCACATTGAATCTCCATGATAGTAAGTAGTTGTGTACACCACCTTTGAAATTCAACTCCTTACTTTTCTTGAATCGTCTGTCCTTGAATTGAAAAGGTGTTCAATTTCATTGACAAGGTTCCATAGGCATATACGAGTATATGCTACCTGAAGACGCTCTTGTTTCACAGAGGTTTTAAAGATAGCATTTAGATGCCCTGTACCCCATACATCACTTTTCTCAGACTCGTTTGACAGTTAAATTAGACTGGAGTCTATTTGGAGAGAAACTTGTTATTATTTCTTACCAAATGTAGACTGGTTTGACAGTTAAATTAGACTGGAGCCTAGTTTAGTGAACTGCTCTGCCAGACTATTAAACTGCATCCAATATAAACCAGCTAAAACCAGAACAATTATAGTAATAGAGATTTTATTGTTATTTTTGGAGGAATTTAGAAGCAGTTAAAGCAAGTGCTAAGATGTCATATGTTTACTTCATTTGTACACTTTTTACAGGATCCACAATGCTTTCATCCATTTCCCGACAAATTCAAGGCTAGAAAGTAGAACACAAAGACAAAAGTTATAATATTTTTGCTATCTCAACAAAATAGTTAAAACACCACAGAAAAAAACTTTTCAACATATTAAGCTTTACTTTCTCTTCAATAAGGGAACCGATTAACAGACAGGTAGGAACTGAACCTTCCTTGTTAAAATAGATACCTGTACAATGCTTCTAATTATTGAACTTAATTGCTTTTTTACCTGGCAACTTTTCATGTTGCATCAGAATTAATTTTTGTCTTAATATATCAATAGTCCCCTCATCTTCGCAAGCCAAGGGTTACTACCTCCACTTTGTTCCTTACGAACCCTTGGCCGCTCGCCTCTATGTAAATCGAAAGTACCACCGTGCGATTTCATTGGACGCGATAAATTTCCCATTATCCAATCAAAACACACTAAACAAGCCGTCTTTGTCAAAACGAAAACGTCACGGCTGACGTGAAAATCGATATCCGTATTTGATGCATCGCCTAACACGTTTTAGTACGAGGCTTTTGATTGGCCAGAAATAGCAACTGCAAAGGGCCGCGACTCTTTATCGCCGAAAGGTGGCATGGTGGTACTTTCGATTTCAATAGAAGCGAGCGGCCAAGGGTTCGTAAGGAACAAAGTGGAGGTAGTAACCCTTGGCTTGCGAAGATGTAGTCCCCTGTGATCATTGTAAATCTGGAATCTGAGAGCAGAACTATAATAACATGCTTCATAAAATGTATAATAAAGATAATCTATACAAGACTTTGCACATGTTCATGGCATTGATTGTAGAGCTCACAATTTTGACTTTATTTTTGTCTAGGAGCCTGACATTGTTTTACTTGTTACCACATGGAGCATCATCCCTATTGAATATGGCAATATTCCATGGGAAAACAGGCATTGTTACTTTTCAACAAAAACCTTGCAACTGCAGCTTAAAACAAGCTGCAGTTACTAGGTTTTTGTTGAAAAGCGACAATATACTTGGCCTTAATGAACATTTTATATTTACACTTGGCTTTATCTTTGTCCATCTTCTTGTTAGTTAAATTTCTTTTAATGGCCGATGCAAATATATTCATTTGTGCCATGAGTGGTATCATACCATAGTGGTCCTCTTGTCTAAAACTTTTTCATAGGGTCAGTTCTTTGTTCATATTTTCCGATCTTAGGCCCTTATGTAAAGGGTTTTGTATGATAAGGAATAGAATATACAATTTTTAGATATTAATGGGGTGTTTTGCAATTAATAGTGCTCTATAAAAAGTATGCTTGACACGCTTTTAATGATCCATGGGATATAAATCTGTCAATTTCAGTAAAAAAATTCGGTCCAGGAGATTTTATTGAAATTCCTGGATTCAGAAAAAGTAACAATGGAATGTGTCATGTCTCCTATCAAAATTCTTAATTAATTTTTTTTATCCTCTTGAATATTAAAATTTGGAATTCTTATTGAAAATGTTATTATAAACTTTACGGAATTCAATTAAATTGTAATGAATTGCTTTTACACCTTTTTCAAATTTTCTTGACATAAATTAAAGGTACATTTAAGCTGTAAAAATGGATATGTCGATTGTCCACAATTTTAGACCTTTGACAAACAGCATGTTTAATATTTTTCCAATTTAAAAGTTGCTGCATACACATGCCATGATATAGGCTGTTCAAATTTAAAATATGCTGTTGACTAAAAAATATATGTTGATAAAGAAAGGATTTGTGTGCAATACAGTTCAGGAAATAAGGCAGCCAAAGAAAAAAATGCTTTCCCAGGCTTATTCTATTAGGACATCAGAACCAGGTATTGGTTGGAAAAGGGTTAAACAGGTAGGGTTCCAAGGTCAAATTAACCTAATGGGAGAGATAACAGATAACGAACTCTGCTAGAGGGCGCTTCTGGGATATCGGTTATACCTGTGTGATTTTACTAATACAATTAAAAGGGGCTTATCAGTATAATGCCTTTAATTCATTCATCAAATTATTTATTTACACAAGAAAATTAACTATCTGAATTCCATAATTTAACCCATTACTAGACAGCAAAATTTTAGATTTTTCTCAAATGAAATATGTTGCAGACGACAATTTCAAGCGATTGAAAGTTTACATTTATGTCTTTCTGGTAAGAAAACATTTTGGAAAATGGAGAAATTGCTTGCCATAAAGATTTCCAAAGCCTTTATCTTGTGGGGCGTCAAAATGTGTATATATAATGGGTTAACAATGTTCAATTTAATTAATATTGTAACCTAACCCAGCAACCTGATTATTGCAGCATTGTCTTGTACCACTATGTAATGGTCGGAGAGTGCCTTATAGACAGAAATATGCTACTGAAAAAGAAAAACAGAAAGTTTGTTGTTGTTTTTTTTTTCTAAAAAAAACAGTGCTGCCACATAAAGAGTTTTATGCCACACGAAATAAAGGCATTATGGTAAATGGGAAAAACACTTGGGAGAAGCAATTTCTTCATTTCCCACACTGTTTCCTACAAAGAAACACCTGCAAATCTGACATTATAGTTGCTCGGAATTGTCGTCTGCAACACATCTGATCTATTTATTAAGGATGCATGGTTGACATTATCTTCTAGATTTAATTCTCAAAATGCCTAATGAATGAAATTCCTTCTAACAGGGTTAACCCGTTACCCCACACTGACGCTTTTTGACACCATACAAGACAAAGGGTAAGGAAAAACATTCTGACAAGCAATTTCTTTATTTCCCATAATGTTTTCTATCAAGAAAGACCAAAATAGAATTTCCTTCTCTGAATGACTAAATTGTTATTATCGTTATTATTATTATTTGCCTGACGTTCTTTCATTTGCAAGACATCATGCATACCCAGGTCAGACATCACACTTTTAACCAACCATTTAGAGAAGGGAACATTTCAGACAAGATCAGAAAACACAACAATGATAACAAATTTTGACATTCCTTACTCAGTTAGTTCGTTTATCAATACATGTTAGAAGATAAAACCTCTTTAACTGGTTTTCTGGTGATTGAACAATGAAGAAATTTACATGAATAATTTCGCTATTTTACTATACATTGATTTCCATTTCACCCTCTTTGTTGATGCACCTGTATTAACCAATTCTAGCTTAAGTTTAGGAGCACCCTATCCATTATAAACCGATTTCCTATTATAAGCCATTGTAAAACATGTGTGTATTGGGAGTCAGCTGGTTCTGTTATGACCGTTGTAACTGCAGCGCTCCTAGCGGATGAACCCGTTTATCTCTCCCATTGCGTACAAGAACATCTTCTGAACTCCAAGTTAATGTTATCTCCTGCTTATCTGAGTTCCTACCTCTTAACCCATTACCAAATGAAAAATTTCTAAGGCGGTCCAAATTGAAAGGTCCTGCAGACGACAATTTCAAGTGAGTGGAATCTTTAATTTTTAGGTCTTTTTTGATGGAAAACATTGTGGGAAATGAAGAAATTGCTTGTCACAAGCAATTTCTTCATTTTCCACAATGTTTTCTAAAGCAATTATCCTAAGGGGAGTCAAAAGGAGTCATTGTGTGGTAATGGGTTAATGGGGCTGTTAATGTCACAACATTGGTAACAAATGGTATCTTCTGATTAGTTTGTTCTAGTTGTAATAATGTACAGAAATGTTGATGAACTACTGGTTCTTGTATTATCAATGGTCGTAAGATTATTTTTTTGCATAATTACTTATTACAACAAACCTGATTGGCCCAATCCGATTTCTCGTGGTATCAGATGTCTTCTTACACAGTTTATGCAAAGATGTTTTTGTCAGAGCATTGATAATAGTTTACGGTCACCTGGGTACTTTATTAAGATGGTTTAGGGTAATGTACTCTGCTATTTGGTTATCTTCCTTCTGCTACTGTCTGACATATTTTACCAGGTTAAAACAGAACAACATAGAAACTCTTGGCCTTCTTGGCATTGATAGGTTTCAATTTGGCAGATAGTAAAATTTTGATGTCTGGTAAAGAGGTCTAAGACCTGCAGGTGGCAGTTCAAATTAACCTGATTATTTACTAGAATGTATTCTGAGCTACAAACTCTGGTTATCTGCTGGCATCTGACATATAACTGGTGTTCCAGTCTACAAAATGGCCATTAGTGCCATAACAATGGTAACAAATGGGAACTTTGTGGCTTTGTCTACTACTATTATGTACATAGCTTGCTTTCTTGGGTAAAATTTTTATGCCCTGGGTATGGAAAGATAGGGCGGCATATTGTTTAACTTGTGTCTGTCTGTTCATCTTTCTGTCTGAAAAGTTAACATTGGCCTTTTCCGGGGCATTCATGTTTCATAAACATATCTTTTTGTAATATTGAAATATTACAACTTTTTTTTTCTTTCCACAAATTCAATGTTCATATTGTCTTGGCTGATTGGATGCTAGATCTATGTGTTAGTTTCCTTATTGGTTTGTCTCTCCCAAGAAACCAATTTAAGCTCATTACATGCACACCTCATGAAGATTGCTAATCTATGAATTTCTAAGTAAACCTGCATCTATATCTAGATAAGTGTTGCATCAATTAGCAATTTCGAACAAAAGTTAAAGTTTATTTCATTAAAATTAAACAGTTGCTTTTTGCTGACCTTTCTTGGAATGATGGCTAGTTGTTGGCTTCTTTCATATTAATGTCAATTAAAGTTTTTTTTGAATGATGAATTATTTAATTTTGGAAATTCAGATCTAGACAGACAAAATTTGTTGTAAACTTTGATTTAGGGTTATGAATAAAAAGGTGTGTGAATATTTGTTCCATATGGTCCATGTTTGATGTTGAGACTGTTTATCATGAACTTTTGTTCGTCTTGTGGTGGTTATTTGAGACAGTAAGTTATCCTCATTCTGAATGGTTGATGTATATTTATTTGTAAACTGTTGTGTCAAATTCCAAATGATTTGGCACTTTCTTTGCCAAATGTTTTGAAAACAAAAGCCTAGCTGGAGTACAGAAAGTGATCAGCAAAATGATAACAATGTTAACATATAGGGCTACAAGTTGCACAATGATTTTGAATAACATTGAAGCCTTGTGACAAACTGGTCCAATATGAAAGTCTTACAAGACAAAATGAATATTACCAGAAGCATAGAATTTGAATGCCAATTAGCATAGAAAATATGAAAGACAAAGAGGGAAAAGATGAATGGGGAATATCACTTCTAGCCTCAATGTATTCCATCACTCTCTCATAAGAGAACTTCAAAACCAGTTTGGGAAAGGTTTAATAGAGATTTTGTAAATGTTCAATTGTTTGTTGGCATGAAATCTTCTGTAACATAGCTGGAATTGCAGCAGATCAAAGAGATATCAAGTCTGTCTAAACTTGCTCTAATTTTATCTTCCATGTTTCTCAAAACAGCAGTTTCTAGTTTTATTTGTCCTTGGAAAATCGGTTAATGTTTTGGAATTTGAATAATGATAAAGATAAAATATGCTTTCACCAATGTTTTATTACTCCTCCCGTTATTCCTATCTGATACATCTTAAACATTTAGGAAACTTTCACAGAATGTTCCAAGGTAGTTCTGAACTGGCTGGGTTTTGCCACTGTAGTGTGTTTCAAATAAGGACCTTGTGCAAAAACCCGCAAAACCACTACATAATTATTGTGACAATGCCACTCTTGTTTTAACTTTTCTTTGTCTGATTATATATTTTGTTGGGTGATAAAGGGAAGCTGAAATTTTGATTTAACGAGAAGCACAACAAGGTTTCTATCTCGTACAAGATTTTCATCTTTATTGTCTAACAAGTTTGCAGGCAGTATAGATTGATATCAATTTAATTGATGCGAAATTGCATTCCACCCAGGTATTAAAATGTGCCAAAATGTTCACACTTTTTATCTATTCATCAATGGAACATGAAATGCAGTTATCTCACCACAATGTGGTATTTATTTTACCAACCTTGAGAAGTGCAGATTTTTAAACATTTGATGGTGAGAATCTAAATTTAATTTGTCCACAACCTGTCATGAGGTGAAAAAATTGTACATATGTTTGCATTATGTTAATTTGTTATAGTGGAATTGATAGTCTTTATAGAGTTCATGGTATAATCATTCTTTCCCAAACAAGGACTGTTGAATGATGTCCCCATAGAGACTCTAATGAAAAATGTTGGGATGTTTTAGTCTGGTCTCAGCTCAAATCATCTCTTTTTAGCTCACCTGAGCACGATAGTGCTCATGGTGAGGTATTGTGATACCGCTGTGTCCGTCGTCCGTCGTGCGTCGTCCGTCGTCCGTCGTGCGTCAACCTTTGGCTTGTGTGCATTCTAGAGGCCACATTTTTTGCCCAATCAACCTGAAATTTGCTCAGAATGATTGTCTTGATAAAATCTCGGACAAGTTTGAAATTGGGTCATCTTGCATCAAAAACTAGGTCACAGGGTCAAATCTTAGAAAAACCTTGTGTGCACTCTAGAGGCCACATTTTTTGCCCAATCAACCTGAAATTTGCTCAGAATGATTGTCTTGATAAAATCTCGGACAAGTTCGAAATTGGGTCATCTGGGGTCAAAAACTAGGTCACGGGGTCAAATCTTAGAAAAACCTTGTGTGCACTCTAGAGGCCACATTTTTTGCCCAATCAACCTGAAATTTGCTCAGAATGATTGTCTTGATAAAATCTCGGACAAGTTTGAAATTGGGTCATCTTGCGTCAAAAACTAGGTCACAGGGTCAAATCTTAGAAAAACCTTGTGTGCACTCTAGAGGCCACATTTTTTGCCCAATCAACCTGAAATTTGCTCAGAATAATTGTCTTGATAAAATTTCAAACAACGTTGAAATTGGGTCATCTGGGGTCAAAAACTAGGTCACGGGGTCAAATCTTATAAAAACCTTATGTGCATTCTAGAGGCCACATTTTTTGCCCAATCGACCTGAAAATTGATCAGAATTATGGTCTTGATGAAATCTCGGACAAGTTAGAAATAGGGTCATCTTGGGTCAAAAACTAGGTCACAAGGTCAAATCTTAGAAAAACCTTGTGTGCACTCTAGAGGCCACATTTTTTGCCAAATCAACCTGAAATTTGCTCAGAATGATTGTCTTGATGAAATCTCGGACAAGTTCGAAATTGGGTTATCTGAGGTCAAAAACTAGGTCACAGGGTCAAATCTTAGAAAAACCTTGTGTGCACTCTAGACGCCACATTTTTTGCCCAATCAACCTGAAAATTGATCAGAATGATTGTCTTGATCAATTCTCGGACAAGATCGAAATTGGGTCATCTGGGGTCATAAACAAGGTCATGAGGTAAAATCTTTGTAAAACCTTGTGTGCACTCTAGAGGCCACATTTTTGCCCAATCATTCGGCAATCAACCTGAAAATTGATCAGAATGATTGTCTTGATCAATTCTAGGTCAAGAGGTTAAATCTTAGTTAAACCTTGTGTGCACCCTAGAGGTATACAAAAAGTTATATTATATCAGGTGAGCGCTTCAGGGCCAATGGCCCTCTTGTTTTGTAATGTGTTACTGGTAGTTATTTCATGATCTGCTTTCTCTTGCTGATAATATTAAGTACAATTACCAGACGGACATTGCCCTCAGAATGGTGTAGAGCTGTAATCATGGGTATGAATTGTGTTAATGACCACATAACAAAGTTATGTTCCACGCAATATTCGCTCATCATTTTGACATTATGGCATGACATTCAATCTGTTGTAGATTTCTTTTGACAAGTACTGCCTTTAAGGCATACCAAACCAATATTCTGATATTCTGATACCAGAACAGATCTGTGTACTTTTGTGACATACAAGGGACCATTTGCCACTGACTAATGAAAGTTGCATGTCATCGCTTTTCATCTAAAGCCTCATAACTGCAGCTTGTTTTAATCTGCAGTTACAAGGTTTTTGATGAAAAGCGACAATTTAACATCTGGGGACCAACATGGTTATGACAAGGCTGCATGACATTCAATGTAACCTTTTGTACCTTGTAGCTTCTTTATTCTTAATGACAGGTGTTAGCATCATGACATACCAAACCAATATTATGATCCCAGAATAGTAGATCTACTTGATAGTTCTTTGATGATATCTAATAAAACATGCAAACAACTATACAATTGTCATAAGGTGATGAAAAAAAGCAAAATACCTGGGACTGACATTAAATTTTGATGGACAAAGGCATGACATTAAGAGTAACTTTACGTTTCTTGCAGATCATTTATTCATAAATGACATAAGCCGCGTGCGATTTAGGCCAGAAGTGGTCTTCCGGAAGAGGTAGACCTTAAATTCTGTTCGTTTTACCTCTTCTGAAATCAGAAGAGTCACGTGACAAGCACTTCCGACTAAATCGAACGGGCCTCTTCTATTTCTGGAAGCTCTTCTAGCTCTTCCGTTTTTGAGCAGAAGACGGAAGACGGAAAAGGTCACGTGGTCGGCAACATGAGAGCGTCTTTAGTTACAAAGTACATATTTTCTCAATTACTGAAAATCGCTTGTTTACAGCTAGTTTGTATTAATTTAGGGATCAAAACGAGAACAAAACTTGTGCTTTTGAAAAAGAAGTGTCTTTATCAGTACAACGTAGTAGTATCAGGAACGGTGCCCAGTCTACCGAATTGCAGCTGGCCATTCTAATTTCCTCCTTTTTGAAGAGCTTTTTGATAGAAAAGCTACTTCCATTTTCAAGACATGTTTGATTTCTTTTTAGCTCACCTGAGCACGAAGTGCTCAAGGTGAGCTATTGTGGTCACTCAATGTCCGTCTGTCCGTCTGTCCATCTGTCTGTCCATCTGTCTGTCCGTCTGTCTGTCCGTCTGTCAACAATTTGGTGTTTACACTCTAGCATCCACAAAAGTTGGCCAATCTTAATCAAACTTGGTCAAAGTAAGTATGGGCATAGGTTCTCGGATGAGCTCGATTATGGGCCTGATCGGACTAGAATGTGCTGAGTTATCTGCCCTTGAATGTAAAAAAATGCTGTTTTTGACTTTGTTTACACTCTAGAATCTACAATTATTGATCAATCAAGACAAAACTTGGATATAATGTTGGAGACTATAAGATCTCGGATTAGTTCGATTTTCAGTCTGATCTGACCAGAAAGACGAGAGTTATGTGCCCTTGAATTTGATAAAATTGCTTTTTTCGACCTTGTTTACACTCTAGAATCTACAATTATTGATCAGTCAAGACAAAACTTAAACACATCGTTGGGAACCATACGATTTCGGTTGAGTTTGATTTTCAGTCTGATCTGACCAGAAAGACTAGAGCTATGTGCCCTTGAATTTGACAAAATTGCCGTTTTCGGCTGTTTTTGACCTTGTTTACATTCTAGAATCTACAATTATATATCAATCAAGACAAAACTTAGACACAATGTTGGAGACCATAAGATCTCAAATGAATATGATTTTTGGTTCGATTGAACGAGAAAGTCGAGAGTTACGTGCCCTTGAATTTGACAAAATTGCCGTTTTTGACTGTTTTCGACCCTGTTTACACTCTAGAATCTACAATTATTGATCAATCAAGACAAAACTTGGACACATTGTTTGCGACTATATAATTTCGGATGAGTTTGATTTTCAGTCAGATCTGTATAGAAAGCCGAGAGTTATGTGCCCTTGAATTTGACAAAATTGCTGTTTTTGACTGTTTTCGACCTTGTTTACACTCTAGAATCTACAAATATTGACCAATCAAGACAAAACTTAGATACAATGTTGGAGACCATAAAGTCTCAAATACGTTTGATTTTTGGTCTAATTGAACCAGAAAGTCAAGAGTTATGTGCCCTTGAATTTGACAAAATTGCTGTTCTTGACTGTTTTCAACCCTGTTTACACTGTAGAATCTACAATTATTGATCAACCAAGACAATACTTTGGCACTATGCTGCTGATTGTAAGACCTTGCATGAGCTGAATTTTCTGCAATCAAATGAGAAAGTGGTCAGTCATGCATGTGCCCTTAAATCTGACAAAATTGCTGTTTCGAATGAACAATCAAGACGAAATTTGGATTATGATGTTAATTACGATAAGATCTTGGATAAATGAATTATAGAATAATCAGAATAGTTATCAGAATAGTTTTTTTACTCTTAAAACCTCAAATAGTGACTAATCAAGACAAAACTTGACACAATGTTATTGACCATAAGTTTGTTTTCAGTCTTAAATACCAATTGAATTGAACATACAGTGGCTCATATCATTTTGGTTCAGGTGAGCGATATAGGACCATCATGGTCCTCTTGTTAGTCTTCCAACTTCTACGCGTCTTCTATCACGTGACCTACCCTCTTCTATCACTTGTTCTTCTGGAAGAGGAAGATGTTATATCGCACACGCCTATAAATATGTTGTCAACAGCTGAGCTATAGATAAAGGGGGGGGGGGGGTCATGAAACCCTTTGTTGTGCATACCCATATTCCCACAAAACAATTCAAATGAGGACACATTGGTGTATTGGTATTTTAAAACAAATTTAGATAGCTTTTATTCCCTCTTATACCCCTACCCAAACAAGTTTTGACATGTCTATGGGGAAAGGTTTGGGAAAATATTGAGACAAAAGAAGGAAATGCTGATAATCAGCATTTTCTCCTTTTGCCTCAATATTTTCAAAGCTATTTTGTAGACAAATCATATATTTACTAACATGATGTAACATCCAATTTGTTTGTCTGCAGCAGCTTTCAAATTAGGCCACCTAAAATTTTGGATACATTACAAAAGACCTCGTTTTTTCTGTTTCTAGGTTCTGGTATATTCATCTCACCGAAGGGTGTGTTGTTGAGCAGTGGCTCTGTTGGTATGAGCATAATCATCTGGAGCTTGTGTGGGGTCATCGCTCTACTCGGTATGTATCTGTAACTGTGTGTGGCAGCTATAAAATAGGCTTTAAAAGTTATTATGATGTTATAAGATATTCAGGAATAATTTTTAGCAAGCCGGCACTTTATGTCTGGGGAGCTAATGTCACAGCCTAGAGTGTCGGCGTCGCGTACCGTCCAATCCCGTCGCGTCTTCACTTGAAAAACTTTAACCTGGTCTATATCTCAGGCACTATTAGAGATACAGCTTTGATATTTCACACATAGATACTTCTTGACAAGACCTTTTGTTTGGAACCATTACCTTTGACCTAGTGACCTTGACTTTGGAGTTTCTACTTTTAAAAAACTTTAACCTGGCCTATATCTCATGCACTATTATAGATAGAGCCTTGATATTTCACATTTGGATACCCCCTGCCAGGACCTTTCATTTGTGACCATGACCCTTGACCTTGTGACCTTGACCTTGGAGTTTGACCTACTTTTGAAAAATTAGCTGTTTTGATGACAAGATCTCGTATAGGCGAGCTACGTTGTCCGTGGACAACTCTTGTTCGTCATATTTGTTGTCAAATATCTCTTTAGTTGTGGTGGCCACAGCCATAGCCTAGTTGGCAGTGCAACTGCCTTTCACTTGAGAGGTCCTGGGTTTCATACCCGGCTGCGTCAAATACCCTCTCTGACAAAATGTCACCCATCAATGGTTTGATATCGTGAACCTATGTGGGCGAGCAGCTGGAGACTGGGTTAGGGTGTTGTGGTAGTACTGGTATGAGAAACGACAGGAATCCATGGTTTGGTGCTCCAGTTGCTGCGATATGACCATAGCAGTTGAAAACGGCGTAAAACCCCCAATAAACAAACACACAATCTTTAATTCTGATCAGTCTCTATGATTTTGTTCCTCTGGGATAGGTTAGTTTTTCAAATAAGATTGCTTATAACTTTATATCCTTTTAAAGAAGTTTAAGGTAAGTAAATCGTAAGAATAGTAAGTATTCAGAATATAAAAACTTCTTCAACCCTACGTATTTGCCTCAAAATTCTGTACATCAATACTAGTATATTGACGGAACTTGGTATACAAGAGAATAAAACTCATATATAGAAGTAAAATTAATATTGATATCATCACTTTTCATCAAATATCTCGTAACTGCAGCTGAAAACAAGCTGCAGTTACGAGGCTTTTGTTGAAAAGTGGCAATATAATGTATTTGTCCTAAAGACATTCTGATTCACAAGAGACTACTTTTCAAATATAAAAAGGAATTGCTTTGTCTTGTCATGCAAAGGCAACTAAAATTGTGAATAAATCATGATCTTGGTCAGGACAATATGTCTACTCAATAGTCCTGAAGGAATAATTCACTCTAGACATCTACATATTGTCCATTATTTACTTGAATATTGTTTTAAATGATTTATAAAAGGCTGGGGTTTCAATAATTTTTGGCCACTTAGAACTGAAGCTAAAGTAGGTGGGGGACTTTCTATGTTTTCCCTGTTTTACCCCATACAATATTTTAAAAAGTAGGGGTGGGATTATTTTCAAATTCAGTCAAACAGAAGGGAAAAAACTCCTCTCCACCTCTAAATGAGAGTCCTGAATAGGGGAAAGCACATAGATAACTTGACATGTAACATGCTTGAAAAATTATTGATATTCATGTAAAACCCGTATATACAAACAGATAAACAAAGAATAAAACAAACAAAATAACAACAAAAATATAACAGTTTGTCAAGGAAAACCCTCTACTATATACAGAATCAAAGTACTGAAAGTACTGTTGGAAAGCAAATTTGCTGATTATGTCTAAAGGCCTTTCTAGTTGTTAGCAATATGAATTACACGGAGTTAGATAAAAGTAATTAATTGAATTTGATTCTTTAGAAAGTTACGAAATACAAAAATTTATGAAAGGATAATGTCTGTTCCATATCAGCAAAATATACTGAACAAAAGAGAAAACTTTACGCTGCAAGATTTCTTGTTTCTGAAAAAGTATCGAACTAAAAGCCTGATTTCATTTTTACAATATTTCCATGGCATTCGGCAATCGTTTTGTCGAAGTTTCATTGCCTTGTCTCCTTTAATGTCAGAGTTACGGCCCTTAATGCATTTACAGCTAATTTCATCTAATGCCACATACGCGCGATAAACGATTCATTATTTTTACGGAATTGGTCATATCCGGGTTGCCAAAAAACCACAAAACATCTCTCTTATCACTTGTAGCAAGCTCTAAAATAAAGGTCTAATCTGTCAATTTTGTGAATTACCCCCCTTTGACATAAACAAATAGGGAATTTAAAATGTCGAATTCTCCCAGCCGAAAACGACTATAAGGCATTCTAGCACTTTATAATGTTCTCCTATACCCAATGTCATGTTCTGAAGTAGGTTTTCTTGTATAAAAGACTAGTGCGACAGGTCACGGTTCATAAATCTATTTGATGTACAGGCCCGTAGGAACAGGGGGGGGGGGCGGCTAGGGGGGGGGGGGGGCTAAGCCCCTCCAATGTTGGCCAAAATGCCGACTTTTCTTGACCGTAAATCAAATAAAATAACCATCTTACCGGCTATCAACGAATTCATTCAATTTCGTAGTTTTTGTTCCACTTAAAACTTCTCTTTATCACTGTATATTGAATGCACGTGTGCTTAATCGCTGTATATTGAATGCACGTGCGTTGTCATCGATTTCTCCGCATTTTGTGGGAGCCTCATTTTGAAAATGTCGATTTGTTACTATTTTTAGTAACAATTCACATGTATACAATGTTAATTTCCCATAAACCCATTGTTTGCCTCCGGAAGTTAATCAGAGTCTTCTCTGATGAAAATTCGCTCTTCGATATTTGGATGTCGCTATTTACATCGGAGCGCTGTCCAATTCAAAAACAAAAGAAAATTCCGACACAAGTTATGTCGCTGTGTCGGAATTTTCTTTTGTGTTTGACTGGGACAGCGTTCCGTTGTAAATAGCGACATCCAAGTATCATCGAGCGAATTTTCATCAGAGAAGTCTCGGATTACCGGAAGTGTTCTGCGGGTACGGACTAAAACATAAATGAAAGGAGTCTATACCCTAATTAGAAAGCATTTGATCTCTGAAAACTACATGTCTTACTTGCTAAAACATGTGTTCCGTCACTACTTTATCCCTTTCCCAAATAAGACCGGGTTTGACAGCCCGAAAAGAAAATGTTCGGGGGAATATTGGGATGAAAGAAGAAACTGCTGATAATCAGAATTTTCTACTTTAACCTCGATATTGTCTTTGGTATTATCTACAAATAGTTCTAATTTTATCTAGGTATGTACCAATTTTGTCGTCTGCTACGGCTTTTTTTTATTTTGACCAATCTGAAATGTTTCTATTTGGGAAATGGTTAACATACCAACAATGTAAATTGATTTGATTCTATGTCTAGGCCTATTCATCTAGATCTAAATCCACGGTGGGTAACTCACATGACTTTAGGGAAGCGTTAACACCGAAAAAATCGTCCGCTTCAAGGTATGTTTTGTTTAATTTCTCAGCTTATACCCTATTGATTTTGATGAGATAAAGTGCACGGAACGCGACCTTGAGAGGGCTATTCCCGGCTCTAACTCACTCTGCTCCAAATCCAGTGGTTTCTTCAAACATTCGAGCCAAAGTGTTTGTAAGTGCAAAACGAAAGTGGGAAGCATTCACATGCACCGAAGAAAACTTTGGCTTGAATGTTTGAAGAAATCACGGGATCGGAGCAGAGTTACAAACGGGAATAGCCCTCTCAAATGCGCGTTCCGTGCACTTTATCTCGTCAAAATCAACAGAGTATAAGCTGAGAAATTAAACCAAACATACCTTGAAGCGGACGATTTTTTCGGTGTTAACGCTTCCCAAAAGTCACATGGGTTATCCACCGTGATATCTATAGATTAAAAAGTTAACACCGTTTTTTAAACCAAGTGGTGAAAGGATTGCTAGTCTGATTTCTATGCATTTTGAGCATACCATCACATATTCTGGTTTCCCAGATTTCTACTTTCGCTTTGAAATGCCTATAGCTACACGCGAATACTAGCAAGGCCTATTAGACAAGATGTCTATGTCATTAACCTCAAAATAACCACTTAGTTGATCAATCAATTATTGTGAACGCGATTAAATGCATGGCTTATCGAATATCATTGTTTAGTTTCGGACATTAAAACGTGTTTAAGAATTTGGGCATAGAAAGATTCTAAAAATAGACGTGTCCTAGTTCCTTTTTTTAGCGCTTGAAGTGGGTCGCATATTTCATAGTTCAGTAAACTTGACTGACCCATTTTCAACGAAAGATATTGGACTGGCTATTGAACCGTAATGAAAGCAAATTACTACGTGATCGTTTCTCCTCTTTTAACACATGTTTAATTGGATGTTTTATCATCGGTCACACAATTGAATATCTTGTGTACAACTATAGAATTCAATATTGAATATTCGAAAGGTTGTTCTTGTCATTGATCTTTGCTTTTGATAGAACTATTTATAGTGAGGAGGACCGGGAGATGTTGTGTGGTATGCAGAGAATGTTAAAGTGCAGAGAAGCACAACTGGAAAGAAAAGCAAATTTTGCAAATTTGCTTTCCAAAAACTAACTCTTAATGCTCAGATTGCGTAGGATGACTTGGTTTGATATATTTCATGCTTATAAATAAGCCTAATTTTGTTGTGGTGCCATGGAAATATCACATTGTCATAGCTCCTCAATTATTCTGAGGCTTTTAGACAATTGGTTGCCATGGTACTCATCATAAAACAGTTATTACATTCTGATATCCTGTGATGATAACTCAGTTTCATTGAATTGCAGAGACAGGCCCTGGATTTATGTGGCATTTTAAAGACAGTCTTGATTTGTAACAAAAATATTTTCAACAGGGATAGCTTTTCATCAGTGCATTCCTTGTAGTGATGCTTTTCTATAATATCAATATCAAATGTCATTTTCAAGATCAAATATTTTAGTCACATTTCTCAGAAAAGTACTTCTATATTTCTCTATAATTATTTCCTCCTATGTGTTTCTTGTAATCCTGAGCTACTTTCAGTTTATTTCTCCCTTGGCAAAAAGTCAAACTGTCTCACCGACATTTCACACAATTTTGTCACATATACCATTTTACCAATTGATAGAAGTGAATATTTTGGCTAGGACATAATGCAATACCATTCAATAGATTATTCATGCATGTGATGCAATATTCAATCAAACTGTTAAGCCTTGACATTTGTTCACCTTGATGCGTAAGCCCAGAGTAAAATGTAAGTACAGAAGTACCAGACCTACGCTATGTTGTAGTAGTTGTCATTTTGATGACAGTCAAAATAAATTTCATTTTCTTAGAGCTGGAATCATTGTTGTAAATGGAAAAGCTCTCTCTCTCTAGTGGAGACATCTAAGCAGCTTTAGCTTTGGAAAGAGATGGAAGAATTGTAATGCTGTAGCAGCAGGTAGTTCAGACTACATATCTTTGAGTCAATTACCAAATGGTTCTTCTTTTCTTTCTATAATTTTCAGTTATTTGAGCTTTGCCTACATTCAACAAAAATAATTAACTGAATGATGAGATAAGGGAAAATAATTTTGGTTGCTTTTATTTATGTCATTTAACTTTTATAAATTTTGCCAATTCAGGCTTCATGTAGAGAACTCTTTTCCTGCAAAGTTGTCAAGAAGAAAGATATTGATCTGTGTTGTTTCAGTTAAAAGTTGACTTTTAAAGTTTATAAATATCTTTTTAAAAAATGCAATTTGCCACTGTTGCCAATTAATAAACAAAAACAACAAAAAGTCAAACATTGGCATGCATGAAATGCAAACAGGCAGCTGAGACATTGCCAGCATTTTTGATAGATATTATCTTTTGTAAGATTTTAGAGGTGCTTACATTGATAATTTCCAATTTCTTGCTATGCAACTTCTAAATTTATGGAAAAAAAATCAATATCCTCCAAGTATTTTAAAACTATTTTATCTGTGATGCCATTCCATGTATTTATTCAAAGGAGACTGTTAAAAAATCATTCAAGAGTCATTTACAGTATAATTGGCAATTAACTTTGACAAAGCTGTATTTTAAATAATGTCTGGCCTATGACCTTGGCATATTGCAAATAGCCGTAAGAACTTTCACCTCTTAGGAATGCTTTAGGATTAGCAGAATATTTAAGTAAACATAATACACTTAAGCAGATTAAATAAAATCTCTGTAACTTAATTGAAAGATGATTAAAAGCAATTTATGTAAGGTTTTATGATTATAGGATTATAAATATATCCAAATTTTTCATGGCTTGTCTGTCTAATTCATTAACTTTGATATTGTTATTTCTGAAATGTATCTGAAACTACACTTGATCATAAATTACTTGAATGTAACAAAATAATGAAAACATACCTGTGGCTTACTGATGTTTAATATACCACATTTACAGACACATATATTTGGCAGAAAGAAAAAGTGCAATTTTGTACAACCAATTTAATCTACATAATATAAATTGACTTCTAAAAGATACCATTTATTGTATTATATTAGTACATTTCTTGTAGAAATTGTTAGGTATTTAGGAACTTAAATTATGGTTTGCCTCTGTCAATCATAAAATTGATATATCAAATGATTAATTTAGTCTAGAATTAATTGTTAGTATGCCAACAATGACACCTTGTCTTATCAGTTTTTAAGCAAGTTTCTGAAAATCAGAAATACCATTAGGCCTACATACTTCAAATGTAAATCAAGCTCGTACAGTTTCCAGACCTTCCAGTCTACACTGAAATGTAAGGATTATAAATTGTCTGAAAAATGACAACAAATTGATTAAGCTATTGCCATTTTTGCATAATGTATGAAAGATTACACAGAGTACCTATCAAGATATTGCTTTTTGTGAAATGTGGCTTAACCATTTCCCAAACATGATCTGGTTTTGATGTCCCTTATAGAAAAGGCTTGGGAAAACATTGAAACAAAAGAAGAAACTGCTGATAACCAGCAGTTTCTCCTTTTGTCTCAATATTTTCTATGCCATATTTTACATAAATCCTATCTTTAATAACTTCTATTTTGTCATTTGTGGCAGTTTTTGAAGTGGATCACCTTCAGATATTGCTTTTTGTGAAAGGCGGCTTAACAATTCCGAATCCATTAGCCCAGAGTTGGTAGCCTGCCAACATAGTTTGTTCTGGTCCATTTGCTTATTGTTGTAGTAAGAAGGGGTGAAAGGAATCTGGTGCAAGGTGATATCTAAATACTGAATGAAAAACAGGCTTATTGTTGTTTGATAAGGCTTGCCATACGGCCATACCGATCCACTTTCAAAAACACTGCCTTTCTGACTCTCTTACTTAACCTTCATAATGCTGAATTGAAAAAAAATCTTTAAATAAAAGGACTGAAAATACTGAGAGTATCTTTTAAGTATGAAAATAAATGTCTTCATTTTGGTAAATATGACCAGTATGCAACAAATATAATTTTCTTTGATATGAGAGTTCTAATATTAATGATCAATACATGGCTTTTTTCGAATTTGAAAATTAAGATAGATCAAAGTACTTCAAATTTGAAAATTAAAAAGTACTTACTTAAACTCAAAATAAAGAAAAGAAAATAATGTAAGAGCTATATATAGGCCTGGCTTATTCTAATTCAAAGCTTATCTAAAGAATTTGATATCTAAAACAAATACAGTTTAAGATCTACCTTTGGGCTAATAAGAATATAAAAGTTGAGTTCAAAGCCATGGTGAAGATTATTTTTGAAATCCTCTGTCTATTTCTGACTGCAGGTGGGATCATCTTGTAGTCTTGCATTGCCAAAAAATCTTGGGTTAATTAACCTTTAAATGGTTGGTATTCTTTGCAATAATTCTCCACAACAATATGTCATAACAAATAAACAGAATAAATTGTAATGAAGATGAAGTTAATTCCTGACAGACATTCATTCACTCCTCCATATAATGTCATAATGCCACTATCTGGCTAGCACTGTGGCATCATAAAGCTGCATTGATTGAAAAATACAGTATGCCTAGGCCTTGCTCTCTGAATCATTTTCAAGAAAACAAAAATTTAATACCAGTCCATTTTGAAAGTAGGTTCTAACAATGAATTAAGTATAAGTTTATTGCTCAATTTCGTCAATTGGTACAAGTTTTTGTTCTTGTGCACTATAAGACTAATTATTTGTATGATAACTGGTTGCAACATTTCACTCTATAGATATCATGTGCTAGAAAGTGATGCAAGGATAATAAGTGTGAGAGTACTAAACCATAATTTGCTTCTGGGAAATATTAATGAATCTGTCAGAAGGAAGATTGTTTTCTTGAGCCTTAATGAATAAATCAACCAACCACTGCTGACCGAGAAAACAACTCTAAACCAACAGGAAGTCTGGTGTATCTCAGAAATTTTTAAGGTCATTTTTCTCAGATTAACAACTCCTCCTTTAATGGCACAAATTCCTTCAAAGTCAACAAATAAGAACTCTTACTTGGTTTCATTAAGTTACAGAACTCTTGAGTTAGTCCATATTATTGTAAAGAGGAGGAGACTGGGTAGTACAGTAGTTTAAATGGTAGTTTGCAATCACATATTGTACTGTAGAGTATAGGAAGGATACATAGCTAAGCTGAAATGAAAAATTAAAAACATGTTTGATCAAGGTATAATGGTAAAAATATATAAAATAAAAATGTAAAAAAAACAACAAGTTCTAAAACCAGACAATGAAAACAATTTTAGAAAAATAAATCTTTTTAGACATCCCTGTAAGTCATCATTCTTTGAAAAGCAAAGGCTTAGGTAATTTTGTTTTTGGCTTGTTGCTTACTTTTTCTCTCAGAATTTTTTAACGAATAGTTGTATGTGTACATGTAATTTTAAAAATGCAGTTACCATATCAAGTTAAATGTGTCATTAAAATAGTTAAAGTACAAATGCAAAATATATTGATAATGCATTGTGGAGAAATAATCAGATTGGTGTTGTAACTCGGTCAGGAATCTTGGTGTGCACCTACATCTGCGTTACCCTGACAAAAAACCTTCCCCCCTCACGTGCCAGTACCAATGTTGTAATGATAATTGAAATACCTGTCAGATGCCGTAGGGTGCATATCTCTTCATAAAGCCTCTGACAACATTTTTAACCCATTCCCACACATTGACACCTTTGACGCCATACGAAATAAAGGCTTCGGAAAACATTGTGGAAAATGAAGAAATTGCTTGTGACAAGCAATTTCTTCGTTTCCCACAATATTTTCCTTACAAAAGGACCCAAAAATGAACTTTTTCATGCACTTAAAATTGCTGGAGTCTGTGATAGGGATATGGTTTATGAGAAGGCAAAAAAGACAATCGTTATGTAATGGATGTATGACTTTGTGACGTAAGATTCTGCCTAGCTATGTATTGGATTTCTGCTGATTAGGAAAACTTTTTAATTTGACTAGATCAAAGGTGAAATAAGATTAAAAGTGCATATGAGTGTTGAATACTTCAATTTGGAAAGGGTATAGTCTATAATTGTCACATTGTTACTTAAAGGCTTTCTTTTTTTAAAGGAAAGGAATAAAACAATCCTGGCTTCTTTGTAATATTTTTGCTTTTTAAAAAAAAAGACCATTTTGATGAACATTTTGGATTGCATTGATATTACCAAGTAATGAATTAATTCCCCTGTAAAAGTTTATCAATTGTTAATTATTTATAAAATGAAGATTCTGTTATCTGTAATATAGAAATATGTATTTGTTAGACATGTCAAGAGCTTTTAAAGAATAAAAAATGACTTTATATCTGGTGGAAATTAATTTAACCAGTCTTATAGTGTACCATTGTATAAAGCTTTTAGAAGAATTTGCTATACATAATATTATTGTTATTGTTGGGGGATGTAAGTCCCCATTTATTTGTGTGTTCTATTGTGTTCTTATTCAAACAGGTGCGATGAGACCGTTAGCTGGATGAAGATGAGGAAGGGCCAGCTTCAGACTGGACTGAGATCGGACACACAGTGGATATTGGCGATTCTATAGTCAATAAAAGCGTCCCAGGGCTGTAACCTAGATTTCACAATGGAGAGACCTACTTGGCATTATTTAATTATGTAAATTTACATCCATTTGTCCCAATTTAAGCGTAAAATTACTCAAGAAAACCCAAACAATTTAAGCAATGTTCTGTAGCCATACATAGAGTAGTAAGATTGAGAAATAACCTTTTAGATTAACCGTTTCCCAAACAAGACCTAGATTTTGACTTGCCTGATAGACAAAGCTTGGGAAATCATTCAGTGAAAAAGAAGAAAATGCTAATAACTAGCCTTTTCTTTGTTTGCCTTTAATATTTTCATTGCCATAATGTACACACATTATTTATCAACAGCTGTTTTGTCATCTGTAAGCAGACTTCAAATTTAGACAGTCCATATTTTGCAATTTGGGAAAGGGTTAAAAAGTAGCATGTGCCATTCCTTTAACTCTAGGCATGAATTTTCTTTTTTGCAATTTAATTATACCTTGAATATCATATCGTAAAAAAGAAGAATGAGCTTAAAATAAGCATTTTCTTCTTTTATTATGTTTATTAGCGCTTTCCCAACAAGACCTTGTTTTGGCATTCTTAATTGAGAAAGGTCTAGAATGATTAAGTTGAAAGAAGAAAATGATGAAAGTCAGCATTTTCTCCTTGTGCCTCATTATTTGTCTGCTTTATTGTACAAAATCCTATCATTATGAATATGAATATTTTCTCCTACTGCAGCTTTCTTTAGCAGAACAGACTAAATATTTTGTTGTTTGGGAAAGATCTAGGATTAAAACATTTGTCTTACAAGGAATGGTCGATAAATTGCCTCTTTCTAAATTTTATTAATATTTGAATTCTCAATGGCTACAAACAATTCCTTTTCTATACATGGTTGGACCTTCTCCCTCTATTTACGTACTTAAAAACAGTGTATCACTGCTTTTCAACAAAACCCTTGTAACTGTTACTTAAAACAAGCTGCAGTTACAAGGTTTTTGTTGAAAAGCGATGGTATGTATATCTACCGTACTCAGAAACAGCGTATGTATATCCTTACTCATTTGTGGGACTGGGCGAGCGAACATCTGCACCTCTTCTTTCAGAAGTTCATTTGTTCACTCGCTCAACCCCTTATGTTAGTGTAATATCTCCTTCAAGTTGGCAAGATCTAGCATTAAAACACAATAATTAACTTTAACCAACTTTAGGTCATTGTTAATTATTTCAAAATTTCAATTTATTTAATTTCAATCAACGTTAGGGTTATAAGTAAGACATTTTTTTGAAAATATTTGGAAACAAAAACATTAGGACTGAGAGCTTGCATAGCATGTCTCTTGCTTACCCATGGCTTTGCTGTTTCTCAACTTCTAGTAAACTTTCCTTTTCATTGCAGCTTCCAACAAGTACCATTTTGGTTTTCAAAAATCGACATGGTTTTGATGTAGATTGAGAAAACACTGAGGCAAATGAAGAAGCGCTACTGATAATCAGAATTTTCTCTATTAGTTTGCTTAAGTGCACAAATCCTTTTTTATCAATGTCCATTTTGTCGTCTGCCACAATGTTCAAATTGGAAAAGTCTAAATTCTTTGTCTGGGAAAGGTTTACAAAATCAAATTGGAGGAAGGAAACAAAAATATGTTTATACTCATTTGACCAAATGCCAATCGATAGATCGCTCCGCCCAACGTAGAGTCTAAGACAAACAATGGGGAGTATTGGCATGTCAATTGTTTTGATCGTCAGTCGATAGATCGATACAATATCACATGCAACGAAGAATATAAGACAAACAATGGGATGTGGCACTTATCTGATCGTCCATTGGCTTATCGATGATTTTGATTGACAGCCGGCGTTTGGTCAATTAGGAAATATGACATGGACTGCTGTAATGCAAGATTGTTCAATTAGACGTAATTAAAAGAAAAAGAAAAAAAGAAAAAGCTTGTTGGATACTGCAATCTATGTTCTGTATATTCTGTCTCGTGTTTTTCCAGTGTTTACTGTTCTGCTTGTACATTATCGGCTGTGCTTATTCTGCCATTATGATTTCAGTATATTGGGATTGATGGAATCTATTTTTGGAAGAGTTTGGCTGAGTTTCCAGTCTATTTTTGGAAAAGTGTTTGGCTTAGTTTCTCCGTCAGACATACCTGACCTTTAGCAAAATTTGACAAGCACATTGTTGGAAGAGATTTCCCATTAATGACAGCAAATCCTGTGTAGTTCTGTCCTATATTAATAGTTCATCTGACATAATGTTTTGAGAAGTTTATTCTTATGAAGGCTTTCAATACATTATTTGTTTGTTTGTCAGTATGTTTGTTGATGACCAACAGCTCCATACTACAACTTAATTGTTTGTCTGATTCAAATTATGATTTTGATAACTTTGTCTCTGTGGTGCATTTTCTGTGCAGTATAATCATAACTTTCTCTGATATTTTGTAATTAAACAATTCATCTAGCATAAAGTTATGCTTTCATTGTCTCAGCACTCTTGGTATTTTCATATTTTGTTTTATGAAAATGCAGACACTAGACAGTTCAATTTATTCTGTTATTTTAGGAAATTACAAGAATGATACCCTCTTTGAATCAGTAGACATTAGTTTGCTTTATTGGACTTCAAAGTTTGACTTTCCTGTGTCTCTCTCTGTCTCTCTCTTTCTCTCAGCCTCACTTTTTGCAATAGATATATTGGTTTGGAAGTCTGATAATTCTTACTCTTGTGTAAAGCACGATGAAAAACAGTATTTTCTTGTGGAGTGGTCACTGTTGGTGAATGTCTTATCACACTTTGGGTACTACTGCACTTTACTTTGTAGAGTTGTTTTCCACATGGTGTTGGTTTGTTCTTTACCTTGTTTAGAACAGAGTTTGAACTTAGTGCTTTGCCCCTATTCATTAATGGTTTTAAACCCTTGTTATGCCGTATGAAGACAAGTCTATAAGATAAGGTCAGGCTTCACGTATGTGGATGCTTATGTGCATCTTATTCTATGCTTCAGTACCTGCAAAACTTGCCAAAAGAAAATGCCAGCATGACAAGGGATTATTGCCATTTGTTTTCATAAATTGCAGTTTGTTTATTCAAAACAAATATCTGGCCAACTCTGATTCCTTGCCAGATTTTAGGGAATGGAATTTAAATGAATCAAAATTTGTATTTTGAGTGGACAATAAGACATACATGTCATAACTGTTTTTCTTTACATAATGATAGAGTATTAGATGATATTTCTTAAATGGTCTTCTTATGATTAATTCAAAGATTAGGAACTGGTAGGAAAAAAATGAAAAGAATGTCAAGTAACTAAGTTCAAACTATTTTAGTATCAACATGCATTGTATTAGTTGCTTTCAATTTGCTCTCTGCTACATCATTGTTGTACATTTCTACCTCATTTCATGGTAAAAATGGAGAAAAATAATGATTCTATGGAAACAAAAAAAAAATAAAGGAGAAAAGCTAGCTACCAACTATTATGAGGCATGTGTATATTCTGGCACCTTCACCTTTCAAATTTTAATAATCTATTTGTGGGGGAGGGAGTTTTCTGGATGGAAAAAGTTAAAAAAATGTATTAGACTCTGTTTAAGAAAATAATTTATCATTTGAATGAGTTTCTAAATTCCAAAAAATCTACTGTAACGGGAATTGGTATGGATTTATACTGTGCCAATCACTAGAATAAAGTTGAAATTTACAGAGGATAGAAAATTTTGACACATTTATGTTACGGAGGTGCTTGAAAAGACATTTGACTCAGTTAAACAGCTAGTTCATACTTTTTTGCCAAAACATGCTAGATTTTGCCATCTTAGTATATGTCCTATATGTATATTTTCATTAATTGAAAAAAGGGATTTTTTTAAAGGTAAATTAACTGAAATTTATGCTTTTCTTATGAAGTGTAAAGATTAACATTTTTCAGGGACATTATTCAGCTTATGCATGCAAAATTTGAAAAAAGAATTTGGTGAAGGAATAAAGGCAATGCTTACACAGCAGAAAACAGAAAAAAGTACACAAAATTAGTATTCCTATCTATTCCATGTGCATGAGCCATGAACATTTCAGAGTTTGGTGCTTTAAACAAATAAAGTTTCTAACAGAATTTACTATTCCGTATTGAACCAATATTATTGCCATCGGTCAAAGTTTAGCCAGAGAAACTTGGCTACATTATAATTACTGTCAAGTATATCTACAGGACAAACATTATGCTACATATTACAAATTATGCACTAAAAAAGGAAAGACATAATACAGAAAAGTGTATAGTGGACACAGCCTTTAAGCACATTTTTATCAAATGACTGATTTAATGTTGCAGATACTGATACCGGTACATATTTCCTTTTGGCAGATTTAAAGAAAATTTAAATATATAAACATGAATAAAAAAAAATCAGAACTATCTGAAAAGAATCAATACTTTCTTAATAATTTTGTTTATAACTGTTCTCCCTTTTATATTCATCTAATAGCAAACTTTGATTAAACTTGAATTTTTTATGCACATGGTCTTGAATAATTAAGGAATAAATTTGATGCCACAATGTAGGCATTGCTTTTGAAATCACTATCACCATTTGCACGAAAAATGTAGTATAACATACTTAAAACTTAGTAGAAAATGATTACTAACTGTTCAAATTGAACAAGAATCATTTAGTTAACAGCTTGCAGACAATGATACCAAATTTTGATTTAAAGAACTTTACCTCTCCTGTTAACCCATTTTCAAACATTGACACTTTTTGACACCCTTCAAGATAAAGGCTTTGGAAAGCATTGTGGAAAATGTAGAAATTGCTTGTAACAAGCAATTTCTTCATTTCCCACAATTTTTCCTATCCAAAAAGACTGAAAAATGTAAAATTAAATTCACTTGAAATTGTTGTCTGCATCATCTTTGAATTTCGAACAGTCCAAAATTTTGCTGTTTGGTAATGGGTTAAGTGCATGAAACAATTCAAGAAACTTTCTGACATACATGGAGAGAGATTAGGTGTAAAAAATGATTTTTGGCAAGCATGATTTTGCAGATTTGAAATGAAAAAGAAGCGTCTGTTGTCTAAATTTAATGTGCATCCAAGTAAACAGCATAGCCAAATGCAGAAAAAAAGAGAGAAAAAAGTTTAGAAAATGGAGAATGATGCATGCAGTGTTCCTTTATATTTTCTTCGCTAATTCTACAGTTTAAATTCCATTGCTTTGGAACTATTTTTTTTTAACTTGATCAAAAAGAAGGTGTATCAAACATATACTATATATAGTCTCAAAGCTTCTATTTTTAGTCAATAAATTGCATTAGACCATTTACACACTAATATTCCATTAAGGTACACAAGACCCCTGTCTTGCCCTCCTCAGATTTTCCGGAGAGACGTGCAGGGGTCTTTCCCCTATAAAGAAGGTCCATACCGTTTGTCTTCCGCTCTTTTGGAAAGACTCTCTGGTGTGGGATGAGTTGATTAAATAAACTTGAGGTGTCATGTTGTTAAAGATATGCTCCAGTAAATGGCATAACTGTATTCTTAATTTTCTTTTTTTCCATCACATCTGTGCCAACATCATTCTGCATCATTGAAGGAAAAAATGTTTACATTTTGATAGACTATTTGGGTTATTTTGATGTTTTTTAGCCAAATTCGAAAAAGAAAACACCATGATACAACATGCATTTATTACTAGGGACAGGTAATATGCCTATGGAGTATGTCTTTCTTGTCATAATGCCCTCCAATATTATGGAGAGACATTAGTGGCCAAAGTATATCCCCCTGATTTAGGCCGTAAAATCACTTAAACAATGCCAGTAAGCCCTCCATGAGTTTTATTCTGGGACAGCTCATTGTGTCAGCCGTGTATTGACTATTTTGTGTTTACAGGATTATATAATAATCTGTTTGTTTGTATCTCTTGCAGGCTGTTCCTCTTATATAAAAATGGAGTGACGCTATGTGGCTAAAGTAGGATTGTTTTTTTCTTCACTTTTTCACTGGGAAGGAAAAGAGAAGAAAAACAACACATATTTTGGTCCCACTGTTTTGTTTTGGCTTAGACCAGGAGTTTAAACATTGAAAATGTCAATATGGTTTTGTAAGGTCACTGGGAAGACTTTACATAACTTAAATATTATTGTAGGAAAATTCTGGTTTGTTTCTCTTATTCACTGGGAAGGATAAGTGTAACAGATTTCGCGATCTTGGTGGCCAAATTTGTCACCATGTCTTTACAGTATTTGGTTGGTTTTGGCTTCGCGGCCTGGTCTCTAATTTCTTTGTTCTATTTTTTCACTGGGAAGGAAAAATATCGAACAAAGCACTAAAATCTGTCAAATTGACATCTTGTTTATATTATACATGATCTATAGCCTGTGTCATTTTGTCCTCCATTGGGCGGAGTTCTCATTCATTTTGATGCTAGGAGTGACATACATGACACATTTAATATCCCTCAGTTTGAATCTCTAATTTACCCCACCCTCACAAGACACACGCCAAACTTCTCCACATTTTTTATCACCATCATGATATTGTAACGTCAGATCCCTCATTGTCATAACCTGTATGTCATCTAACCCAGTAACTCATCGTTTTATTTTTGAGTTCTCATCTTTTTTGTTTACATTCCCTTTTGACTTTAATTTGATCACATCAGAAACCATTTCCAAGCAATACCCCTTCCATAACTGTAGGCTTATGTCATCAATGTTTATTGAAATATATATCAATGATAATGCTATTATTATTTGCTTTGCCTGTGTGTAAATCTATATAAATATGTTACACCCAGAGAAATATAGACTATTAATTCATTGCATATTTCTGGTCAAATAATGGACCAACAAACATTTCATTATTCACCACATTTCAGATGGTACAATGATAACTCTTGTTTCTGGAATAATTAGCACAAAAAGCATTTTGTATACATTATATTGAAAGAAAAGTTTATATGGAGAGAGATTCCTAAGAATTTAAAAATACCAAAATGATAGTTACTCTTTGGTAAATAAGAAAATTTGGGCAATATTTAGCATGTTTAATATTTGTTAGATCATATCTTAATAATAAATTGTATCATCTGAAATGCAATCAGATAACATTGAGCAAGGATACATGAAACCTGCTAAACATATGAGAAAGCATATTGATGTTAAGGTGATGGGAATTTATAGATATGAAGAGCAACGAACCAATTTGCCTTTTTAGCTCACCTGAGCACAAAGTGCTCAAGGTGAGGTATTGTGATCGGTCGTTGTCCGTCGTCCGTCCGTCCGTCCGGCCGTCCGTCCGGCCGTCCGTCCGTCCACAATTTCTTTAAAGATCTTCTCCTCCCAAACCAGTGGACCAATTTTCTTGAAACTTGGCAGGAATGATCCTTGGATGAAGGGCTTTCAAAGTTGTTAAAAGAATTTCATTCCATCAAAGACTCTGGCTGCCGCGGCATGAGAAAAGGGGAAAATAGCCAACTCTTTTAAAAATCTTCTTCTGCCTAACCAGTTGGCCAATATTCTTGAAACTTCACATGAATGATCCTTGAGTGAAGGGCTTTCAAAGTTGTTAAAAGAATTTGATTCTATCAAAGACTTTGGCTGCCGCGGCATGAGAAAAGCGGAAAATAGCCAAATCTTTTAAAAATCTTCTTCTGCCTAACCAGTCAGCCAATATTCTTGAAATTTCACATGAATGATCCTTGAGTGAAGGTCTTTCAAAGTTGTTAAAAGAATTTCATTCCATCAAAGACTCTGGCTGCCGCGGCATGAGAAAAGGGGAAAATAGCCAAATATTTTAAAAATCTTCTTCTGCCTAATTAGCAAGCCAATATTCTGGAAACTTCACATGAATGATCCATGGGTGAAGAGCTTTCAAAGTTGTTAAAAGAATTTGATTCCATCCAAGACTCTGGCTGCCGCGGCATGAGAAAAGGGGAAAATAGCCAAATCTTGTAAAAATCTTCTGCCTTCAACTAGTTGGCCAATATTCTTGAAACTTCCCATGAATGATCCTTTGGTGAAGGGCTTTCAAAGTTTTTGAGAGACTTTGATTCCATCAAAGCCTTTGACTTCCGCGGCATGAGAAAAGGGGAAAATAGCCAAATCTTTTAAAAATCTTCTGGCTTACTACATGTAGTGGGCCAATATTCTTAAAACTTCACATGAATGATCTTTGGGTGAAGGGCTTTCAAAGTTGTTATAAGATTTTGATTAATATCAAAGCTCTTAGTGCAGTGGCATCAGAAAAAGGGTAAAAGAGTAAACACTTTTGAAAAGGCTGAATTTTGTTTCATTCTTTTGAAAAACTAAGGAAAAGGGGCTTTATTGCAAAATTCTTAATTTGCTGCTATACAGGTCAAAATGTTTATTTCAACAAGGCAAGAAATTTCAGGTGAGCGATCTAGGGCCATCATGGCCCTCTTGTTTTTATTATTATTATTTTCTATAAATATCTACATTTTAATAAAAACCTGAATGTTTAATTATGAAATTCTTGATGAACAAAACAGATGCCCTTGATTCAATAAATACTATCATAACAAGACAAAGAATGGTTCATTTATAGAAAGTCTGGTTCATTTATAGAAAGTCTAATGTCATGGATAGAATAAAGAGAAGAAAATGGTCCTATCCAAATAGTTAAAAAATATCTATTCATTTTAGACTTAGGTGTGCATTTTTAAGTTACTTCTACATTAAAGAAGCCTTCAGTCTAAGAGTTTGTTCTTTTACGAAACAGCTAGGACACCAATATGCTTTATCTCATATCACACCAGAACATGCTGATCAATGCATAAATCAGAGGCTTTTAAATCAAACCATGTTCGCCTTTTACATGATCAGTGCTTTTTGTTGACCTTTGTCATATTGATTGTAATTATAACTCTGATAACTTTTCTTAATACATGTACCACAAAGAGTGCATAATGTACTCACCGCCAATTCGAAATTGATTGTCTATTAGCAGTGTGGTTGAATGAGAAATAGGTAATGGCCAGTTCATGTTGTTCGTTGATTGATATCATTAGACTGGAAAAGACAGGATGGTTTGTGCTTTCTATCCCCTTGGTCAATCTTCTAAATAGGACAATTTCAATACAACTCTTTCTACTTGACGTCTATTTAAATATGGCGAAATTCATGGAATATAATTTGATCAATATGACAATGGTCTGTAGCATCATAATTGATTTGTATCATTTAGTTTATGAAATCATTCCATTTATGCCTTTAGCCCTATAGAATAATTCATTGAAGCCATGCACCTTTTTTATCCTATAGGTGCTTTGTCATACTCTGAGTTGGGTACCATGATCACGAAGTCTGGAGCCGAGTATGTGTATCTGAAAGAGGCATTCGGACCCCTACATCCAACATTAGGGCCCATTCCATCGTTTATGTATGCCTGGACGTCAGTATTAATACTAAAACCAGCATTATTTGGTGTAGTGGCCATGAGCTTTGCCTTGTATACAGTAGAACCATTCTATGGACCGTGTGGGCCTAATGATCTGGCGGTCAAACTCGTGTCAGTCTTGTGTCTTTGTAAGTAATATTGATATATTGATGCTTTTCAACAAAAACTTCATAACTGCAGCTTGTTTTAAGCTGCAGTTACAAGGTTTTGTTGAAAAGTGGAGATAAAAGGGAATTTTTTTGTACATTGTACTTGTTTTGGAATTTCTGGCTACTTACTAGCAATTGTGTAGAGAGAATTTCCACACCAGAAGTTTCTTTTGAAAATAACACCATTATGAAATCAAACAATATAAACTAATGAAATGATATATGTCACAAGTATTAATTTTGTTGAATTCACTTAAGTTACTTGATGCAATTTTTCTATTCATTTGCACTTATGAATAACTGTTTAGATAAATAAAGTTTAAAATGCTAAAACATACTTTGTATCTCATCATGTCATATCTTTACATTAGCGCTTATTCTAAAGATTATTATTCATGTCCACTTTTCAGTTATTGTCACATTTATCAATGCATGGAGTGTTTCCTTGGCAACCAAAGTTCAGAATTTTTTCACTGTGATGAAGTTGATAGCTGTTGCAATCATAGTTGTGGGAGGAGCTTATATGATTGGTGAAGGTAGGTAACTTATCCTTGACCCATTACCAGACAGAATTTAGACTGTTCCAAAAATGATGTTGCAGATGACATTTTTAAGTGAATGGAATTTCATATTTTTTGTCTTTAATGGTAGAAAACATTGTGGGAATTGGAGAAATTGCTTGTTACAAGCAATTTCTTCATTTTCTACAATGCTTTCCTAATTGTAGAGCATGTTTAACATATTCAACATGTCCTGAAAATACTCTTTCCCAAATAACAATTGTAGAATGTATAGAATTTACATAGTATGAAATTTAGAGAGATTCAGTAAAAATGCTGATTTGTCAGCATTTAAAGCTCATTTGTTTTCGAAGAATGGTTAATTAAGTGAACTATTAGTTTAAACACATTTATTTTACATCGATTTAGAAACAAGTTCTTACAACTTGGATTAATTCCTCGTGATTCTGCTTCCTGGAAACTTTGCCAGTGCTCACACCGATGTGTAGGCCCATGAAATGTCCAAGGATTACCTCCACTACTGGGTATCAAACTCGGAACCCTATGGACTATTCCAACCACTTTTGTATCAAAATAGTGAAAGTTTAACATACACGTTGTTGGTGTAAATCCAAATCCTTGTATGTCGATTTTGGGGAATTTCAAAGTAAAACCTTGTATGTCCAGTTTAGACAATTCTTACAGGTTTTGAGATATTTTTACTTATCAGTATTAATGGCACATTATATGTAAACAATATGTCCAAATTTCAAGTAAAATCTTTCAGTTGCAGAAAAGTTATTGATCCTTTCACGGCTTTGTCTTCCTCTTTAAAACCTTCCAATAATTGACATATGACGTTTTGCATTTACACCGACGATGTGTTTTATATCTGTTTCTAATGATGCTAATGTAAACTTTGCACATTGTTTATTGCCAGGTCATACAGAGAATATCGAAATGAAGAACAGTTTTGAAGATACTTCCTACTCTTTATCCATGATAGCTCTAGCATTTTATGACGGTCTCTGGGCTTACGATGGCTGGTACGTAACTGAGTATTTTTTAAAATCTCTCTCAAACAGGACCTGGTTTTGACATCCCTAAAGGAAAAGGCTTTGCAAAATATTGAGATAATTGAAGAAATTGCTGGTCATTGGCAATTTATCCTTTTTATAAGCCCAAAAGTTTAATATATAATGTTATGGCCCCAGTTGTCCGGTGGTCCATCCGTCGGTTAGCAATTTCTTATGAACAACTCCTGCTACAGTTTCTAACTATGGGGTAATCCTTGTCATGTTGAATATTGACTATTGTCAAACTATCTTTCAAGAACCTACCTAATGCCAAAGTTTCTCTCTGGAACCTAAGTTTGAAATAAAGGATGGTCAACTAAATGTTTTCTAGGCAGTAACATTGATTTTGCAACTTTATTGAATATAGACCATGGTCAGTCCAAACTTTGTGCCCCATATTGAGAGATCGGGGGCATATTGTTTTACTCGTGTCTGTCTGTCTATCAGTGGGTCGGTTGGTCGGTCGGTCTGTCCGTCTGTCTGACAACTTAACATTGACCTTTTCTCCATTGCCATTTCGGGGGCATTTGTGTTTCACAAACACATCTTGTTTGTAATTTAAAAGGTTTGAAATTATCTGTAATTTGCTTGTTTTATGACAAATGCATTCCTATTTTTGTTTAATGCAAGCAAAACCTTTGGACTAACATTATTCATTTGCATATTTTTCAGGAATAACTTAAACTATGTTACTGAAGAAATAAAGAACCCTTTCAAGTAAGTATAGTAGCCCACAAATGATATTTAATGAGAGACATTTTTTCAAGACAAGCTTGATGTTAAATGAGAAAAGTAAATGGTAGAAATCGAGCCCTTGCAAGATTTAGATTGTCTATTCTTATAATATATCAATGATGAATCACAGATTTTTTATGTACCATGCCTTTTCACATTTTCAATCTTTCTATGACATTTTGGTATGCAATTTTTAGGTAATTCAATAAAGTCATGTGAAAGGTGAGGATTTTTGTGATAGATGTTTACTATAGGTATTGACAGTTACTATAATGAAATATCATAATTCACAATTGAAAGACTCATAAATTGCTTTTCTATGACTATCAAAAGAAATTAAATAAGAGAGTATTCATTATTACATTTCTTCTCTATTTTACAGAAACTTACCGCGGGCCATATTAATTGGTATCCCACTGGTGACATTGTGTTACATTCTCATCAATATCTCGTATTTTACTGTGATGACAAAATATGAATTGTTGGCATCGACTGCAGTAGCCACGGTAGGTATTTTCAATGATGACCTTTACATCCCTCCCCTCGACCCCCCCCCCCCCCCCCTCTCCTCCCCAGAAGAGTTTGAGTTTACTGGGGTTTTACGCCGTTTTCAACTGCCAGGGTCATATCGCGGCGGCTGGAGCACCTACCCATGGATTCCTGTTGTTTCTCAAACCAGTACTACCACAACACCCTTACCGAGCCTCCAACTGCTCACCCACTTAGGTTAACGATTTCAAACCCATTGGTGGGTGACAATTTTGTCAGAAAGTGTATTAGCCGCGGCCGGGTGTCGAACCCGGGACCTCTCGAATTCCTCCCCAGAAGAAGGAAGTTTAACCCATTACCAGACAGCAAATTCTTGGCCTGCTCCAAATTGAAAGTAGATCTAGTTGCAGATGGCAATTTCAAGTGAAAGATTTTTTTTTTTTAGCTCACCTGAGCACGAAGTGCTCATGGGGAGCTATTGTGGTCACTCACCGTCCGGCGTCCGGCCGTCCGTCTGTCCGTTCACATTTCTTTAAACATCTTCTCCTCCTAAACCATATGGTCAATTTTGACCAAACTTGGCAGGAATGTTCCTTGGATGACCCCTTTCAAAAATTGTTCGCGAATTTTTGATTCGTCAAAAAATGTGGGCGTGGCAGGGCGTGGCTTATCGGACTTAGAGAAATCCTAAGAAAATTCTTTAACAATCAACCATTGGCCCAATTTGAACCTAACTTGGCTGAAATGTTCCTTTGGTGACCTTTTTCAAAATTTATTTGCGAATTTTTGATTTGTCAAAAAATGTGGGCGTGGCTTATCCGACTTAGAGAAATTCTAAGAAAATTCTTTAAAAAATCAACTATTGGCCCAATTTGAACCAAACTTGGCTGAAATGTTCCTTGGGTGACTCTCTTCAAAATTTGATGGCGAATTTTTGATTCGTCAAAAAATGTGGGCGTGGCAGGGCGTGGCTTGTCGGACTTAGAGAAATCATAAGAAAATTATTTAAAAATCAACCATTGGCCCAATTTGAACCAAACTTGGCAGAAATGTTCCTTGGGTGACTCTCTTCAAAATTTGTTCCTGAATTTATGATTTGTCCGGAAAAGTGGGCGTGGCAGGGCGTGACTTATTGGACTTAGAGAAATTCTAAGAAAATTCCTTAAAAATCAACAATTGGTCCAATTTGAACCAAATTTGGCAGAAATGTTCCTTTGGTGACTCTCTTCAAAAAGATTTTGTGACTTTTTGATTCGTCAGAAAAAGTGGGTGGGGCAGGGCGTGGCTTCTCAGACCTAGAGAAATTCTAAGAAAATTCCTTAAAAATCAACCGTTGGCCCAAATTGAACCGAACTTGGCAGTAATGTTCCCTTGGTGACTCTTTTCAAAACTTGTTCGCAAATTTTTGATTCGTCAGAAAAAGTGGGTGTGGCAGGACATGGCTAATCGGACCAAGAGAAATCCTAAGAAAATTCTTCAAAAATCAACCGTTGGCCCAATTGGAACCAAACTTTACAGAAATATTCTTTGGGTGACTCTTTTGAAAATTTGTTTGCAAATTTTGGTTCGTTAGATAAAGCGGCCATGGCAGGGCGTGGCTTATCGAAGTTAGAGACACCCTAAGAAAATTTTTAAAAAACACATTGGGCCAATTTGAAGGAAACTTAGCAAGAATTTTTCTTGAGTGATCTTTTAAAAATGTGTACACAAATTTTCTTTGTCGTCTAAAAATGTGGGTGTTGCAGGGCAGGGTTATCAGACTTGTGAAAACTCTTTAAAAATCAAGCATTGGGCCAATTTGAACCAAACTTGGCAACAATGTTCCTTGAGTGACCCTTTTCAAAATTTGTTTACGAATTTTTGATTTGTAAAAAAAGTGGGCTTGTCTCAAACTTCTTTCAGGTGAGCGATATAGGGCCATTCTGGCCCTCTTGTTTTTTTTTTTTTTTTTTTTTTTTTTTTTGGGGGGGGGGGGGGGGGGGGGGGTCTTTTGGAGTAGAAAACATTGTTGGACATGAAGAAATTGCTTGTCACAAGCAATTTCTTCTTTTCCACAAAGTTTTCCAAGACATTTATCTTTTGGGGAGTTGATTTGTGGGAATAGGTTAAGAGTATACTGGGGTCAGCTTGTCTGTCCATCCGAGTTGCTGCAATGGCAATGTTGGTAGTATAGTGCTCCCACGTTATTCAGATTCCCGCCAAACAATAAAAGCTATACCCATTTACTAATTATAGGGTATAATGGTCAAAACGAAATCATATCGATGATAATCAGTATTTTGATGTTATATTGATAAGATGATTTGCATGTGAGTCTCTATAATAACAATTGTTTTCATAGGTCAAAGGTTTGTTTATAAGTATCAGATTAGTGTTGGACCACTGTACATTTGACTCGCAATTATGGCAGCCAGCTAGGGATGACTCATGGCTCTGGCCAATATCCTTACTGACATTTGTCTTCCAACAATTGGTGTACAATTTTGAACAAGAAACATTCATGTGTAAAAAATGTAAAGAATTTCTTATATAAAAAGACAATTACAGAATTAGAATAATGAATTGTTATAAATGAAACATATAATTTTCTATTCTAGACATGGGGTCATCGTGTTCTTGGAGCTGCAGCGGTCATCATTCCGATCTCAGTCTGTTTCTCTACATTTGGTGCAGCTAATGGTTCTTGTTTTACTGGAGCAAGGTACAGACCTTATGTCTCATTTTTGTCTTCTACAATTTTCAAACTCTTATGTAACAAAATTAATAATATTACTGGATTTATTTTACATGTCACTGACCTTTATGCAATGCTGACAGCCAAATACATAGCCAAACATACATGCAGGAGACATAAACTTTAGTACAATGGGATAATGCAAATAATGTGAGGAAATATAGATGAATATGTAGTAGGAAACAGTTTATATAATACATGTAATTTATGATAATAAAAAAATAGGCTGCATCATTTCAATAAAATTGCATAATGAAGAACAAAAACTATGATTAACCTTTTTTACAGACTTTTAACATTTTAAGATAAAAATAAGTATTGATTTTTTTTGCATATAACTAAACAATTAAATCTTTACAGAGAGTTCAACCCATTCTCAAACAATTCCTGGTTTTAAAGTCCCTTTAGGAAGAGCTTTCAAACATTGAGTCAAAAAATTTTCTGTGCTGTATTATACACAAATCCTGTCTTTATTAACTTGTCCAAATATTCCCTATTTAGTACTAAGCTGACAAAAAACTTTGACTTAAGATTAACTTAGAATACATTATATTTGCAGGGTATTATATATAGCAGCACGAGAAGGCCATTTACCAGAAGTATTTTCATATGTACATGTACGACAACTAACACCATTACCATCGTTATTAGTTTCTGTAAGTACCGATCAATATTTGAACCTAACCCAAACGACACATTAGACCAGTCAATATTTCTAGTGAGGGTAATGAGAAAATGCTAGTAAAATCAGCAGTTTTTTCTCCTCAGTGCTTTACCAATTGTCAGTGTTAGGGATGTCAAAACATAGTAATGTTTTCGAAAGGGAGTACATGAATTTGAAAAAAAGATTGACTGGATGATGAATGGCTCAATTTTTTGCTAAACATATTCCAAATTCAAATTCAACCAGCAATTTCATATTTTACCAAGTTTTCATTTATATTTTTTAATAATCATAGAATTTTAAATAACAGGCAGTATTATATACTGAACCGCACAGCTAACTCCTCACTTTTGATTTTTGCATAACTAAGTAATCGCTCAATCAACCACCTTGATTTTTCATATTTCAGTATATGACATATTTCCCATCAATTTTAGTCAAAAACAAATTCAATTTTACGTGGCATTTACCTCGTCCAACGTGCACGTGCGTTTAACGATTTTGAAATGCATGCACATGCATCTTAACAAAAACCTGAATAATTCACCACGCCTTTATTCAAAGTTAATCGAGAGTTATAAAAAACGTAATTTCGACATGTTTTACTTCCGAAATTTCATTTAAACAACGTAACAAAGACAGGTCTAATACGTTACACGGGCGATACGTTAGAAGAGATCGAATTTAACACGTGTAAAACAGTTTGCCAGTTAATAAAATCACTGCACACATTCAAAAAGAGCAATATGAAAACAAACTTAGAAAAAATCATTTGCTTTACACTATAACGTCACAAAAGTGACGTCAACACTATAAAACTAGTAGCTTGTATGTCCGCCGTTTGCTCTTATTACTGCACAACATCTGGGGCGTAATGAATTCATTTAATTTACAATGAAGGTTTGGGGGATAACATTCCAAGCTTGCACTAAAGCGTTTTCCAACCCCCGAAGTGTTACAAGACTGGCCTGCTTAATTTCTTATCCGACGTCCTAACTCATCCCAAAGGTGCTCCACAGGATTAAGATCCGGGAACTTCGAGTATCAGGGAAGTACCCTGATACAATTAATAGCAAGCACCGAACGTGTAGCGGCAATAGGGTACTTTTTGTGGTGATCGAATTCCCCGGATCTGAATCCTTTTGAGCACCTTAGGGATGAGTGACCTAGGACGTCGGATAAGGAATTAAGTACGCCAGCCTCAAACGCTTAAGGAGTTGGAAAACGCATAGGTACAAAGTTAGAATGCTATCCCCCGTGCTTTCGTAATCTATTACATCAATTCTTTGCGTTCCAGATGCCGTGCAAACGGCGGACATTCAAGCTACTAGTTTTATAGTGTTGACGCCACTTTTGTGACGTGATAGTGTAAAGCAAATAATTTTTCGTAGTGTGTTTTCATATTGCTCTTTTTGAATGTGGGCAGTGATTTTATTAACTGGCAAACTGTTTTACACGTGTTAAATTCGATCTCTTCTAACGTATCGCCCGTGTAACGTTTAAGACCTGTCTTTTTTACGTTGTTTAAATAAAATTTCATTTGTAAAACTTGTCGAAATTACGTTTTTTATTACTCCCGATCAACATTGAATAAAGGCATGTTGAATTATTCAGGTTTTTGCTAAGATGAATGTGCATGCATTTCAAAATCGTTAAACGCACGTGCACGTTGGACGAGGTAAATGCCACGTAAAATTAAATTTGTTTTTGACTAAAATTGATGGGAAATATGTCATATACTGAAATATGAAAAATCAAGGCGGTTGATTGAGCGATTACTTAGTTATACAAAAATCAAAAGTGAGGAGTTAGCTGTGCGGTTCAGTGTATGTAAATGAATTAAAAAATGTGTAATATTTTTCTGATTTATTTGCTTTTTTATTTCAGACAATAGTATCTACAACCATGGTATTGATAGGGGAGATATTTCAATTGATAGACTTCTTCAGTTTTGCTGCCTGGTTTTTCTACGGAATGACAATGTTGTCATTGATAGTCATGCGATATACACAGCCTAATAGGAAACGACCATACAAGGTATGATTTGAAAATTTTAAATTTGGATTCTCTTTGGTAAAGAAACATTTAGGAGAAAAGGAGAGAATGCTGCCAATCTAGATTTTTTTCTTGTTATGGTTGTTGAGTGTGTCTCCATATAAGTCAGCAAAATCAAGTAATGTTTGTGAGAGTCAGACTGATACATAAAAATTTATGACCAGTATTTTCACCATGTTTTAAGGCATGTGTTAACAAAGTTTCTTCAACAAAATCAATGATGTTCTTGTTTCTGAGTATATTAACCATTTCCCAAACGACAAAATTTTAGGGTGATTCTCTTCAAAAACTGCCACGAATGACAAAATGGGTGTTATTAAAGATAGGATTTGTGTAAAATATGGCACAGAAAATATTGAGACAAAAGGAGAAACTGCTGGTTATCAGCAGTTTCTTCTTTTGTTTCTATGTTTTCCCAAGCCTTTGCTATTAGGGACGTCAAAACCAGGTCTTGTTTGGGAAAGGGTTAAGTTACATAATTACAATTCTCTATTTTCCAGGTTCCAATCATTATTCCCATCACAGTATTGTTAATCTCTATATACCTGGTGATAGCTCCTATTGTACAGAATCCACGGATAGAGTTCTTCTATGCCTTTCTCTTCATGATTAGTGGCCTATTCTTCTATTTTCCATTTGTTGTCTACAAAAAACGAACGCCGGGAATGGGTAAGCTGTGCCTTTAATCTTTTCTTTGGCATTGTTCATATAATTCCTAGTTGAAATAAATTTCATTGATCTCGAGACCTCTATGAATTTTTTGTATATAACTTTAATAACCCCTTGAAAATTTGATTATATATTGAATAAAAACTTAAACAAAAATTCAATATTTTTCACAAAACATGAATTAGATCAACACATTAATTGTGACAAGCAATTTCTTCATTTCCTACAATGCTTTCTACCAAGAAAGCATTGTACCAAGAAACACTAATAAATGTAAAATTACATTCACTTATTAATCTCGTCTGCAACATCTGATTTTCGATCAGTTTAATTTTTTGCTGTTTGGTAGTGGGTTAAAGGCCCTTTTTCGCAGATCCTAGGTAATAGCTGTTTTGTTTTTTCTTTCAGATAAGATAACCTATGTGATACAGATGATCTTGACTGTCGCACCGAGTAAATATGTTCCTGTCGAGTAGACAATCAAAACATTGTATAAACATGAGAAATCCATGATCAGCATATACCAAAGTATAACTCTCTCATGCTGAACATTGTCATGCTGTTTTAAGCCATTACCAGATAGGAAAACTTTGGACGGTTCCAATCTTAAAGGTGATGTAGACGAAAAATTTCAAGTTGATAAAATTTGAAAAAATATTTCTATTTTGGGTTAGAAAACATTGTTGATAATGGAGAAATTGCTTGTGACAAGCAATTTCTCCATTATCCACAATGTTTTCCCAAGAATTTGTCTTGAGGAGCCAAAAAAAAGGTCACTGTGTTGGAATGGGTTAATGATTATGTCATGAAAGAGTATATCAAAAGTGCATAACATACAAATGGCAATCAGTCTGCAATGGACATGCAGTCTAATCAGGTTAAGAAAAATCCTCTAATTTTCTAATAGAGAAAAGCTTTAGGCTAAATATTTCTGTGAGCTGGACTCATTTACAACTGATGTAGGATGAAATGGTTCCCAAGCAAGACCTGGTTTTGACTCTCTTGATAAAAAGGGCTTGGAAAACATGGAGGCAAAAGAAGAAAAAAATGATAGCCAACATGTACTCCTTTTGCCTCAATATTTTCTCGGTCACTGTACACAAATTCTTTTGTTGTTAACTTCCAGTTTGCAGTCTGAGCCAACTTTAAAATTGGACCATGCTAAGACTTTGTCATTTGGGAAAGAGTTAAAACACATAATTATGAAATACATGAATTGATAATCATGGCCCAAAACACTGGTGCTGTTATTTAGTTGACTACCAGCATTAAGAGAATTTTACTCTTGAGGCATTGTGAAAAGAAACCTTTACAAACAATTCATGCTGAACCCATTGATGAGTTACCCTTTCATAAATAGATCGGTTTTCAATTCAGTAGTAGATATAGTTTGGGAAGTCAATTCATGAAAAGGAGAAATACCTGATAATCAGCAATTTCTCCTTTTCCTTCAATATTTTCTACTCTTTAGAATACATATTTTCTACTTTTATATCAGTTTTTTTTTCTGCTTGCAGTTTCTTATAAATTGGAGCAGTCTTAAATTGTGGCATTTGTGTACAGAATAATATTAATTATAAACAATTATTGAAATATGGGTTCTTCAAACAATGTCTCATTTGTAAAATTGTCTTTGATATACATTTCCAAATGATACAAAAAGAGAATGATGATATAATTGATGGGTAAATCAAGGGGTCATCGCAAAAATGTTGTAAGTACAGTATGAGCCAGGATCTTGAAAAAGGCTCCTTGAGGCTTTTGAGCCCAACATGGTTCCAGATCAGCCTGCGTTTACACGCAGTCTGACCAGGAACCATGTTGTTCTCTAATAGCTTTGTCATGATCTGTAGCAAACATGTGAGAGTAACATGGATCAAGGAGGTCAGACTGCTAGTTCACACAGCCTTACCTTGAAACATGACTTTCTCAATTGCTATAAGGGGTATTTTTTCCAGATCCCGGTTTCATATGTTTTTATACATGTATGCAGTAATTGTGCCCTGATCTGTCAATGTCATCTATATTTAGATCCATTCATGAAAGTCATTTGTGATATATTCAAAGCCTTTTGAAGTTTTCATCATAATTCATCTAATTTGTACGAAAACAGGAAATCAAACTTTATATTTGAGGATGTAAACTTTTTTTTAAAGAGTTTCATTTTTGTAACTCTTCATATTTACTGGATTTGGCTAGCCAAAGAGAAAAACTAATAGAAATTTGTATGTTGTGGCATAAAACATTGGCAGAAAAAGATAACTTGCTGATCATCAACATTTTATTCCTTTCTCTCCATGTTTTACCAAGCTACATAACTAGGGATGTCAGGACCAGGTCTCTTTTTGGGGGGGAGGGGTAGTATTTTTTCTTGGGAGGAAATGATTTAGTAAACTAGTTCTATATTGTTTTGGTGCTTTTTAAGGGAGAAAGTATTATATTGGCACAATTCTGGTGCTGTATATATCACAAAACCATTGAACCCTTTTCCAAACAAATGAGCAAGGGTCTGGAAAAGGTCCCTTAAAGCTGTTAAGGAACATAAGGCTTTGAGTCCAACCTGGATCTAGATCAGCCTGTGCATATGCAAAGTATGATCAGAACCATGTTGTTCTTTAATACCTTCTTCATGACCTGCAGAAACAGTTACTGTTAGATATCAGCATGGGTCCTGATCAGCCTGCATTTAGACCTAGGATTGTCTTGAAACATAATAGTTTGAAAAGCCTTAACCCTTTCCCAAACAAGATCTTGTTTTGACGTCCCTAAAAGAAAAGGCGTGGGAAAACATTGAAACAAAAGAAGAAACTGCTGATAACCAGCAGTTTCTCCTTTTGTCTCAATATTTTCTATACCTTATTTTACACAAATCCTATCTTTAATAACTTCCATTTTGTCATATTTGGCAGGTTTTGAAGTGGATCACTCTAACATTTTGCCATTTGGGAAAGGGTTAAAGGCCCCTTTTCCAGATCCTGGCTCAAATGCTTTCACATGTTCTGTTGATCGTACAGGTTATTAGTTTTGAAATTCTTGAAGAAAAGGAAGAATATGCTGATTATACCAGCATTTTCTCATTTTCCTATGTTTTTCAAATAATAAGTTACATACATGAATTCTGGTCTTGGGTTCCTTCAGCACTCTCCAATTTGGACCAATCTAACATTTTGTGGTTTGGGAGAGGGTTAAATACATGTAAAAGCACCAGTCCTTGTTCTATGCATAATTGTGATCTCGGGAGTGTAAACTTGAGAAATTAATTCATGTGGCATATCCATTATTTTGTTTTCTGATGTGATTTTCTAAGGAACAGGGTACAGATTATTCAATCCTTTCTCAAACAAGCCCAGGCCCCGGTTTCTCAGAAAAATAACCCTTAAGTATGTTCTCAGACTCAAATCTGAGCACCTTACTCAAATCACACAAAATCCATATGAACTTCAGTTGAATACCCTTCATTGTGGAGAGTATTCCTTTGAAGTTGAGCATGTACTCATGAGTATGTACTAAGTTTTTTTCAGAAAATAGGGCTTGGTTTTGACAAGCCTATAGAATTTCAAATTAGAAACCCTCCTTGGAAAGGAAGAAAAAGTCCATTATCAGCATTTTCTCCTTTTAGGTTTAAGATTTCTATGCTATCAGTTGTGAACTATTTGGTTTGCGTAAAGAAATAGAGTGAAGCTAGTCGGCACTGAACTTTCAGTGTGATCTTGACTTACTTTTGCTTATCGTCGCTTTTAAATTAACCCCCATAACTGCAGCTTGTTTTTATTGACTAAAATATTGTAGTATCATTGACAATCTTGATCAGCAAATTGTATTGCCTTGTGCAATGGCAATGAATTCTTGGCTAAAAATAGACTAGATTTACAGAATAAACCGTCAGTGTTGATAAAAAATCTCGTAACTACCAAGCTGTAGTTCTGAGATTTTATGACAAAACTGACAAAATACATGTACTACTGTTTGTCCGAAATAACGTCCCGGTTTACCTGATAGATAAAATCGTGCCCTATTTAGCAAAGCTATTGCAATTACTTGCAATAGTTTTCAGCTTTTAATTCACACTGCAATGTTTTCTTGTTTATTATGCCACACGGATTCATCTTTCTCTAGCACCGATCATAACTTAGAATGTTTGTCTATTTGTGTATTTGTTACATATATTGTTGGGCACATTCGAAAATGTCTCGACTACAACTTGACCCCATTTCTAAACAGCAAACTTTGAGGGTGGTCCAATTTGAAAGGCGCTGCAGGCGACAAAATGGTGTTGAAAAGAAATGGGATTTGTGTATGATATAGCAGATATTATATTGAGACAAAAGGAGAAAATGCTGATTATCAGCATTTTCTTCTTTTGCCTCAGTGTTTTCCCAAGCCTTTTCTATTAGGGCAGTCAAAAGCAGGTCTTGTTTAGTAAAGGGTTTAAGCTGTAGGTAAAAAGTTTTTGAATGTCACTGATGATATATTGTTGCTGTAAACAATCATTTCTTGGTGCTGCGTGCATGTCATGAAAGAAGTCAATACACCAAATGCTTGCCTGTGATCAACCATTATGAAATTGTGTGTTAATGTATGTTTGTTACTATGTTTTGTATATAACCCTTTCCTGGAATTTTAGATTGGTTTGGTTCAAAAGCTGCTGAAGATGACAAAATAAATGTTTATAAAGATATAATTTGTGTACATTACATTACAGAAAATATTGAGGCAAAAGTAGAAAATGCTGATGATCAGCATTTCCTTCTTTTGCCTAATGTTTTTTCAAGCCTTGCCTTTTCTATGAGGGACTTCAAAACCAGGTTTTGTTCAGGAAAGGGTTAACCAAGAATTATTTGGAAGAATAGATTGTGAGAAGTTCCATTACTGTTGTTGAAGATGGAAAATGTTTACACTATGCAAGATTTTGTGTGTGCTCATGTCTGTTTGTGGGTTTGTGTACGAGAAATCAATGGCAATAGGCCTGGGACCGCAGTCACCAACAATTCTTAAAGAAAATGAATTCTTATTCTAAATTGTATTACAAGCCATCCAAATGAATTGGACACATTGCCATGTTTGTCATTTGTTTGAAATGTGTATGAATATTTTAACCCAGTCCAAAACATTGAATTTGGACAAGTCTGAAATTTTGTTGTCTACCTAATCAGCGCCACAATACATCCAAAAAGGTACCATCTAAGGCATGTTTACAGATATAATGTGGATGCAGAGTTGTGTATGATCTCGAAGGTGCTTTGTTCCGTGTATGATCACCTTTCATTGTATGAATGCCGACTAATGTGGTTATGTTTCATTTATTTGCCAGAAAATATTATTGTTTGTACAGTAAATCATTTCATTGTTATGATATTCACAATCATGCAAATTCTCCTCTTCAAATACTGTTTTGTTTAACTCTTTCCCAAAGCACAAGATTAATGTGGTCTAATTGAAAAAACTGCTACAAATCACAAAATGGTTGATAGAAAAGAAAATATTTAGGGAAAAGAAGAAAATGCTGATCATCAGCATTTTCTTGATTTGCGTCAATGTTTTCCAAAGGCTATTTTCTTAAGGATGTGAGAACCCCTCCTTGTTTAGGAAAGGGTTAACCTCTTTCCAGATAAGCTAGGGTTTTGACTTCACTAATAGGAAATGCCTTGGAAAATATTGCAGCAGCATTTTCTCCTTTAGTCTAGATAATTTATGTTCAGTGTTATTTAGGACACAAATTATTCTGGTATCTTAATCAATATCCATTTTATCTGCAGTAGCTTTCAAATTGGAAGTCTTCTAAAAAAATGCTTAGGAAAGGGTTAAATTTGTCAAAATATTTACAAATATTTGAATATAACAAAATGGTATTTAATGAGGAGCACATTCTTATCATGTGTGTCACAAAATTGTTGAACAAGACATTTTATTTATATTTTGTTTCAAAGTAATTTATATCATCTGTTTTGTTTTGATATCAAATAAATGAATAAATATTGGATTAAAACATGGGTTATTAATGTTTTGTTAACTTTACCATTAACTATGCTGGTTGTTTACACCATGCTGAATAACCCTCTTCAGTTGATGTCCCAACTCAATTTAACCCATTACCACACAGTGACTCCTTTTGACTCTCCACAAGATAATGGCTTTGGAAAACGTCGTGGAAAATGAGGAAATTGCTTGTGACAAGCATTTTCTTCATTTCCCACAATGTTTTCGATCTACCTTAAAACTAAAATTTCCATTCACTTGAAATTGTCGTCTGCAGGATTATTCAAACTGGACTGCCCTAAAATTTTGCCGTTTGGTAATTGGTTAAGGATTACAACCCATCATTACATGTATCTATAAAACACTTTGTGCATCTTCGTGTCTTTCATGGCGATAGAAATTAACAAGGAATACCTTAGTCAATGTCTGGACATCATCTCTGGCAATGGAAATTGATTAGGGACACCTTGTCAATTTCTGTTGCCATGAATAATGTCCAAAGTCACACAAAGAGTTTGGTGTCTAATGATAGGGCAGATAATTCAAGATCGACACAAGTTCTCTGAATTTCAAAGATGACATATACAACTACGAGGGACGGTCGGAAAGTAGTTGGACTTTTGACCAGTTCTCTAAAACCATTTAATTTTTTAGCAAAATTCTTTTTACACTGTTTAAACAAATTGTCCATCTATGTCTATGCATTTTTGCCATCTTTGTAGGAGCTTTACTATTCCCACTATTAACCATGACGTAGACCCACTGTATTAGGTACTGTGTAACCACCGTTATCAAAGGCGCCCTGGTCTCAAATTTCTTCCCAGCAAGCATTTTCATCAGTCCTTGACACAAATAAAAGTCACGTGGGGCGAGGTCAGGGCTATAAGAAGAGCAAAATAACTTTTGTCATGTGTAATAGTTGATAATCTCCACTGTATATGCGGTGGTATGGGACCGTGCGTAATCGTAAAGTAGAAAAAAAATTTCTTTGCTAATCTGGGAGGCGTTTACTTCAGCATTTATTCTTTGGTTTTTCTGAATTACTTCAGAATTGTACTTGGTAATGACAGTTTTTACCGTTTGACATGAAATGAGTAACTATCAATCCTCTTGAATCCCTAAAAGCAACAAACATGACAACCAGCCGAAGGAAACAGCTTAATCTTTTCATGGGCGGGGAACCAGCTCGTTTCCATGACTGCTTTGACTGGTTTTTTTTATCCCAAGTTCGGAATTATGGACCCTTAATTAATCTTCAGTGATAATTTAGTTAAAAAACTTAACTTCTTCGCGATTAAAATGACTAGAATGTTCTTTTGTTTTGGTTACCCTTGTTGTTCCTCTAACAAAAAGTCTATAGTACATAAAACCCCTATCACATATAAGTGGACAGAATAGCATACATATACAACTATCTTTGAAAATAAACTGACCACATTATTGGCAAATGGATGTAGATTCCATCAATATATAATATGTTTATACAGTTGCAAATGGAGAGACAGCAGCACGAAAAGTCCAACTACTTTCCGACCGTCCCTCGTAGACACTACAGAGTGGCAAATTTGATTATTTTCGACTTCAAACTGTACAAGTTGTGCACACTTTAAATTGTTAACAGAGTGATGGATGGACAAACATACAGTCAGAGGACCAAGACAATAGCAAAACAGGGTGTATAAATCTCTTTGCTGAACATCTAAATAAAAGGAGGAATATTTTTTTGACTCATTTCTTTAACATATTATAATACCTGTATTTACTTCACCAGTGCTGAAGGCTTGACTGGGGAGCAGCCCCCCACCCCCTCCCACACCTGCTTGAGTGGGGAGCATCCCCAACCCCTTTCTCTTGTCAGGGGATGTCCCATGGGAAATTCCAAGTCTTGTAGATATCTGAAGAAGTTATTGTAATGTATTCTAAACCCTGGTTTTGACATGCCTAATTTGAAAAGGCTTGGTTTGGGAAAACAGAATTGCAAAAGAAGTGCTGAAAATCGGCATTTTCTAATTTTGTCTCAATATTTTCTGCAGACCTGTGCAGGCTGATCTTAGTAAATACAGCCTGCCAAAGCTTTGTTTGCAACATGCATATGACATAAACAATGTGATGTAATGCAATATGCAAATGAGGTAAACCGTTGAATTTATGTAGGATGGTTTGTTATATTTTATAACAGGAAATAAAGACCTCTTGGTGTGAGCTTAAGCTTTGCATCGACGGGTTTGTTTCTTTCCTTGAGCCTCGGCATGTTACAAAGTTAGTATCAATTTTTAGCTCACCTGAGCACGAAGTGCTCAAGGTGAGCTATTGTGGTCACTTTTTGTCCGTCGTCCGTCTGTCCGTCCGTCTGTCCGTCTGTTCACAATTTCGTGTTTACACTCTAGCATCTACAAATATAAGCCAATCTTGACCAAACTTGGTCAAAACATGTATGGCCATAAGATCTCGGATGAGTTCGATTATGGGTCAGATCGAACCAGAAAGTCAGGAGTTATCTGCCCTTGAATGCGAAAAATACTTAGTTTTGACATTGTTTACACTCTAGCATCTACAATTATTGATCAATCAAGACAAATCTTGGACATAACATTGCAGACCATAAGATCTCGGATGAGTTTGATTTTCAGTCTGATCTGACCAGAAAGACAAGAGTTATGTGCCCTTGAATTTGACAAAATTGCCATTTTCGGCTGTTTTTGACCTTGTTTACACTCTAGAATCTACAATTATTCATCAATCAAGACAAAACTTTGACACAATGTTTGGGACCATGAGATCTCGGATGAGTATGATTTTCAGTCTGATCTGATCAGAAAGTCGAGAGTTACTTGCCCTTGAATTTGACAAAATTGTCATTTTTGGCTGTTTTCGACGATGTTTACACTCTAGAATCTACAATTATTGATCAATCAATCCAAAACTTGGACACAATATTGGGGATCATAAGATCTGGGATGAGTTTGATTTTCAGTCTTATCTGATCAGAAAGATGAGAGTTATGAGCCCTTGAATTTGACAAAATTGCCGTTTTTGACCTTATTTACACTCTAGAATCTACAATTTTTGACCAATCAAGACAAATTTTGGACACAAGGTTGGAGACCATAAGATCTCATATGAGTTTGATTTTCAGTCTGATCTGACCAGAAAGGTGAGAGTTATGTGCCCTTGAATTTGATAAAATTGCCGATTTCGGCTGTTTTTGACATTGTTTACACTCTATAATCTACTATTATTTATCAATTAAGACAAAACTTGAACACAAAGTTTGAGACCATAAGATCTTGGATAAGTTTGATTTTCAGTCCAATCTGATAAAAAAATGGAGAGTTATGTGCCCTTGAATTTGGTAAAATTGCCGATTTCGGCTGTTTTTGACATTGTTTACACTCTATAATCTACTATTATTTATCAATTAAGACAAATCTTGGACACAATGTTGGATATCATAAGATCTCGGATGAGTTTGATTTTCAGCCTGATCTGACTAGAAAGTTGAGAGTTATGTGCCCTTGAATTTGACAAAATTGCTGTTTTCGGCTGTTTTCGACCTTGTTTATACTCCAGAATCTACAATTATTTATCAAACAAGACAAATCTTGGACACAATGTTGGGCACGATGAAATTTTGGATTAGTTCGATTTTCACAATGTTATTGACCATAAGTTCGTTTTCAGTCTTAAAGTCATAAATATTTTTTGAATTGAAGAAAAGTGTTGCTTATATCATTTTGGTTCAGGTGAGCGATATAGGACCATCATGGTCCTCTTGTTCATTTGTATGCCCCTGTATCAAAGGCACATCGTTTTACTCTTGTCCGTCTGTCCATAAACTTAATATTGGCATTTTCTCCAAATGTATTCGACATACAAAGTTCAAATGGTATGTAACCTTTCAATAACATCTGTTCCATGCAATATGACCTTCCTCAAGGTCATCCGTTAACCCTTATCAATCCTTTATATGAAAACTTAACATTGGAATTTTCTCTGGGAAAATATCCATTTCAGGAGCATTAGTGTTTCACAAACACATCTAGTTACTTTCATATTTGACTTAACCCTTCCCAAACAAGACCTGGTTTTGACGTCCCTAACAGAGCAAGCTTGGAGAGAGCAGCTGGAGGCTCGTTTGTATATTGTGGTTGTACTGGTGCGAGAAATACCAGGAACCCCTAGTTTAGTTGCTCCAGCCGCCGCGATATGACCATAGAAGTTGAAAACGGTGTAAAACCCCAATAAAATCAAAAACATTTAGGCAAAAGAAGAAACTGCTAATAATTAGCTGTTTCTCCTTTTGCCTCAATATTTTCTGGGCTATATTGTACACAAATCCTATCTGTATCAACAATGTCGTTTATAGCAGCTTTTGAATTGGACCACCCTAAATTTTTGCCATATGGGAAAGGGTTAAACTCCAAGGAAAGCTCTTCTGGTGAGAAATGCACGCTCTTCTGGTAAGAAATGCACAATCAAAATATGAAAGCCTTATCAATAAATTTCTGGCATATCTTTGACAAACACAGACTTCCATATTGGTATGTCTAAATGTCAATGTGTCCCTGGGATTTTGAACATATTTGATCGAACTATCATTCCAATTGTTACTCAGTTTTCAATAAATATCTCATTTCCAAATGAAAACCTTTTAGATTGGTCCAAATTGTGAGAAGTTGCAGATGACATTTTCAATGTGAAGGTATTTAAAAACGTTGCAACTGTTTTGGTGGAAAATATTGTGAGAAATTAAGAAAATGCTTGTCTTTCCACAGTCAATGTTTTCCACAGCCTTTTTCTTTTGAAGAATCCAAAAGAGTCAATGTGTGGGAATTGGATGAATAGATAGGAATTTTCTTATTATATTTTGCTGCTTTTCTTCAAAAACCTTGTAACTGTAGCTTTAATTAAGCGGTTCTTACACAATTTTGGAAGAAAAGCAACGACTTGTAGAGAGCTTGGTATAGAAATGAAGACACAAGATTCAATGATGGTATATGTTAGGTTTATTTTTATTTCACATTTAAAGACAATACTAAATGTTTATAATGTAGATTCTTTCACATGAAGAACCATTAATGAAATTAAAATTTACTCATAAAATTGAATTAAAACATAATATTTACAGTTCTACCAAGATTAATGACAAAAGTAAACAGAGGTTTAGATGATGAAGTTAAGGCTTTCACGGTGTATAATCATGTGACTCAAGATTTCCGTTAATCTTTATTATCTTTTTTAATACTTGACCAATTTGAATTCAGTTTGATGCAGAGAAGGTGGGAAAATGCCAGGAATAAGCTGGACATGTTGGATTTTTGAAAAATCTACTGATAAAAAAGTAATTGAAGATAAACCAATATTTTGGTTTATCTTCAATAACTTTTTTATCAGTTGATTTTTCAAAACTCGACCACGTCCATCTAATGCGTGTCGTCTGTCCACATTGTCGGCTTCTAACCGAATTCAAATCGGTCGCATATTAACAAAATTATAGAAGATTTTCTGAAAATGTTGATTATCCACCGTGGTTTTCCCAGTGTTCTCTGTAATATGCAGATGCCCTGATACACCTTCAAATAAATCAAAGCAATGCCCTTGCATCATTAAATGCTCCCCTACAGCTTACAGTCTTCAAATTGTCACCAAATAGTGGTTTTGAGATATTTCAAGACAAAATCTGATAAATAAAACATTTTTGGGAAAAAAATAATTTGCTATTGTGCAGTTTCTTTGTCAAAAATGTTTTTCTACATAATCATTTGCATTAACCCTGTGTGTGAAGGCTTAGTTTATAGGGGTAAAAAGATACTTTTCCATTTAAGTTTCAGATCAACAATTCTAGAAGAAATAAAGTCATCCCATACAATGTATATGAAGATAGTCACAGCCCAAATCAATAATTTACCAATATTATCGGTACATGTTTCTATCCACAACACATGTACGCTAGGCCAATCAAATGCATTTTATTTAGAACAATCAATCAAGACCTTCAATAACTCAATTTTTTTAAAATGAGGTGTTGAGAGATCTGAGTAAGTAGAATGAATTATGGATTGATAAATGAATGAATGAAGAAAATTAATTTCATTTAACCCTTTCCCAAACGGCAAAATTTCAGGGTGATGCACTTCAAAAACTGCCACACATGACAAAATGGAAGTTATCAAAGGTAGAACTTGTGTAAAATATGGCATAGAAAATATTGAGGCAAAAGGAGAAACTGCTGGTTATCAGCAGTTTCTTCTTTTGTCTCAATGTTTTCCCTTGCCATATCTATTAGGGACGTCAAAACCAGGTCTTGTTTGGGAAAGGGTTAAATAAAATGAGCATCAATTTCATAATCGAAAATGTAATAGATGATTACACCAATTTTGAGGCATATAATCAATTAATTTATGATTACATGTCATCAACGAGAGCTGTCCGAAGACAGTGCGCTCGACTTTCTAAGTTGCTTAGTATAAAGGGGGCATAACTCCAAATATAGTGAAGCCAGGGTCATGGGCCCTGGTAGTAAGGTAGAGGGTGTGATGGTGAATAAGTATTCCAAGTTTGGGTTGAATCCCTTTGATAGGATGGAAGTTATTGATGTTTGAAAAAACTTTAACCTTTGTTGCAACGCCGACGCCAACGCCCGGGTGACAGTATAAGCTCTCATTTTCTTCGAAAAGTCGAGCTAAAAATGCCTTAAATTACTGATAACTAACTTTTACTGGGAAAATTATACTGATTACAATCAATTACGATTACCCCGTCCCTGCTGCCAAATTGACTATAGGGTCTAAACTTTTCACTATATCAAGATTTTTCTGAATCTACAAAGTTTTTCTACCTTTTATGTTCCTCATTTTAAAAATGTGATACCTAGTTGACCTCTGCTGTGCCTGATTTTATAAACTGGTTTGCAGACTTCCCTAACAGCCCTATTTCATGCGATGGCTCATAAATATGTAAATAAAACTAATCACTTTCAATTAATCTTTGTATGTGCTTATAATACATACATGAGACAAAGATATTGCTGCGTTTTAACAAAAACATCATAACTGCAGCTTTAAACAAGCTGCAGTTACAATGTTTTTGTTGGAAAGCAATAATATATTTACATATTATATGAAGTTTTCCAACAAGCCAAATATTGTTAAGATAATACACATGTATCTCTCTATACATGTATGGACGAAAATAAAATTCCTAACTTAGCGATATATCAAACTTGCATTAACCCATTACAAAATATCCAATTGGGCCAAATTCAAAGATGTAAAAGTGATTGAGATTTTACATTTTTTGGTGTATCTGGATGGTAAATGTGGGAAATGAAGAAACTGCATTACACAATCAATTTCTTCATTTTCCACAGTGTTTTTCAAATCCTTAATTTTGAAGTGCATACAAAAAAAATATCTATGTAGGAATGGGTTGCAATAAATGTTTTAACAAATTTGTGAAATTTGATTTCTGTGAAAGAAACCACAACAAAACTAACCCTCATTCAGACATTCTCAAAATAGAAGATTTGTAAAAAAATACAAAGAAAAGGAAGAAAAACTTAGAATACAAATACATGTATCAAATATCTTCTTTTCCATTAGTGTTTTTATGCTACACTTTTCCATCAGTGTTTTTTATGCTACAACATTAATCTTCCATGCCATTTTTTCTTTAAATTTATTTTCTAGTTTTCAACACCTTTGAATTTTGACTTGCCTTTAGTTATGAAGTTTCAGTAAAGGTTAATTATATGAACAATTTTATGTAAATTACATTCTCATGCTGTGCGTGCATGTTTGTGTTAGGCATGCCTTTAATCTGGTAAACTCTTTCCAAACAAGACCTGATTTTGAAATCCCTTATAGAAAAAGCTTTGGAAAACATGGAGACAAAGAGAAAATGCTGATAAACAGCAGTTTCTTTTGCCTCAAAATCTGCAGTGATGTGCTTTAGTGTATTTTAACTCTATCTTTATCAAGGTCCTTTTTATAGTCTTCAGCAGCTTACAAATTGGACTAGTCTAAAAAGATATAATTTAGGAAAGGTTTAAAACATTTACAAGCATTTTTCAAAGACAGAACATGACATCAATGAGATACAATAAGGAAAGAGTGAAGATGTCACACTTGATTGATTATTTTCCGGCTCCAATCAGCAGCAATAACAACTCTACAAAGCGTATAAGAGTTGTAATTGCAGCTCATTGGAGATGGGAAATAACAAAATAACTAACTATTCATCCTTAAAAGAATTATAGTATCACACAGTCAGCCTCATTTATTCATCTTTCTCATCACAGTTAAATAGTGTTTCACATTTTGGGTGTTTTTTTTATGTGTTATTTTCACCCTGCAGAATCTGTTCTAAAGTTGACATAATCTTCTGAATCTTTTCTTCTGACGCATCAAAACCTTCCGGCAACGCTACATTTAAAGCCTGAAAAAGTAAGGATATTGAAGTTAGGTAAACTTATAATACATTCAGCAAAGGATGAATGTACTTTTATACACCTTTTTTGATGGCTACCACAAAATACTAGTAATAGACCAGTTAGTCCCAAATAGTTATCACTACCAGAAAACAGTCTCGAATGCTTGCTGCACATTGGTTTCTTGCTGTTCAAAGACTATCCCACTACTTTCCACTCTCCAAGTCCTAACTTTTCACTAACTGGAAAAGCAAACATATGCCAACTCGATTGCCGAAGCAATGCTTAAGCCATAATGAGACAGTCAGGTGGTTGAACAGTAGACCAATGTAATGCCACATCTACAACAGAATTTTACCATGTCGGACTAAGTCCATAGAAAAAACATATTCATTTTTAAGGTGATGTGGTTAAGGTTGTATATAACCAGGCTTTTACAAGGTACCTTTTGTCACAACAGGAAAAGGAACACAGAGGCATTAACAATATTTCTTCACTACATTGTATCATGTAGATATTCATTTGAATGTAACCCATTACCAGAGGGCAACATTTTGGACTGTTTCATCTTGAAAGGTGTTGCAGACAACAATTTCAACTGGATTAAGTTTTAAACAAGAGCTTCGCAGAGCGGCGCATATACGCCCGAGAGGGGATTGTCAATAAAATTGGCCATTTTTTCAATTCAAGGGCAGATAATTCAAACATGAAAAGTTATCGAAGTTTTGTTTGCACAACAAGACACCATAGAGATTCATTATGGCTAGTTTGATTAAATTTTGGTTGAAACTGTAGGAGTTGCGCACAGGAGAAAATGGGCATTTTTGAGAAAATGGGCATTTTTTCTTAAATTCAAGGGCAGATAATTCGAGAACGAAAACAGTTATCTAAATTCCGTAAGCAGTGTGCACAACTAGACACCATAGAGATTCATTGTGGCAAGTTTGATCAAATTTTGATCAAAACTGTAGGAGGAGTTGCACACACAAGAAAATGGGCATTTTTTTTAATTGAAGGGCAGATAATTCAAGAACGAAAAGAATTAATTGAATTCCGTAAGCGGCATGCACAAATAGACACCATGGAGATTAATTGTGGCAAGTTTGATCAAATTCTGATCAAAACTGTAGGAGGAGTTGCACACACAAGAAATTGCTAACAGACGGACGGACAGACGGACGAGCAGGGCCATAACATAATACGACCCTTCGGGCGTATAAAAATGTTTCTACATGTATTTTGAGTTAGAAAATATTAGGTTATGTGGAAAATGAAGAAATTGCTTGTGACAGTCACAAGCAATTTCTTCATTTTCCACATTGTTTTCCCAAACAATTTTCTAAAGGGACGTCAAAAAGCGTCACAAGGTGGAAATGGGCAAATTAACAAAATTTATTCACTATATATTTGCATGTGGATACTAATTTGAATTTAAATGGATGGTTGTTATTTGCTCGCCTAAGTCAAAAGACAAACCTTTGCGTTCTTGTTAACTACCACAGTTTGTCTTGATAAAACATTGACAGGACTACCAGCCAGTGACATGACAGTTTCACCAGGTCGTGCGTCCCTTCTCTGTGCTGGCGTAACTGGTAACCTTGAAATACAACAAAGAGACTACATAAAGCTACATACAAGAGGGTGTAATGGCTTTCCAAATGCTGAATATCGTTCAATGATCATGAAACCCTATGTTGTGAGTACTCATTGGAATTGTCTTGAAGAGACAATCCAAATCAGTAGCCACAACATAGTATTTGGATTTCAAATAACAAATTTAGAATGCCAAAACACCTATTATCTGTTGTTTTGGAGGTAGGGTGATTGAATTAACAAATATTATTGCAACAGAAAACTTATCTGGATATTACCATCGATATTGTCTTCTTTGTCCTTTGACACATCAATTTGATATTAGCATTACTACAAAATCCAATTGCATGCATTGCAATTTTCTTGCATTCATAAAGCACACTGAAATTTGGGATCAAAGATGATGTCAATGCATCATCAAATGTATTTGTAAGTCATCAACAAGAAGACTGGATGTTGATGCTCATATTCTAATCTGTAAGTCAAGGACAACTCACCTGGGGTCAAATTTGGGGGTAACTAAAGGTGTATTCCATCCTAGAGCTGTGTTGTGTTTTATCATGGCAGGGGTGATAAAACTGAAACAAATACAAACAAGACATTATTGTGAGTAATTGGTAAAAAACTCTTTCCCAAACATCAGCAAGATGTGATCCAATGTGTTTCATTATCTTAATGGTCTTGTGTTATGCAAAATTTTTATACAAACAAACAAATACAAAGTGTAGTAAATCCATTCATTACACATCAATGTGTTTCTTGTTTTTAACAAGAGCTTCGCAGAGCGGCGCATATACGCCCGGGAGGGGCTTGTCAGTAAAATTGGCCATTTTTTCAATTCAAGGGCAGATAATTCAAACATGAAAAGTTATCAAAATTTTGTTTGCACAACAAGACACCATAGAGATTCATTGTGGCTATTTTGATTAAATTCTGGTTGAAGCTGTAGGAGTTGCCCACAGGAGAAAATGTGCATTTTTGAGAAAATGGGCATTTTTTCTTAAATTCAATGGCAGATAATTCAAGAACGAAAACAGTTATCTAAATTTCGTAAGCGGTGTGCACAATTAAACACCATGGAGATTCATTGTGGCAAGTTTGATCAAATTCTGATCAAAACTGTAGGAGGAGTTGCGCTCACATGAAAATGGGCATTTTTTTAAGTCAAGGGCAGATAATTCAAGAACGAAAACAGTTAATTGAATTCCGTAAGCGGCATGCACAACTAGACACCATGGAGATTCATTGTGGCAAGTTTGATTGAATTCTGATGAAAACTGTAGTACAAGTTGCGCACACAAGAAATTGCTAACGGACGGACGGATGGACAGACAGACCGACGAGCAGGGCCATAACATAATACGACCCTTCGGGCGTATAATAATAAAAAGGAATGTATATTTTAAGGTAGTCAACCCACTAATAAGATTCACTTCATGTTGGAATTTTTCATGTGCTGTTGTTAACATTGGATATGTATCAGAACCTATCAAGGCGACGTCATAAACATTCGGCAGTGGAACGATCAATCACTGAATATTTACTTTGTTACCCGAATAATTCTCATTATTCTGACATCACATGAATCTCATTAGGGGTGGACTACCTTATTGAGGTAGAAGACCCATAATGGAAAACAACACTTTCTAGCCATACGAAATGCATCAAATTACACACACTTGTAAATACACTTCACATAAGTTGATTCACCGTACCGGATTGCAAGATTATGCTTCAAGAAGAAAACAAGAGCTTCGCAGAGCGGCGCATATACGCCCGAGAGGGGCTTGTCAGTAAAATTGGCCATTTTTTCAATTCAAGGGCAGATAATTCAAGAACGAAAAGAGTTATCTGAATTCCGTAAGCGGTGTGCACAACTAGACACCATGGAGAATCATTGTGGCAAGTTTGATCAAATTCCGATCAAAACTGTAGGAGGAGTTGCGCACACAAAAAATTGCTAACGGACGGACAGACGGACGACCAGGGCCATAACATAATACGACCCTTCGGGCGTAAAATAATTTACAAGTAAGACTCGTCACGCTAAAAGGGACCTTATAGGATGTGTGAAAAATATCGACCTTAGTCAGTCTGCGCAGTCCGCGCAGCCAGACTAGGGCCGACACTTTTCACTTTAATGTAATCTTATAAATCTGGAAAGTTTTCCCGATCTTACTATACGTTCATTTTTTGCATGTGGGATCTGGTAAACCTGTGCTGGGTTTGATACTTTTGTCAAAATTTAGATTTTTGGAGATCGGATAAGGTCCCTTTTAGCGTGACGGGTCACAAATATCATTTACTCTATTGATATTCATATGCAAGAGAGGTAATTTGAACATTGTCAAATATTTTCATGAGTATGCATGAAATCAAAATTCTAAACAGTTCATATTTTATATTTGGAATGGAAATGTAACACAGTTTAGGAATTACTGGCATTTTTCAAAATGTGTTTTTTTCCATTATGGGTCTTCTACCTTAAGAAGTGAAAATTTTGCAGTTTCATTGACAATATCCTAGCATTTTTACAACATCACGAAATGTGCTAAATCTAAAACCTATATCAGACATAAAATATGGATATTTTTCAGTTGATTTCTTTTTTTAAGTCTTGACAAATGAAAAGATATACAGAGCTCCAGATAAGAGGGGGTGAAGACTTTCTAACTTTTTTCATTTAAAATATAACCCTATGTTGTGGGTACTCATTTGAATCATCTCTACGAGACTATTCTAATGAGTACCCACATCATAGGGTTTGATGAAATTTTAATAAAAGATTTCATTTTAAAAAGTTGTTACTCCCACTTATCTGTAGCTCTGAATATATGTAACTAAAATAGTACCAAGACTGTACTGGCGGTGGTTCTGCATTAAATGTTACCCCTGTTGCCTTTTTCCTCCCTCGCTTTGTCTGTAAAGGAAATAATAGAAGAATATAGTTACTTTTGATACTCAATCCTTCTCATGCTGTTCACATCAATTTACTGTGGTGACCAAAGCTTTAGCTGGCAGTATTGACAAAGATCAGCGCACATTGTCTGCTTTCTTCTCCATTATTGTGGCATACACTTGAGCTAATCTTATTGAAATGTCTCATAAAGTGGGAGTTTGCTTGAAACAAAATGTTAAAGTCAGCAGGACAAGGGGTAAATTTGAGCATACAGAAGGGTTGAAAAATCGAATAACAAGAGTTGTCCGCGGACAACATAGCTCGCCTATACGAGAGCTTGTCGCAAAAAAAGGAGTTCAAGGTCAAAGGTCAAGGTCACTGGGTCAAAGGTCATGCTCTCAAGGTCAAGGTATGAGGTATCCATATGTGAAATATCAAGGCTCTATCTCTAATAGTGCATGAGATATAGGCCAGGTTAAAGTTTTTTAAGAGTAGGTCAAACTCCAAGGTCAAGGTCACATGGTCAAAGGTCATGGTCCCAAAAGAAAGGTCTTCGCAAGAGGTATCCATGTGTGAAGTATCAAGGCTGTATCTCAAATAGTGCCTAAGATATAGACCAGGTTAAAGTTTTTGAAGACGCGACACCGACACTAGGGCTGTGACATTAGCTCCCCGGACATAAAGTCCCTGCTCGCTAAAAATGAAGAAATTGCTCGTCACTAGCAACTTCTTCATTTTCCACAATGTTTTCAAGTCTTTATATTGTCAGGTGTCACACAGGTAATGGGTTAATAAGACTCCTGGTGACCTCTGCGGAGTCTAATCCATTTCACATAATTTGGTTATGTAGATTTCCCACAAGATCCCTGTTAGCATGATGGGACACATATACATAATAGACTCACCTTTTTCACTGTAGTTGTTACAGCACCCTCCTCCATAATTGTTTCTATAGCCTGCCGTGATCTGTGCATGTACTTCGACCTGATCAACACAAACAAACAGAATGTGTAAAATGTAGGGATTATTTGGTTAGCTTTCCCAATTGGCATTTATATGTTAGGTACAATGACAGAACATGAAAAAGATATAAGTCAAGCATTTAAGGAGAAGAGGGAAATGTTGATAACCCAGACGTCCCCAAAGTCAGAAAAGTGTCAGTCATTCGGTCTGGTAAGGCCTGGAAAAAGAATCTGTCAGACCGAAGGATCAAATCGATTAAAACAATAACAAATGTTACAAGAAATAGTAAATTAACTATTAAATTAAAAGAACTCCTTCGTGGAAAGAAGAATTAACTATCAATTTCTGGTTGGTTTGGCTTAAAATGAATGAAACGACACCTGCAGGCTTGGGTGACGGACAGACCAACAGAGCTGAAAAGCATCAGTCCGACTGAAAAATTGTCAGATATGTCTGACGGACAAATTTCGGGAAGTCAGTAAAGAAGTCAGTGCCCTTTATACAGATTTGTACATTGGCCTATACTTACACTGTATCTGAGAGTGTAGGCTTGTGGTTATTATTTAGTACCATTGTAGATCGTTGTAAACTGTTATTTTCATCAAACATGTCTCTTTCCTCAGCCTCTTCTTCTTCTTCAATAACTTCTACAATAGTGAGAGAAATAACAAACCTTTCACTAATGGCAAACATTGTCACAGTTCCAATTTTGAGCTTTGTATGTCAAATACTTTTGGAGAAAAGGTAAAGGTTCAGTTTATTAAGTTTTCGGACAGACGGACGGACAGACAGACAGACAGACGGACACGAGTAAAAAAATATGCCCCCGATCTCTCGATACAGGGGCATAAAAATACATGTGGCTATTTTGAATCGTAAGTTGAACTTTAACCCATTCCCACATAAGAACACTTTGTCCATGCCAAACAATACCAGACATTAAGCATCAAGATAGGCAGACATTGCCTACATAGATGTTGACAGTGGTAAGAAATGGTGAGAAATAACAACTTTGGAAAACATTGTGGAAAATGAAGAAATTGATTTTGACAAGCAATTTCTTCATATTCCACAATGTTTTTTATCCAGAAAGACTGGAAAATATATAATTTCATTCATTTGAAATTGCCTTAGATCTAAAACATCTGAATTTTGACTAGTAAAAAATTTGCCATTTAGTAAGCAGTTAATTGGCCATCTCTGACAAAAATAGCGAATGGCCCTGTGTTATGGTACAATATTGTTGCGAGCCAGCGGTCGGTCGAAGATGTACAGATGGGGAAAAGGGGTGGGGTTGGGCTCCAGATAATTAAATTAATTTGAATAAAGAAAACAAAAAACCAAAGTGTTTGAGTTCTCAATATAATTTAGACCTTTGTAGATCTAATGATAATGTTACATGAAAAATAATACAACAATCCCTAACAATGAATAATTTCCTTAAAAGATGACACAAATAAAAGCCGATGTTCGGAAAACACTTAATAAATCTAGAATTTTGTCTAAGAATCAAGTTCCAAAAGAATGTCAGGTGTGAAGCCGTTAAAGAAATGAGTGGTGTGACGCCGCTACCTTAAAACGTAAATAAAATTACCTTAATCAATGAATTAAACAAATGTAAAATTTCCTATTTAATCCTATTGTCAACAAAAGCAAAAATAAAGAATCTTAACTAAAAATAGAATAAAAAATAAAGATAAATCAGAGTTCTGCCAAGCTTTTGATCCTATGGGGCCATTGGCCCATCAAAGCCAAAAATGTGGGGCCACTTTTCCCAAACATGGGGCCACCAATGGTATGACTAGGAAGATCAATTTGAGTAAATTCAAGTTTAATCAATCATGTTTTGTGTTTAAATTAATACACAGAGATCATTTCTTTAAGTTCTTTCTGGAATCGTTTGACAACCACGAAAAGACTGCATGCCATTTCAATGCATTTGTTTTGGAATCCTCTCTAGTAAATTTTGATTGCTCACTCGCCAATTCTTCCGATGTTTTGAAGGTCCCAGTTGATTAGTTAGAGTCTGTACCAGTCCGTGCCTTTATCGTTTCTGATTGACCGAAATAACTGAGAATAAATCTAATTTTATGGATTTTCTTCTCTGCCATCGCGATTTATAAAAGTGAAACTAGCAAACACCCGATGCAGAACGAAATTAAAACATTTCTTCGATCTTTAGTAAAATCGCTATCGATTGGCTCATAATTGGGAAACCCAATTTAAAGTAAAATCAAGACCAATGAGAATCGCCGTTACGATCGAGAGAGAAAACGTGAAAGCCCCCGGATGGAAATAAAATACAATACTTCCGGCGATTCGCCCGAATATTGTTTCGTACCAGCGGCGCAGGGTTCGTATTTTAACGCGCCGGCCGGCCCCTTCAACATGATTTCATGGGGCCATCTTTAATTTTTTCGCGCCGATCCCGCAATGGCGCGTCCTCGGCAGAACTCTGATAAATTAATAACGGAAGTGCTTCCAAAAAAATTCAAGTCTGGAGTCAAATTTCTAGGTCCGAACATGGGCTTTTATACTGTGGTTTCCAACAATTTTTCTTGTGGGATTTTCAACAGATTTCCAACAAAATAATTTGTTGGAAATTCGTCACACAAAAAATCTTGTTGGAAAATATTACTACGCGAAGTGCTGTAGGTACTTGATAACGAGTTTTGACGACCAAAACCTACGTAAGACAAACTATGATAAATATCGAACAATAATATGTGTCATCTTTACCTAAAATAAGGATTATAAAATGTAGTTGTGTAATATTTGTTTTTCGAATGTGGCGCTACTTTATCGGGTGAGATAGAATCGATGAGTCGGTTAATGACGTCATCAATTCTATCACGTGGAGCAAAAATCAAAACAAACATGGCTGCCAAGCGTGACAGAAAATATGTCAAATCTTCGAACTGCCGATATTACACAAACTTATACGCTACACAGTTCTAATACGGTGACAAGGTGAGTGAGTAACGAATGCGTAAGCCTAGCAGACTGATACAAAAGGACTCGTATCGGCATCTAGACTGGAAATAAGCATTTATTCAATGGAAAATCGAGATTGAATGCACTCGAGGTCTGGCTCGTTACATCACCCCCTCCTAATATGCCTAAGTTCCAACAGGCATACAAAAAATAGTCTGAAGTACAATACATAGGGTAAGTAATGCAAAAGAATCAATTAGTAATGTAATTACTCATAGCAGTTAAAAGTCTAAATAAAATGATAAAAGTCTTTTTAGATTTATCATCGGTTTCTGTCTCTACTGTGTGTTCTCAGTCTGTATCTGTTTTCTCTTTCTTTACTATCAGTAAGACTATCATGTCTGTAATGTCGTCTGTCTGTTAGCTTTAGTCCTGCTCTTTGTTTTTGTGCTTTCTTCTTTCAACTCTTCTCATCTGTCTCCTCATCTTCCTTTTCTTCTTTTCTCTCATCTTTATCTGCTCCATTTGTTATCGACCTTGAACACCTTATTTACCTGCAATTATCACTTTCTCTCTTCTCATTTCAGATGTGTTGACTGTAATTTACAAGATTACTAGCTGAGTCACATGACGACTTTTACTTTCTGCTGAAATGCGATCTATCAGACCTAAAACTTGTCACTCATTCCCGACACCGCCATCCGAATAGCCTTGACGCGCCTACACCCCTTGTGCATCCGCCAATCTATTCACCATGGACTTCCACCGCAGGAAATCTTGTGACCTACCACCACAGGTCCTTCATCCCATCCGATCCAAAACTTGTCGCTCATTCCCGACACCGCCATCCAAATAGCCTTGACGCGCCTACACCCCTTGTGCATCCGCCAATCTATCCACCATGGACTTCCACCGCGGGAAATCTTGCGACCCACTACCAACTCTACCACAGGTCCTTCTAGATCACCATTTACAGTCCTCAAGCTTCTCATCGGACAAGTTACTTCAACATGAATCTGTGAATATCGCTGTCAAATTCTCTATTGCAGGTTCTACTTGTGTTGGTCATTTGCTGTATAAGGCCCAAGCCGCAGTTCTCTCTATCCAGGCTGACAGTCTCACACCCTTCACACCCCTTGTGACAGTAACCTGTCCCGGCCTAGCATCTCTTGATCTGCCCAGCTTCTCCTTTTCCAACAAATGTTCTGGTTCTCTTCTCTTTGTAGATCTAATCAGAATGAAGTTATTCTTTACTGCTATCCTCAGTTCAGGCCATCTCATCTCAGTCTTCTACTGTCTTGAGCCCTTGCTGTGATAAGTCCAAGCCGCAACTCTCTCCAGGCTGACAGTCTCACACCCTTCACACCCTTTGTGACAGCGAGCTGCCCTGGCCTAGAATCTCTCTTGAGTAGACCCAGCTTCCCTCATCCACCAACAAGCCTCAATCCTGGTCCTCTGCTGCAGTAGTAAATGGACTCTATTCTGTTAGTTTCTCTCATACTGTTTAAGGTCCTGGTTATCTGTTATGTAAACAAAAGGTAGAATCTGAAAGTAAATAACAAAAATTATACATGTCAAGACAAACTGATAGTAAGTGAAAGCTGAAATATTTTAATTCATCTGTTTGTCTGGAGCTTTCTTGATTCTACCTACATATATGTATTGGTTCGTTTCAAACTGTTGCTTGTAGTCATAACGGGTGGCAGGCTGATCTGGATCTTCCAGATGCAGCGTTGCTTGTTTCTGTAAGCTGCTATCTTCACTGTTCTGTTTGAATCGTGTACTTTTTTCCAATATTACTGTTCTGGTTGGGCCTGCATCTGTTGTAAATTGTACCGTTTTCTTTTCTATGGTTCCCTTTGTGCATGTACTGTTACTCTCTGGCCCTTTTCTGATTGAAGTGGTACTGTAATTGACATCATTGTGGTCATTCATGTCGTTACGGGCCTCGCCTCGACCACTAGGCTTGGCCTCTACAAGTTTAAATGGTTCTGCTTTTGCCTGTATTGGCTGGTGCTTTTGTCTTTGTCTTGCTTCTCTTGGTCTTGCTTTTGCTGCTGTGACTTCTGTGGACAGTCTCTGATGAAATGTCCTTCTTCCCCGCATGCGAAACAGGTATATTCTCTTCTTTCTCTCATTGAGCATTGGCTGACTATCTGGTTGAGTTTGGATATGACTTCAAGCAAGGCTGCATGGAGGGAGCTTGACACTTTATCTTCCTGTTTTATGTCTCTTTTCGCGTCTCTTGGTCGTCTCTCAGGTATCGGTCTGCTTCGACATATTCTTGCCTCGGTGGTTTTGTCTGTGTCGCCTTCTGAGTCAGATTCTTCTTCTGATGAGCAATCGTCGTAAACTGGTCTGGTGAATCTCTTCACTTTTCGTTTGTTATAGGGATCTCTCTCTTTGCTCTGTCGCACATGACGGAATCTGACTAGGTGGTAGACAGCTTCATCTATGGTGTTTGGGTCTTTGTTGAATTCGACTTCGAATCTTGCTTCGCTGTCTTTCAGCCCATCGAGAAAACGTCGAACCAGATCTTCCTGTCGGACTTGGTTACCTCTTGATTTATAGGCCTTTGTGTAAAGTCTTTTTAATTCTGCTGCGTACTCCTCAGCCGTCTCTCCATTTCGCTGGTCTCTTTTGCTGAATTTTGCTGCATAAGATTGTTGAGTCTCTATTACTCTGAACTGGTTGGTTAGTTCATCTCTTAGCTCATTGTAATTGAATAGTTTCCATCTGGGGAGCTGTGTATAAACAAAGTCACCAGCATGGCCTTGTAGTCTTGGTAGGATGTGATCCACCATCTCGTCTTCATTCCATTGATTCCGCTCAGCGATCACCTCAAACCGATTTATCCACACCGACCAATCTTCCTTGCCTGTAAAATGGGGTATCTTAATGTCGTTGCTTGTTTGACGCTGTGACCTATGCTGTTGGTACTCTCTATCTAGATGCTGATCAAACCTGTGTCTGTGTTGAGGTGGTAGGTTGTCTTGTCTATGTTGATTTCTATCATTCATGTAGGGTCTGAAGTTGGCCTGAGGGAAATGTCCAGTATCGCTGTGACTCTGTGGAGGTGATGACCATGCTGCATTTGATGCACTTTCCCTTCTATGGTTCCAATTTGGTTCTCTTGTGCTGTTTATCTGTTCGTGCTGGTTACTAGTTCTATATGTTCTGTGCTGGTCACTCCCATCTCTGCCTCTGTTGTAAAGTTGCGGTCTTATGTCACATCTTTCTAGTCTGTCTTGTCCTTGTCCTGTTGCATTATTTGCTAGGTGAGTAGTATGCCTTTCAACCTCCGTCTCTGTCACGCAGGATGGGCTAGTTACTTTGTTCGTTCTGTACTCTGGGTTGTTCGGCTGGTTGCTCAGCATGTCGCCTCCGGCTGTGTCGCTTTCTGCTCTGCAGGATGATGAATGTTGTCGCTGCAAGCTGTTCTGGTGCATGACCTCTCCCTGTCGCCCAACATTGTCTACCGAGTCGATGTCAAGTGCTGCACTGTCTGTGTTACTCTCACACTCTGCTGTAGCTGTATACTGCAAATGGCTGCTGTACTCTGTATCATCCTGCTGTTGCTCTGCTGCGCCTTTTCTTCTCCCCATTATCGTAATCTGCCGGTTGTGAGTTCGAATCTCTGGATCCACTGTACTGTAATGACTTGTAGTAGATCCCACTTCTTGGACACCAGATTTATGTTGCGAGCCAGCGGTCGGTCGAAGATGTACAGATGGGGAAAAGGGGTGGGGTTGGGCTCCAGATAATTAAATTAATTTGAATAAAGAAAACAAAAAACCAAAGTGTTTGAGTTCTCAATATAATTTAGACCTTTGTAGATCTAATGATAATGTTACATGAAAAATAATACAACAATCCCTAACAATGAATAATTTCCTTAAAAGATGACACAAATAAAAGCCGATGTTCGGAAAACACTTAATAAATCTAGAATTTTGTCTAAGAATCAAGTTCCAAAAGAATGTCAGGTGTGAAGCCGTTAAAGAAATGAGTGGTGTGACGCCGCTACCTTAAAACGTAAATAAAATTACCTTAATCAATGAATTAAACAAATGTAAAATTTCCTATTTAATCCTATTGTCAACAAAAGCAAAAATAAAGAATCTTAACTAAAAATAGAATAAAAAATAAAGATAAATTAATAACGGAAGTGCTTCCAAAAAAATTCAAGTCTGGAGTCAAATTTCTAGGTCCGAACATGGGCTTTTATACTGTGGTTTCCAACAATTTTTCTTGTGGGATTTTCAACAGATTTCCAACAAAATAATTTGTTGGAAATTCGTCGCACAAAAAATCTTGTTGGAAAATATTACTACGCGAAGTGCTGTAGGTACTTGATAACGAGTTTTGACGACCAAAACCTACGTAAGACAAACTATGATAAATATCGAACAATAATATGTGTCATCTTTACCTAAAATAAGGATTATAAAATGTAGTTGTGTAATATTTGTTTTTCGAATGTGGCGCTACTTTATCGGGTGAGATAGAATCGATGAGTCGGTTAATGACGTCATCAATTCTATCACGTGGAGCAAAAATCAAAACAAACATGGCTGCCGCGCGTGACAGAAAATATGTCAAATCTTCGAACTGCCGATATTACACAAACTTATACGCTACACAGTTCTAATACGGTGACAAGGTGAGTGAGTAACGAATGCGTAAGCCTAGCAGACTGATACAAAAGGACTCGTATCGGCATCTAGACTGGAAATAAGCATTTATTCAATGGAAAATCGAGATTGAATGCACTCGAGGTCTGGCTCGTTACAATATTATCAGTGTTGTATTAGAAATATCTACTTACTTATATATTCTTCAACAGTCATTTTTCTTTCATCCTGAAATATGAGCCATTAAAAATAATAATGCTTTCTTCTACATCCATGTAATTCTTCTAATAATAACAAAATTTAAGACTGACATGTCTAAATTGAAAGCATTTAGACATACAGTAACTGCAGACTTAATAATTTGAAAACTTGATGTTGTATTTATAGTATTATTTGATATTTAGTATTTCCTTGTTTTCTTTCACTGCTTTCCTATTTTGAAATTCCAAAGTTATCTTGATAAGTGACATCCAAACAGTATTTTTTTAATATAATGATGAACAATCAGACTTGAAAAAAGATCTCAGGAAAAATATATTGATAGTAAATGTTTCCAGAACATTTCAAAACAAGACGTGTTTGGGAAACATAAATGCCTCTGAAATGGCCAATGTTAAGTTTTCATGTTAAGTTTTGAACTTAAACATACATACAGATAGATGGATGGACATTAGTAAAACAACATTCCCCTGATCTTTTAAAATGGAGGGGGGGGGGGGGGGGGGGGCTGGCACAAAAATCAAACAGCATCTTTCAATTGATTGGAGTTTTACGTCCCACTCAACAGCTAAGGTCATATGGAGACGGTACCTCAATTTAAAGTCTCATCCGAATGACTGGAGAGGCAAGGGATCGAACCAGCGTCCCCTGTGTTTCAAGTCCAGTGTCACCACTGCACCACCTCCGCCCCTCAGCATCTTTTGAACTACCAGTTTCGTCCTTGAACCTTACTAAAATATTTTATTGACATAATTTAACGAATGGGTAACAAATACTGCTGAAATGAAAGTTCCTCATTTTTGTCTCTCTCTCAATCTCATACAAAATGACACAGCTACCTACCTCTGAAAGTCTTGTACATAAATGACGGAAACTCATATCAGCTTTCATTATCAGCTTTTGAAGTTCTGAATCATAGGTCTTTTCTTTTATTTGCACTGAAACAATACAATTCATAAAAACATTAAGTCTGAAGCAAACAAGAGCTGTCCGAAGACAGCGTGCTCGACTTTCTAAGTGCTGGACTTTCTAAGTTGCTAAGTATAAAGGGGGCATAACTCCAAATATAGTGGAGCCAGGGTCATGGGCCCTGATAGTAAGGTAGAGGGTGTGATGGTGAATAAGTATTCCAAGTTTGGGTTGAATCCCTTTGATAGTATGCAAGTTATTGATGTTTGAAAAAACTTTAACCTTTGTTGCAACGCCAACGCCCGGGTGACAGTATAAGCTCTCATTTTCTTCAAAAAGTCGAGCTAAAATTCAATCTGGAAACATCCTGAAAAAGAAGCAGTTGATTACCATGTATTTCCTTCAAAGTATGACCCAGGATTCTCCACAGAATGATTTGAAGCTGTAGTGGCAAATAATATAAATCGGGGTTCCCACTGACTTTTAAATCTGGGGGTGAAAACAGTCATTTTACAGCATACTTGCAACCCCTCTATATGAGACATGGAAGGCTGCCTGCAAAAATTGGGGGTGCAATATTCAATTTTGGAGGTGCAAAACCCCCATTTGGGTTTGTTTTTTTTTTGGGGGGGGGGGGGGACCCTGTAAATGTATGTATAGGGAAACCTTCAAACAGTGTTTACGCAAATAATTGCGAATAAAAATATAATGGGAAAAGAAATTTGAGCAATTTCTTCTTTTCCAATAATGTTTTTATAACAAATTATATTTACTATCATCAAAATTCATTATTTATCTGTTTTTGACATGAAATGCCTTAAAATGGTGACCATTTTGAAGAAATTAAGCTGTGGAGTCCTTTTGAAGCGGTAGGGGCACTTCACTAATTTACATGAAGCTGTAGTGGAGCCGATACAGCTTATTGGGCTGGGGAGAACACTGTGACCCTTTACAAAACAAAATTGTGCAGGTTTCGTGTGGCAGTGCTATCATAAATTGATGTCTTTCTTTTAATCCTTTCCCAAACAATTTTAGAGTGGTCCAATTTGAAAGCTGGTGGCGACGACAAATCAAAATGCTGACAAAAATAATTATACTTGTGTACATACTGTACAAGATAGCACAGAAAACAAGAGCCGTCACAGACGGATTATGCTCCCCGAATAAGTGTTTGTCACAAAATAAAAACTATCATACATTAAGCCCCCTTTTCTCACGACAGCCTTTTTGTACACACATTATTTATAAAATATGGTCTAGAACATCTTATTTATTACATAAGTACAAAATTTCATTAAATTCTGCCCATTAGATGAAGAGAAATTAGAGAAAAACTAATTTTTACACTAAGGCCCCTTTTTCCATGACGCAGCCTCAAATTAAGAAACAGAGAAAAAGGTCCCTAGGTATTGTCCCAGGGAATTCACATGTGAAGTTTCATTGAATTTGGTCCAAGGGTTGCTGAGATCTGGCTGTGGACGGACGGACGGACACACGGACGGACAGACGGACAGCATGGCGACTATATGCTCCCCCGAAATTTTTTCGGGGAGCATAAAAATATTGAGACAAAAGGAGAAAATGCTGGTTGTCAGCATTTTCTTCTTTTGCCTCAATTGTTTCCCAAACTATTTCCTTCTTGTAATGTTAATAGTGGAAACTTCCTTTTCCTCTTCTAAGAATGATCGAAATACCTCAAAATTACTGTAAATAACAGCGAAAGATGAATGTATGATTATATAGGATTATGAATATACAACAATTAACCCATTACCAGACAGTAAAATTCTGGACCTTTCGAAATTCAAAGATGTTGCAGACGACAACTTCAAGTACATGGAATCTTACATTTTTTGTATAGCTTTTGTTTAGAAAACATTGTGGGAATGCAATTTCTTCATTTTCCAGTGTTTTCCCACGCCCTTTCTTCTCAGGGAGTCAAAAGGTGTCACTGTGAAGTAATGGGTTAGGCGAAAAAATTAAAGAATAGAAAAACCTGAACATACATGTTATATCAAAATCCTTCACGTAGCTCTTCATCTTTGCTTCTCTCTCTGAGGCCGATAAACCATCTTCTCCTTCCCCATCTTCTTTTAACTTCGGCTTTGAGCGATTTGCTTTCGCCTTCGTAGCCCTCTTGCTTGGCATAATGAACTTCTGTAGTATCACACAAAGTTCTGTGGTAAAAGAAAATTCTGTAGTTTAAAAAATAGGTAGTTTAACAATGAAAATCTACAAAGTCTTGAAAGAATTCTGTAATTTGTCTTACATAATTGCAAATGCAGTCTGTCTGTCAGTCATGGCGAAGACTTTCGGACATGATCTGATGCAAAAATATCCGGCTGTCAAGTCACAACTCTTTTCTTTTCTTTAGTCTGACAAGATTTGGATCAGCGTTTGAAATTTGCACTTGTCCCACGCCACGGTCAAAAACTGGGAAGTTTTGTTTCGGGCTTGTGAAAAATTAGAAATGACAAGCCCTACATGCCTGTAAAATTCTTGACTTCGAAAAGGATGATATAATGAATTTTATGCATTGGCTTGTAAATCTTTATTTGGGCTAGTAAAAATTGTTAATTCGCTAGCCCAACTTGCTTGTAATTTTCAGATACAAATTTCAATTGATGTTTGATCCGCGGAAATGAATGAAAGTTCGGTCTCTCAAAATTTTATTCAGTCTGACTGACTATCCAGTACTGTCAGCCCAAATATCTGACAAAAATTTCTAGTCCCTTCACCATGTCTGTGAAGCGTGTGAGTTGACAGGTATGAGAGCAATCTTAAATTCCCAAATCAACAAGCCCAGGCCTCATCCTAATTTTCTTAAGTTATGCAAGAAAAATCTCATTCATCCGAAAATGACTTGAGAAATTTTTTCAAAGGCAAATTCTACCAAATCCTTTGTCAAAAATACATTTTTCTATGAGATTTTCAAAAACAAGAGGGCCATTGGCCCTGAAGCGCTCACCTGACAGGCCCATAGGAAGCAATTTCATAATGGGGGGCTATAGACTCTATCCTAAATATTGGGGGGTGGGGGCTAATTGGGATTTCCCCAAAATTTTAAGTGTAAAATTAAGAAAAATTGGTATTTTTGGCCAACTTTGGAAGGGTTTAGCCCCCCTAGCCCCCCTGTTCCTACAGGCCTGCCTGACATAATAGCTTTCTGTATATGGTGTGTCTGAGCCTCCAAAATGATCACATTTTACTAAGATTTGTGGCCTGTATAAGATAATCATTCTGACAAATTTTCAGCTTGATTGGGCAAAAAAAATCCCCAAGACTGGACCCCATGACCTAGTTTAGGACCCCAGATGACCAAATTTTGAAATTGTCTGAGATTTTATCAAGATAATTATTCTGACTAGGCTGATTGGGCATAAAATGTGGCCTCTAGAGTGCACACAAGGTTTTTCTTAAATTTGACCTAGTGACCTAGTTTTTGACCCCAGATGACCCAATTTCAAACTTTTTGTACATTTCATCAAGACAATTATTATGAGCATATTTCAGGTTGATTGGGCAAAAAATGTGGCCTCTAGAGTGCACACAAGGTTTTACAAAGATTTGACCCTGTGACCTAGTTTTTGACCCCAGATGACCCAATTTCAAACTTGTCCGAGATTTTATCAAGACAATCATTCTGAGCAAATTTCAGGTTGATTGGGCAAAAAATGTGGCCTCTTGAGTGCACACAAGGTTTTTCTAAGATTTGACCCTGTGACCTTGTTTTTGACGCCAGATGACCCAATTTCAAACTTGTCCGAGATTTCATCAAGATAATCATTCTGATCAATTTTCAGGTTGATTGGGCAAAAAATGTGGCCTCTAGAGTGCACAAAAGGTTTTTTCTAAGATTTGACCCCGTGACCTAGTTTTTGACCCCAGATGACCCAATTTCAAACTTGTCTGAGATTTCATCAAGACAATCATTTTGAGCAAATTTCAGGTTGATTGGGCAAAAAATGTGGCCTCTAGAGTGCACACAAGGTTTCTCTAAGATTTGACCTAGTGACCTATTTTTTGACCCCAGATGACCCCATTTCAGGCTTGTCCGAGATTTCATCAAGTCAATCATTTTGAGCTAATTTCAGGTTGATTGGGCAAAAAATGTGGCCTCTAGAGTGCACACAAGGTTTTTCTAAGATTTGACCCTGTGACCTAGTTTTTGACCCCAGATGACCCAATTTCAAACTTGTCCGAGATTTTATCAAGACAATCATTCTGAGCAAATTTCAGGTTGATTGGGCAAAAAATGTGGCCTCTAGAGTGCACACAAGGTTTTTCTAAGATTTGACCCTGTGACCTAGTTTTTGACCCCAGATGACCCAATTTCAAACTTGTACGAGATTTTATCAAGACAATCATTCTGATCAATTTTCAGGTTGATTGGGCAAAAAATCTGGCCTCTAGAGTGCACACAAGGTTATTTTAAGATTTGACCCAGTGGCCTAGTTTTTGACCCCAGATGACCCAATTTAAAACTGGTCCGAGATTTCATCAAGACAATCATTCTGAGCAAATTTCAGGTTGATTGGGCATAAAATGTGGCCTCTAGAGTGCACACAAGGTTTCTCTAGGATTTGACCCAGTGACCTACTTTTTGACCCCAGATGACCCAATTTCCAACTTGTCCGAGATTTCATCAAGTCAATCATTTTGAGCTAATTTCAGGTTGATTGGGCAAAAAATGTGGCCTCCAGAGTGCACACAGGGTATTTCTAAGATTTAACCCCGTGACCTAGTTTTTGACCCCGGATGACCCAATTTCTAACTTGTCCGAGATTTCATCAAGACAATCATTCTGAGCAAATTTCAGGTTGATTGGGCAAAAAGTGTGGCCTCTAGAGTGCACACAAGGTTTTCCTAAGATTTGACCCTGTGACCTAGTTTTTGACCCCAGATGACCCAATTTCAATCTTGTCCAAGATTTGATCAAGACAATCATTCTGAGCAAATTTCATATTGATTGGGCAAAAAATGTGGCCTCTAGAGTGCACACAAGGTTTTTCTAAGATTTGACCCTGTGACCTAGTTTTTGACCCCAGATGACCCAATTTCAAACTTGTCCGAGATTTTATCAAGACAATCATTCTGATCAATTTTCAGGTTGATTGGGCAAAAAATGTGGCCTCTAGAGTGCACACAAGGTTTTTCTAAGATTTGACCCAGTGACCTAGTTTTTGACCCCAGATGACCCAATTTCAAACTTGTCTGAGATTTCATCAAGACAATCATTCTGATCAATTTTCAGGTTGATTGGGCAAAAAATGTGGCCTCTAGAGTGCACACAAGGTTTTTCTAAGATTTGACCCAGTGACCTAGTTTTTGACCCCAGATGACCCAATTTCAAACTTGTCCGAGATTTCATCAAGACAATCATTCTGAGCATATTTCAGGTTGATTGGGCTGAAAATGTGGCCTCTAGAGTGCACACAAGGTTTCTCTAGGATTTGACCCCGTGACCTACTTTTTGACCCCAGATGACCCAATTTCAAACTTGTCTGAGATTTCATCAAGACAATCATTCTGAGCTAATTTCAGGTTGATTGGGCAAAAAATGTGGCCTCTAGAGTGCACACAAGGTTTTTCTAAGATTTGACCCCGTGACCTAGTTTTTGACCCCAGATGACCCAATTTCAAACTTGTCCGAGATTACATCAAGACAAAATTTCTGAGCAAATTTCAGGTTAATTGGGCAAAAAATGTGGCCTCAAGAGTGCACACAAGGTTTTTCTAAGATTTGACCCCGTGACCTAGTTTTTGACCCCAGATGACCCAATTTCGAACTTGTCCGAGATTTGATCAAGACAATCATTCTGATCAATTTTCAGGTTGATTGGGCAAAAAATGTGGCCTCTAGAGTGCACACAAGGTTTTTCTAAGATTTGACCCCGTGACCTACTTTTTGACCCCAGATGACCCAATTTCGAACTTGTCCGAGATTTGATCAAGACAATCATTCTGATCAATTTTCAGGTTGATTGGGCAAAAAATGTGGCCTCTAGAGTGCACACAAGGTTTTTCTAAGATTTGACCCCGTGACCTACTTTTTGACCCCAGATGACCCAATTTCATACTTGTCTGAGATTTCATCAAGACAATCATTCTGAGCTAATTTCAGGTTGATTGGGCAAAAAATGTGGCCTCTAGAGTGCACACAAGGTTTTTGTAAGATTTGACCCCGTGACCTAGTTTTTGACCCCAGATGACCCAATTTCAAACTTGTCCGAGATTACATCAAGACAAACATTCTGAGCAAATTTCAGGTTAATTGGGCAAAAAATGTGGCCTCAAGAGTGCACACAAGGTTTTTCTAAGATTTGACCCCGTGACCTAGTTTTTGACCCCAGATGACCCAATTTCGAACTTGTCCGAGATTTGATCAAGACAATCATTCTGATCAATTTTCAGGTTGATTGGGCAAAAAATGTGGCCTCTAGAGTGCACACAAGGTTTTTCTAAGATTTGACCCCGTGACCTACTTTTTGACCCCAGATGACCCAATTTCGAACTTGTCCGAGATTTCATCAAGACAATCATTCTGAGCAAATTTCAGGTTGATTGGGCAAAAAATGTGGCCTCTAGAGTGCACACAAGCCAAAGGTTGACGCACGACGCACGACGGACGACGGACGACGGACACAGCGGTATCACAATACCTCACCATGAGCACTATCGTGCTCAGGTGAGCTAATAAAGAAAAGTATGTCAATGTAAACAATGGCTGTTCAGGTGAGGGTTGTTGCAAAACATTGCCTATAAACCTTTTAGAAATACTTTTTGGTCTTAGATTTTTCACCAGGCATGACAATAAATTGTTGATTGATTGGTATCATAAGGCGTTTTAAGGATAGCATTTAAGATCAGACGGTAAACAAAGCGCCACAACTTGTGTCGAATGTTCCTTTGTTTTTGAATGGTAGTGCGCTGACGTAAATGAGCGACATCAACATATCAAACTTAGTTCGTGACTCGTCTGATTACCACAATGGCAGAGCTGATTGGATGGGCGATTTCTCAGGCTTTAGTAGGGAGACATCACATGACAATAACTTTTAATGGAAGCCATCACATCCCTTTGTATTGGTGCAAATCTCATAAAGCATAAAGAAAGGCAGACATTGCCTACATAGATGTCTACAGTGGTGGTAAGAAATGGTTTAAGACAAGAGTGCCTGAAAGGCACTGATATCGCTCACCTGAGTTCTCTGTGTATTTGATTGTGTACAATATAGGTTTTGTTGTAAACAAATATATAAGTCAGTATTATGTCATATTAAATTATTGTAAACTAGAATATCACTGAAAGTGATCATACCCCCAAACAGCACTGTTTTTGTGCATTTTGAGAAGTACATTTCATTTGAACTGTGATCTGATCAATTGGGAAAAAGAGCAAACAAAAAAATCAACAGACCAAACAACACATGTAAATGTTGCGAAAAATACCAATTTTCAACAAAAGGACATAACTCATTTAAAAATCAACAAGCCCCACCCCTGCCATGCCCACATTTTTTCAATTGATAAAAAATTCTCAACCATATATTGAAGACAGTCACTCAAGGTACATTCCTGTAAGGTTTGGTTCAACTTAGCCCTATAATTACTTTTTTAAAGAATTTTCTCATGAATTTGTTAAGTCCAATAAGCCCTGCCCCGCCAAGACCACATTTTTTGACGAATAAAAAATTCTCGAACAGATATTGTAACGAGTCACCCAATGATCATTTCTGCCAAGTTTGGTAACGAATTGCCTGATGGTTAAGGAGAAGAAGATTTTGGAAGAATTATCTAACAATTTCTTGAAGTCTGGTAAGCCCCACCCTGTAAGCCGATGTTTTTCACCCAATCAAAAATTCATAAACATGTGTTGAATACAGTCTCTCAAGGGACATTCCCGCTATGTTTGGTTCAAATTGGCCGAATAATTGATTTTTAAAGATTTTTCACATGATTTCTCCTAGTCCGATAAGCCCCGCCCTGCCACGCCCACAATTTTTGACAAATCAAAAATTCATGAACAAGTTTTGAAAAGGGTCACCCAAGGAACATTCCTTTCAAGTTTGGTAATAATTAACCCAGTGGTTAAGGAGGAGAAGATTTTTGAATAATTATCTTTCGATTTCTCGAAGTCTGATAAGCCCCGCCCACAATTTTTGACGAATCAAAAATTCATGAGCAAGTGTTGAAAACAGTCACTCAAGGGACATTTCTGCCAAGCTTGGTTCAAATTGGCCTGATAATTGATTTTTAAAGATTTTTCACACGATTTCTCTAAGTCCAATAAGCCCTACCCTGCCACGCCCACAATTTTTGACAAATCAAAAATTCACGAACAAGTTGTGAAAAGGGTCACCCAATAAATATTTCTACCAAGTTTGGAAAGAATTGGCCAAGTGGTTGAGGAGGAGAAGATTTTTGAAGAATTACCTAAAGATTTCTTTTAGTCTGATAAGCCCCGCCCTGCCACACCCACAATTTTTGACAAATCAAAAATTCACTAACAAGTTTTGAAAAGGGTCACCCAAGGAACATTCCGTTCAAGTTTGGTAAGAATTAGCCCAATGGTTGAGGAGAAGAAGATTTTTGAATAATTATCTTACAATTTCTCGAAATCTGATAAGCCCCGCCCTGCCACGCCCACAATTTTCACCCAATCAAAAATTCATGAGCATGTGTTGAATACAGTCACTCAAGGGACATTTCTGCCAAGCTTGATTAAAATTGGCCTTATAATTGATTTTTAAAGATTTTTCACATGATTTCTCCTAGTCCGATAAGCCCCGCCCTGCCACGCCCACAATTTTTGACAAATCAAAAATTCATGAACAAGTTTTGAAAAGGGTCACCCAAGGAACATTCCTTTCAAGTTTGGTAATAATTAACCCAGTGGTTAAGGAGAAGAAGATTTTTGAATAATTATCTTTCGATTTCTCAAAGTCTGATAAGCCCCGCCCTGCCACGCCCACAATTTTTGACGAATCAAAAATTCATGAACAAGTTTTGAAAAGGGTCACCCAAGGAACATTTCTGCCAAGTTTGGAAAGAATTGGCCCAGTGGTTGAGGAGGAGAAGATTTTTGAAGAATTTCCTAATGATTTCTTTAAGTCTGATAAGCCCCGCCCTGCCACGCCCACAATTTTTGACGAATCAAAAATTCACGAACAAGTTTTGAAAAGGGTCAACCAAGGAACATTTCTGCCAAGTTTGGAAAGAATTGGCCCAGTGGTTGAGGAGGGGAAGATGTTTAAAGCAGGGGTTGAAAAATCCACTCGCCTGCTCGCATTGGCGAGTAGAAAATGTTGTAGGACGAGTAGATTTGGGGACGAACTAGTCGGACGGGGCGAGTGCAAATTTAGGACTTGAATCACACTGATTGAGGGAAAAAAATAAAGGATCGAAAGGAAAGTATTTATTTCAAACAACTTCATATCGGAAACAATAATATTCGCTGTAAAATAAGATCGTTCCCTGTTTTTGTCGATCATTCTTCATAGACGCTTCAGAGTTTCCATTCACATGAAACACGCATATTTGAAAGAAATAACATACAAAATTTACGGCCCCTTACGTGATTTCACGCACAAAAATTTGGATCTATATAAAAGAATCCCGAAAGTGAAACTAAACAAGGAAACTAGAGTAAATCTGTGTTACTCATATGCGATGATTTGAGCGAGATCAAAAACGCCGCAAACACAGTCAATTGATGACGTAGTCATTCCAGTTTCAATATAATAACGTGATTTTTCCGCACCCAAAAAAGGTTATGTTTTACTGTGATTTGTTTACAAAGTCGCGCATGCCAGAAAGCGCGGGAAAATGGGATGAAGCAATGAAAACAAAACGCTATCTACATAGTATAGTGGACGAGAATTGACCTGGCAGAGCATTCCATTCGATTAGCATGGGCTGCTCTGCCAGATCATTTATCGTGAGGTATAAATACACTGACGATAGATGGTTTTAACACTGACGTGTAACTTTTGTCTCTTTCTGTCATGCCGCCTCGCGATTACACAAAGAAATTCTTTCACATTTAAAGGGTAGTTGTACATATTAAACTGGTGTGCTTACTCGACCATTTCGACAGCTAATCTATCTTTCGAATTAAATAAAAAGTAAGTGTTTACAGTAATGTTAATCGGCGATTGATTTATGGTAAAAGATGGAGTTAAGTCTGAGTCACATTCGATTTATTGACCATCTTTTTTAATAAAATTGTTGCCTTATTCGCCTATGACTTTAACCCATTACCTCACGGTGACGCTTTTTGACACCCAACAAGATAAAGGCTTTGGAAAACATCATGGAAAATGAAGAAATTGCTTGTGACAAGCAATTTCTTCATTTCCTTCAATGTTCTCTACCCCAACAATTGTAAAATTTTGAAATTTGATCACATTGAAATTGTCGTCTGCAACTTCTCTCAATTTGGATGAATCTAACATTTTGCCGTTTGGTAATGGGTTAAAAGTGGTGATCACCAGCGCAAGCCCTGTCTATCATTTATACCGAAGAAACTTTATTTGTACCTAAACATTAACAGACTAAACAGAGTCAAAGAGTTATGTTATTTGCATAATAATGCATCCGTAAGAGCCAACAGTCTAAAATCTTATTCACCTTTAGTGCGAGTTGGGTTGCTTTAAGGGCGAGTAGAAATTCAGAGCTACTAGTCCTACAGGACTAGTTACTAGTAGGTTTGAAGAAATTTTTCAACCCCTGTAAAGCAATTGTTGACGACGCACGACGCACACAGGGTGATCACAAAAGCTCACCTTGAGCATGTTGCTCAGGTGAGCTAAAAAACACTGAGAACCCAGTCCCCAGTGGCGGATCCAGAGGGGGTTCAAACGAACTCCCCTCTATAGTCAAATTATTTCATTTTCACACAAAATTTCAGTCACAATTCGATGGCTCTGCGCGAAATGGTTGTTACTGCTTATAAACATATAGGCATTTACAACCGTTTCGTGCTGAGCCATCGTATTATGCAAAACTAGGAAAACGAACCGCCCTATTTGTATATTCGAACCCCCCCCTCACGGAAATCCTGGATCCGCCGCAGAGTCCCTATTCTGGAGTCGAAGAGAACCCAATTTGAAAAATAACTATTAAGATCTCTTTGTTTTAGTACTGTATTATTATAGGAATACTTGATGGTTTTCAACGGACAACAAGTCTCGGATCGGATCGGGGTCAGAAAGGCCCGAAACCAAAAAGGCCCACTGTACTATAAGGCCCAAAACCAAAAAGGCCTAGTCCAGAAAGGCCCAGTCCAGAAAGGCCCAATTTCTAAAGCAAAGAATATTGTGGATGTTATGTGAATTTAAAGATATTTTTAGAGTTTATATAATGATAATTTTCGATTATGTTGTTATTTCTGTTGTTGTTGTTGTAGTTGATATGCAGAAGGTAACCCTTTACCAGATGGCAAAAATTCCAACTGCTCCAAATTCCAAGAAGGTGCAGATGACCTAATCAATATAGGCCCATATATCGCTTATAGATCTAATTCTACAATTTACCAATTAATTCATCTGTCATTAAATCTATCATAAATCACATAGTGTCTCAAATATAATATACTTAGCAGCATTCCCATTCACGCAAGAACACGCGTAATTTACGCAAAAATATACAAGTGCACGCTAGTTTTACTTTCATATTGCGTACATGCACCATCGAATTTGGGCATGAAACTAATTATAAACTATGCGGCCATAATATCTCGGAATAATATATATCATCCTCGTTAACGGGCATTTACGACCTTTCCATTCTAGTAACAAACAACGCACTTCGGCTGTATAGCCAGTTGAATAATTTTCACTCGGGTTGTGTATTAGAATGGTCGAACCCGCATGAATCTGATGGGGAATGACGTCATCGGAATTTTCTTCTGCATCTGCTATGTCAGGCCGCTAGATGAAAATAGAATCGTTTTTCCCCCATAGTAAGCTTGCAATTTTGATTTAATTGTATTGTTTGTCGGATATTGACGGCTATTTAACTTTATGTAACTTGTATATGTACAGTAGATCAAAACAAAAATGACCAACCGTAGCGTGAACCAAACAGGGACGTCACTCGTCTAACACTAAATAAAGTTCAAACAGAGTTGCCTATCATTGCCTGAATTAACTCTTTTCCAAACAAGACCTGGTTTTGACGTCCCCTAAAGAAACAAGAGATGTTTGTAAAACATATATGCCCCCTCAAGGGCCTACATTTGATGTAGGTCAAAGTCCAAGGTCAAGTTAACAAGGTCCAAAGTCATGGTCAAATATGAAAGGTCTTGGTAGGAGGTGTCTATGTGTGAAATATTAAAGCTGTATATGTAAAAGTAAAATGAAACATAGGCCAGGTTAAAGTTTTTAAAAGTAGGCCAAATGCCAAGGTCAAGGTCATGGTCAAATGTGAAAGGTCTTGGTTGGAGGTGTTCATGTGTGAAATATCAAGGCTGTAGGTGTAAAAGGACATGATATATATGCCTGGTTTCAGTCTTTTTAAAAGTAGGTCAAACTCCAAGGTCAAGGTTGCAATATTCAAGGTCATGGTCAAATGTGAAAGGTCTTGGTAGGAGGTGTCTATGTGTGAAATATCAAGGCTGTAGGTGTAATAGGACATAAGATAAAGGCTAGGTTAGATATTTCTAAAAGTAGGTCAAACTCCAAGGTCAAGGTCCAAGGTCATGAACAAAGTGAAATATCTTGGTTGGAAGTGACCATGTGTGAAATATCAAGGCTGTATATGTAAAATGACATGAAATATAGGCCAGGTTAATGTATTATAAAAGTAGGTCAAACACCAAGGTCAAGGTCACAAGGTCCAAGGTCATGGTCAAATGTGAAAGGTCTTGGTCGTAGGTGTCCATGTGTCAAATATCAAGGCTGTATGTGTAAAAGGACATGATATATCGGCTAGGTTAAAGTTCTTTTTAAAGTAGGTCAAAGTCCAAGGTCAAGGTCACAAGGTCATGGTCAAATGTGAAACGTCTTGGTAAGATGTGTCCATGTGTGAAATACCAAGGCTGTATGTGTAATAGCACATAAGATATAGGCCCAGTTTATTTTTTTTTAAAAGTAGGTCAAACTCCAAGGTCAAGGCCACATGGTCCAAGGTCATAGTCGTATGTGATAGGTCTAAGTCGGAGGTTTCCATGTGTCAAATATCAAGGCTGTATGTGTAAATGGACATGATATATCGGCCAGGTTAAAGTTTTTTTAAAAGTAGGTCAAACTCCAAGGTCAAGGTCACAAAGTCCAAGGTCATGGTCAATTGTGAAAGGTCTTGGTAAGATGTGTCCATGTGTGAAATATCAAGGCTGTATTTGTAAAAGGTCATGAGATATATGCCGGGTTTAATTTTTTTTAAAGTAGGTCAAACTCCAAGGTCAAGGTCACAAGGTCCAAGGTCATGGTTAAATGTGAACGATGTTGATAGGAGGTATCTATGTGTGAGATATCAAGGCTGTATGTGTAAAAGGACACGAGATATAGGCAAGGTTAAGAATTAAGTGTAAAAATCAACAAAGGGCAATAACTCCAAGAATTTGATTGGCAGAGTTACGGTTCTTGTGCACTGCACCTCTCCATAATGAAATCTATTCACCTGTAAAGTTTCATGATTCTACCTTACATATTTTTTGAGTTGTGCTCCGGACAAGAATCAAGTTATAAAATCAACAAAGGGCAATAACTCACAAAAGTTGATCGGCAGAGTTACGGTTCTTGTGCACTGCACCTCTCCATAATGAGATCTATCCACCTGTAAAGTTTCATGATTCTACCTTACATACTTTTTGAGTTATGCACCGAACAATAATCAAGTTTGAAAATCAACAAAGGGCAATAACCCAAAAAATATGATCAGCAGAGTTACGGTTCTTGTGCACTGCACCTCTCCATAATGAGATCTATCCACCTGTAAAGTTTCATGATTCTACCTAACATAGTTTTTGAGTTATGCTCCGGACAAGAATCAAGTTATAAAATCAACAAAGGGCAATAACTCAAAAAATTTGATCAGCAGAGTTACGGTTCTTGTGCACTGCACCTCTCCATAATGAGATCTATCCACCTGCAAAGTTTCATGATTGTACCTTAAATACTTTTTGAGTTATGCTCCGGACAAGAATCAAGTTATAAAATCAACAAAGGGCAATAACTCAAAAAATTTGATCGGCAGAGTTACGGTTCTTATGCACTGCACCTCTCCATAATGAGATCTATCCACCTATGAAGTTTCATGACTCTACCTTTAATACTTTTTGAGTTATGCTCCGGACAAGGTTTGGTCTACGGACAGACCGACCAACCGACCGACCGACCGACCTTCCGACCGACCGACCGACCGACCGACCGACACTTGCAAAACAATATACCCCCATTTTCTTCGAAAGGGGGCATAATAATTTGTACCCATAAATATGGGTCATGTACCCAGGTTTTGCTTGGCATGTGGGTACATGTACCCAACTTCAAAAAATGTGGTGGGAATGCTGCTTAGGGGTCTAATTAATTTAACTTAAAATCACTTATGGGTCGAATTCTATAATTCATCAATTCATTTATCTATTATAACATCATAATTCACATAAAATGGTGAAATAGACCCTTAAATATAAGTAGATCTATAATTTCAAATACAATTTAGATATATATAGGCCTACTGCAGGGATAAAGACTGACAATTTTAACTTAGGGGCCCAGAATAGCAAAATTTGATTCTTAACATTAAGGGTATGGGCATTTTCTCTTGATATTCAGGGGCCCAGCCCAATTTCTAGGGGCCATGGGTGACTGGGCCCCTGCTAATCTTTATCCCTGCTACTGTAACATTTTAAATAGTGGGCCTTTTTGGACTGGGCCTTTTTTGTCAGTTTCAAAAGTGGGCCTTTCTGGACCGGGCCTTTTTGGACTGGGCCTTTCTGGTTTCGGGCCTTTTTGACCTTATACCAATAGACGATTCTAGCTCTGGCGATAAGGTTAGTGATGCCAATTTTGAAGATATCCCAAAGAGTGATAACCCAATGAGTGATACGACCAATTTGGAAGATAACCCAAAGAATGATACGACCAATCTTGGTTCTGAAATATTCCAGCAGTTTGAAAACAACATATCAGAAGCGCTTATGAAACTGAAGCTCTCGCAAGAGCAATTTCTTAATAACAAAGTAGTGGCAGCGATGTTGTCTCACTCTGCCATTCTAGAGAATCATGGAAAGCTGATTGAATCACTAAGCAGTAAAATAGCCAATTTGCAAGCTAATCCAAGTACTCCTAATAAAACAGGACATGATCACGCCAACAAAAAACTAGAACTTGAAGTGTTGAAACTTAACCAGAAAATCCGCAGCCTGGAGGCTGAAAAATCTGACCACGACCACAACATTCAGAAGCTGAAAAGCGACTATGAAATGAAAATCTCCATACTGGAATCAGAAAAAGACTTTCTTCAGCAATCGTTAGCAAGAACTAAAAGACAATTATCAAGCGCATTGAACGATGTCACATTAAGTTTTCTGGGATTAGGTTAATGTCATAGTTAAGGCGAGACTACGCCCTTTTTTATCTGCCGTGTGGTTAAATTAGCTGCTTTAATACATTTTCTGGTGGCTAGTAGTTTTAATTGTACATTATGTAAATTTGTTTGCTTGGGTTAAGTGTGCGAGTTGGGTGAGTAGATTTTACTAGTTGAGCGTGGTGCATGGGAATTGGGTGCTTGTAGTGAGTTTTCTTCGTAGGGTTTTGTATAAAAACCCTGCGTTGAAATGACTCGTTGGGTAGACGATTTTTGGCATTATAGCTGGTGGAAGTGAAGTTGAGATTTTTGTGTGAAAGTTGGATTCTTCTTGGGGTAAATACTTTTTAATTTACATTGATTTTATTGTGTAAATGTTTTAGTAATTTTGTGGCTTAAGTGAGCAGCTTTTTGGTCTGTTGAATTATCGCAAACAACGCCGGAAAATGACAAATGGCTGTATAGCTAATTTCTCATTTTCCTGCACTGTTTTGGAATGGCGGATGGCTAGGACTGGTTATATCGGAGAACTATTACGTTGAATGTTTTTGTCAGATTATCATTTAAGCCATGGTTAAATAAGCTATTTTTGTAACTATTTTCAAAGAAACAAACATTGTGATAATTTGTATTAATCGTCTGCTTAGCAGTTCATATTTTGTAAATGCTAATGTTGTATTGTTCAAATGATATTTGGATAATGTCAAATGCTGTATAATTGTATCTTAACACAGTTCAGTACTTTAAACTGTTGTTTTGAGAAAACATTGTGAGAAAAGATGTAAAGTATTGTATTGGTCAATGTTCTGTAAATAGCCCGAGTTTGAGAAAACATTGTGGGAAAAGACGTTAGCATATTGTTTTGGTTTATGTTTTGTAATAGCTTGGGTTTGAGAAAACATTGTGGGAAAAGATGCTAACATATTATATTGTCTTGAGATGTTTGTAAAACATGATGTTAAGTAGAGCCATTAGAGCTCTTATTAGGTAGTTGCTATAATATTTGTTATACTTCTATAGGTTGCTTGATGTTGTTTGAAGTTGCTTGATTGGTTGTAACCTACAATATATACTGATGTATACTGATGATAGGCGTATGTGGTGTGATGGCTGTGAACCTGACCTTGTGAAAGTATACGTGTAGTCCAGACCGGGAAACTTGGGTAGTATGTCGTGCCGGCGTCAGCGTCATCGGGAAAGGACGTTTTGGATGTGACGACCGGGGAACAACATTGTAATATATAATAAACGGCTGGACAATCACATTATCTTGGTAATATAGGCGCGGTCAGGCGACAGTTTAATCTAGAAAATTTGTGTTGTTGGTGTTTTGGAAGAGAATTAGTATTTTTCAGTTGCATTAATTTATAAATCGTGTGAAGTAACGTGGACATTTTGGGACATTAGACGTCAACCTAAAACATACAGTGATAGTGGACTCTCGAAATTCTTTAGGAACTTTATTGATTTTTGGTTTAACTTGATTACATTTGATAAATTGGTATTTGTTTATTTGTTTATGTAAATAAAATTTGGAAATGCACATCCTGACTCTTTACTGTCCCGTATCCAAGCCAACCGCTCAGCCGTCTTGTGACATTTGGTGTCAGAAGTGGGATGTTTGGTTTGGATACATTGGCTAGTCTGAGATTTTGAACTATTTCTTTAGTTAAATTGACAAATATTCTTTAGGTCTTCCGTTTAATAAAACTTAAACTTTTGGTTGTTAAAATTGCCTAGGTTAATATTAATTAATTACCTTATAGTAATTTACCTACTAGGAACTTTGATTGCCGTCTGTGTGGATCATTATTATAACATGTTGTATTTTTTCTTTAAGCTAAACGTTAACAACGCTGTCAGGAGTCTACCCCATAGCCTGTCAGGGTTGTTCAATGTTTAGTTACTATTTTTCAGTTGTGTTTTGTTAAGCAACCCCAGGAGGAAATTTTTGGTGAGAATCTTTTGGTGAGATTGGTTACATTTGTGATTTTGTTGTGGACCTACTTTGGTGAGGTATCCTTTTTCTTATTGTAGGTATTGTTTATTTACATTTAATCGTTGATTTTGGTCATGGCTGACATAAGTAAGTTGGTTGAGGCGGGGAAGGCTTTTGGTTATGAGGGCGAAGAACTTAGGGCTTTCGTAAAGGACGAACAGAATAGGTTGAGAGATGAGAGGGCTCAGGAAAGAGAGTTTATACGAGAGGAGGAGGAGAGAAGGCGTGAGGCGGAGCGAGAGGACGAGTTAGAAAAGAGAAAGTTTTTGTTGGAACAAGAGAGAGAGGCACGTGAGGCGGAGGAGAAAAAGGAGGTAAGAAGGCGAGAGGAGGAGTTAGAAAAGAGAAAGTTTTTGTTGGAACAGGAGGAGAGGGAGGAGGTAAGAAGGCGAGAGGAAGAATTAGAAAAGAGAAAGTTTTTGGTGGAACAAGAGAGAGAAGCACGTGAACACGAGCTTAGGAAGATTGAATTGGCTAAGAAATGTGGCATTTCATTTGGACAGTCATACCCTAGGGGACCTAAGATTCCACCCTTTGACGAGGCACATGATGAGATCGATAGCTACCTGAAAAGGTTTGAGATCTATGCCACTGCACAGGGCTGGGACAAATCCCAGTGGGCCATGTATTTAAGTGCTTTGCTAAAGGGGAGGGCTTTAGACGTGTATGCTTTAATGCCGGTTGAACAGTCAAGTGATTTTGAATACTTGAAGAATGCTTTACTTCAGAGATATGATTTGTCGGAGGAGTCCTTTAAACGTAAGTTTAGGAGCAGTAAGCCGGAGACAGGTGAGAGTTTCGCTCAGTTTAACACTCGTTTGCGTAGCTATTTCAGCAGATGGATTGAACTAGCAGAATTGGAGAAGGACTACGAAAGTTTGGTGGATTTTATGGTACGGGATCAATTTTTATTTATTTGTAACACAGATTTGAGAACGTTTCTTGCAGAGAAGAGATGTTTGACATCGGGTGAGATGGCACAGATGGCAGATTGGTATCGTAATGCTAGATATACCTCGGCAGTGAGTTTAACAAAGCAGAATAAGAGACAAGAGCAGGGTAAGGTAGAAGCGACAGGAAATAGTCAGTCAAGTAGGCCGCAAGGGCAAGGTCAGCCTCAAGCAAACGATGAAGGGAAAAGATGTTTTAAGTGCAATAGCCTAGGTCATTTAGCTAGAGATTGTCCTAGGACTGTAACATGTTATGTCTGTGATAGGAAAGGTCATGTAGCTAGGGAATGTCCAAAGAGACAAAAGGTAGCGAGCATATTGAGTCAGGAAGATGACGATGTCATGGAAGATCAACAGCAAGGGTTTTCGAATTGTGGAGCCTGTACCATTGCTGATGCCCGGGAGAGTCGTAATTCAACTGGGAGTTCGATGCCCGTACTCGAGGGAAAGGTAAGTGGTAAGGTAGTTAGTGTCTTGAGAGATACAGGTTGCAGTGGAGTAGTTGTACGGAAGAGTTTAGTTCCAGTTGAGGCCCTAGAAGGCGAAACGCAGGAAATAAGATTGGCTGATAGGTCAGTAATTAGTGTGCCAGTTGCTAGGGTTGAGATACAGACTCCATATTATACGGGAAAGGTAAGAGCGTGGTGTTTTAAGAATCCATTATATGACGTGATGGTTGGGAATATTCCAGGGGCATTAGGACCAGATAGGCCAACAGAAGCAGTGGAAAGAGAGGACGGAACGAACGGTCAGAATAAGGTAAGATCATCAGATGAGGTATCGTTTCAGAAGACGCCATCTCAACGGATGACTGATAAATTGACGGGTCCGAAGCGGCCAGGTAGGTGGAAGAGTTATATGTATGTGTTAGGTTTGGTTTTGAGTGTTTGGATGGTGGTATTTTCGAGTGGGAGTTTAATTGCTTGTAGGGAAGTAGGTGGTTTCGGTAAGTTTGGAAGAACAGAAGTCAAGTATCCTTATTCGGATAGTACTGAGGCAAACCAATCGGCTGATGGACACATACGATCATGCTTAGGCTTGATAGGATTTGATGGCAGGTATGTTCCTAGTTTCAGCTTGTTTGCATTGCAAGTAACGGACCAGGGAAAACAAATACATAATATGCCCTATAGTGCAGGGAGTTTTATACTCCAGACTGATGCCTCAGAGGGTGGATTGTTTGCAAGGTTGTGTCAGGAAGATGTGTTAAGGAAGTTGTTGGTAGCTGAAGGTAATAGAAAGTTGAAGGGTGTGGAATTGAACTATTCTAAAATAGAGGTAGAAAGTCAGGCAATTGTTTGGTTGTTCAGAAGCTTGGGAAGTATCGGTCTGGGAAAGGATTCTTTTTGGAGGCTGAGTCGTTTGTTGGTTTTGACAGAGTTATCATCCGAAAACTTAATGTGGGAACAAAGTACTGCGTACTCTTTTGGTTGGGGGAGGTATGTCACATTAAGTTTTCTGGGATTAGGTTAATGTCATAGTTAAGGCGAGACTACGCCCTTTTTTATCTGCCGTGTGGTTAAATTAGCTGCTTTAATACATTTTCTGGTGGCTAGTAGTTTTAATTGTACATTATGTAAATTTGTTTGCTTGGGTTAAGTGTGCGAGTTGGGTGAGTAGATTTTACTAGTTGAGCGTGGTGCATGGGAATTGGGTGCTTGTAGTGAGTTTTCTTCGTAGGGTTTTGTATAAAAACCCTGCGTTGAAATGACTCGTTGGGTAGACGATTTTTGGCATTATAGCTGGTGGAAGTGAAGTTGAGATTTTTGTGTGAAAGTTGGATTCTTCTTGGGGTAAATACTTTTTAATTTACATTGATTTTATTGTGTAAATGTTTTAGTAATTTTGTGGCTTAAGTGAGCAGCTTTTTGGTCTGTTGAATTATCGCAAACAACGCCGGAAAATGATAAATGGCTGTATAGCTAATTTCTCATTTTCCTGCACTGTTTTGGAATGGCGGATGGCTAGGACTGGTTATATCGGAGAACTATTACGTTGAATGTTTTTGTCAGATTATCATTTAAGCCATGGTTAAATAAGCTATTTTTGTAACTATTTTCAAAGAAACAAACATTGTGATAATTTGTATTAATCGTCTGCTTAGCAGTTCATATTTTGTAAATGCTAATGTTGTATTGTTCAAATGATATTTGGATAATGTCAAATGCTGTATAATTGTATCTTAACACAGTTCAGTACTTTAAACTGTTGTTTTGAGAAAACATTGTGAGAAAAGATGTAAAGTATTGTATTGGTCAATGTTCTGTAAATAGCCCGAGTTTGAGAAAACATTGTGGGAAAAGACGTTAGCATATTGTTTTGGTTTATGTTTTGTAATAGCTTGGGTTTGAGAAAACATTGTGGGAAAAGATGCTAACATATTATATTGTCTTGAGATGTTTGTAAAACATGATGTTAAGTAGAGCCATTAGAGCTCTTATTAGGTAGTTGCTATAATATTTGTTATACTTCTATAGGTTGCTTGATGTTGTTTGAAGTTGCTTGATTGGTTGTAACCTACAATATATACTGATGTATACTGATGATAGGCGTATGTGGTGTGATGGCTGTGAACCTGACCTTGTGAAAGTATACGTGTAGTCCAGACCGGGAAACTTGGGTAGTATGTCGTGCCGGCGTCAGCGTCATCGGGAAAGGACGTTTTGGATGTGACGACCGGGGAACAACATTGTAATATATAATAAACGGCTGGACAATCACATTATCTTGGTAATATAGGCGCGGTCAGGCGACAGTTTAATCTAGAAAATTTGTGTTGTTGGTGTTTTGGAAGAGAATTAGTATTTTTCAGTTGCATTAATTTATAAATCGTGTGAAGTAACGTGGACATTTTGGGACATTAGACGTCAACCTAAAACATACAGTGATAGTGGACTCTCGTTATTCTTTAGGAACTTTATTGATTTTTGGTTTAACTTGATTACATTTGATAAATTGGTATTTGTTTATTTGTTTATGTAAATAAAATTTGGAAATGCACATCCTGACTCTTTACTGTCCCGTATCCAAGCCAACCGCTCAGCCGTCTTGTGACAAACGACAACAGTCAAGAGGAAAAGCTACTGTATGATAAAATCGAAAAGAAGAACAACGAAATTCTCCAACTCGAAGAAACTAACGCATCACTAAGAAGAAAAACATTGGAGGCAGAAATACTTCTGTCAAATACTCCGCCTAACTCCTTTGAACCAGTATCTCAGCTTACTAAGTACACGGACAAGGTAAAAGTACTAATTTCTGAAGAAACTGCTGGTACTCCCAAGCAACCAGCACAAATTAACTCTCCTACCAAGGATATGAATAAAGATAAGTCCGTTCTGCTGATAGGCACCTCGATTGTTAGAAATATAGACCCTAAACTCCTGTCGAGAGAATATGACGTCACAAAATCACCAGCCTACTCATTGGAAGAGACCTCAAAAGTGGTTGAGGCCTCAAAATGTGAACCAGATGTTGTGGTATTCCATTCCATGACAAACAATTTGAAATCCGAAGACCCCACTACTTGTGTAAAAAAATTGAACGACATTGTTGACATTACAACCAATAAATGGCCATCCGCACAGATCATGGTCTCCATGGAAACCCCAAGAGATGACGGAGATGATCTTAATGACAAAGTGTTGGTCGTTAACGGCCTTATTAGAAGTACATTCTATAAGAAAGATAATCTATCAATTATTGATAACAGCAACATGGCTGTACAGGGTCAACCAATTCCAAGATTCTTAAATGCAAATGATAAAGTTCACCTGAGCCGACAAGGAACTTCTATGTTAGCATCTAATATTCGTCTTTCTCTTGATGCTCATTTCGGTTTGAGAGGTGCTGGAAAAGGTATTAAGTTGCCACCCCCCGGAGGTTGGGAGCCTCGGCCACTAGGTAGAGGGTCTCAATATCCTGGAGGTAGGGGACGATATAGAGGTGGTAGTCGTGTTCCACCATGGTTTCGGTATAGGGGCCGAAATAATGGATATTACTAAATCCATTACTAGTGAGTAATTGTCTAGTCACTAAGTACAAAGTAGTACTATATTTCTCTTTTTTTTTTATATTTTCATACACATCTGTGTCTTGTTTTGTTTCTACAATCTAGATCCATCTATTTCAAAAAGTTGATCTAGCTTGACTATAAAAAGATTTCTTTAACATAAAGCTATTATTATAAATATTTCATGTTTAATTATGCCTACAGTACAAGGCCTCGACATTTGTTTTCTGAATGTCGGTGGACTAAAGTCCAAGACTCATGACAAAACCAAAGATGATATTTTCCTGAAGTGTATATTGGCACATGATATAATTCTCTTAGTTGAAACACACTTAGGCTATGATGATATTGTTTATATAGAAGGGTATCATTACTTTCAAGTATGTAGACCTATCTCCAGAAATAACTGTTACTTTGGAGGTATTGCAATATTATCCAAGTCTCACATTAGAAATGGTATAAAATTTTTACCTATTAGAAATACAAATTTTCATTGGATTCAGTTAAAGAAAGATTTCTTTAATCTCTGTAATGATATTTTCTTATGTACTGTATACTATCCACCTAGCAGCTCTTCTTATTTATCTGAAGAATCTGAAATTCTCCAATTAATCGAGAAAGATATATTTACATATCAAGATTTGGGCGATATTGTCTTATGTGGCGATTTTAATGCGCGCTGTGGTTCAGAAAATGATTTTGTAACTGATGATATAGATGAATTTGTCCCAATTAACTTGCATTACATAGCAGACAACTCTAAAAGGAGATACAGCAAAGATACTAAAATTGATCTAAGAGGCAAAGAATTGCTTGATTTTTGCATTGGAAACAGTTTACGTATTTTAAACGGAAGAGTGCTGGGTGATAGTTATGGCAATTTTACTTGCTTTAATGTGCATGGCCAGAGTGTTGTGGATTATGTCATTGTATCTGAAAATATTCTTCAACAAGTAATGACTTTTAAAGTATCAAGTTTCAATCACTTGCTATCTGATACACATTGTAAACTTTCATTTAGGTTGTTAGCTTCATATGTTTATTCTGAAACTTCGACTGAAGATGAAGGTCTGAAGTCTATGCCTGCACAATACAAATGGAATACAGATTCTGCTTTTAAATTTTCTTCTTACTTCACAAATGCTGATATGTCCGAGAAATTAATTGAATTTAATAAGTCCTGCATGAATAGTGATATTGATACTTGTTGTAATAACTTTGAAAATATAATTATTTCCGTTGCGGAAAAAACTTTGCGAAGACCTAATATTCGTAAAAATAAAACCAAAAAAGTTCATCAGAAATGGTTTGACAATGATTTGTACCTTTTGCGAAACAGGCTGTTAAACAAGGGTAGATTAATGAGTAAATTTCCATTTGATCCTGGTATCAAGGGCAGTTATTTTAAATTATATCGAGAATATAACAAGCTGCGAAAATTTAAGAAAAGAAATTTTAAACAAAAAATTCTCCAACAGTTAGACGAACTGCAGTCCTCAGATCCGAAAGCTTATTGGGACCTTATTGACAGTCTAAAAGAAAATAAAAATGATGATCAATCTCAGATTGATCCAAGTATTTGGGAAAATTATTTCAAATCTCTTAATTCTGTACCTGACAGATTTAATCAGAAATTAGAAAATCTACAAGATCTTCTTCAAAGACTTGAAAATCAGAATGTTTCAACCTTTAATATATTAGATTTTCAAATTAAAGATAAGGAAATCTCTGATGCCATTAGAAAATTAAAATGCAATAAATCTGGAGGACTCCAGTTAATTAGCAATAATATGATCAAATCTGCTCATAACTATATCTTACCTAGTCTCAAGATAATATTCAATAAAATTTTACTTTCTGGTATTTACCCTAGGAATTGGGTTACAGGTTATATCTCTCCAATATTCAAAACAGGCAGCAGGGAAGATCCCAACAATTATCGTGGGATCACCGTAACTGGCTGTTTAGGCAAACTATTTAATACCATACTAAATTCTAGGCTTGATAAGTATTTATCTGAGAATAATCTTATTGATAACTGTCAAATTGGCTTTTCAAAAAACTCCCGTACATCTGATCACATGTTTGTCGTTAAATGCATTGTTGATTATTATTTTTCAAAAGGTTCAAAAATATATTCTTGTTTCGTTGATTTTCAGAAAGCCTTTGATTCGGTTTTACACACGGCCATCTTTATAAAGCTTGTAAGAATGGACATTCATGGATTGTTTTATAATGTTATTAAGAGTATGTACTCTCAATCTTTACTGTGTGTGAAGGTTAATGATAAAGTAACTAAAACTTTTCAATCTTTAGTTGGTGTAAGGCAAGGGGACGTCTTAAGCCCAAACCTTTTTAAAATTTTTATAAATGATCTACCAACATATTTAATTAGATCACAAGATCCTGTTTATCTAAATAACAGAAGGATAGATTGCCTCATGTATGCTGATGATGTAATTCTGTTATCAACATCGTCTACTGGCTTGCAACAAAAGCTTGATATATTACAGGAGTTCTGTGAAGACTGGTGTTTATCGATTAATATAGAAAAAACTAAAATCCTGATTTTTAATAAGGCGGGTAGATTGATAAATAGTCACAAATTTGTTATCTTCGGAAATGCTCTATCATGTGTAAATACTTATAAATATTTGGGAATTATGTTCTCCGCTTCAGGATCCTTTACACCAGCAAAAAAGCAACTTTATGATAAGGCTGTCAAAGCACTCTACTCACTTAAACGCAATATTTTATCGCTTAATCCAAGCATCCATACAAGTATACATGTTTTTGATCACATTATTAAACCCATTTTATTATACGGGTCTGAAATCTGGTCATGTTCTATTTCAAAAAAAGCTAATATTGATGACTTATTTGATCCTTCTAAAGTATGTAAAAATTTCTACTCCGAAAAACTTCATATTCATTTTTGTAAATATATTTTAGGAGTCCATAAAAGAAGTTCTAATTTTGCTGTAATGTCTGAACTAGCCAGATACCCTATTCAAATAAATATACTACTTTCAGCCCTATCTTATTGGCATAGACTTGAGACTACTTCTTCGGATCTTCTTAAAGATGCTTTTGCTTGTTCCAAAACATTACATAGTAAAGGTTGTAATAGTTGGTTTACTCATATCAGTAATATTCTTGAGTTGCTTAATTTTCCTGCATCAACTAACTTGCTACTAGATATGAACCTTAAATCTTTTAAAAGGCTTGTTAAAAGTCATCTGCTAGAAAGATACAAAACATTTTGGGCCGAATCAAGAACTAATAATATTGATGGGAAATTAAGGACATACTTTTCATTCAAAATTCATTTTGAATTTGAACATTATCTGACTATTATTAAGAATTTTGAGAAACGGAGGTCATTAACCAAATTCCGTATCAGCTCTCATAGGCTGAAAATAGAAAGAGGTAGATTTTTAAAACCTCCTATTCCCGTTGAAAATAGGGTATGTGATAATTGTCCTTTTGAAATAGAAGATGAATATCACCTTTTAATTCGGTGCCCTAAGTATACCCATGTTCGAAATAATTTGTTTGATGTTGTGCAGAAACATTGTAGCAACTTTTATTTGTTAAAAGATAAGCATAAATTTGATTGGCTTATGTCTAACACTGATTATCATGTTATAACTGAACTATCAAATTTTGTGCATGAATCATTATCCTTACATGCATCCTAATGTAACCCACCCTACACTTTGATGCTTTTTTTAAACCCATTCCCAAACATAGAAGCCTCTTGACCCCCTTGAGATACAGGCTTTGGAGACCATTGTGGAAAATGAGGAGATTGTTTGTGACGGACAATCTCTGCATTTCCCACAAGGTTTTCTACTCACAAAGACCAATAAATATAGTCATTCACTTGAAATTGTTGTCTGCATCATCTTTGAATTTATATAGTCATATTCACTTGAAATTGTCGTCTGCATCTTCTTTGAATTTGGAACAGTATAAATTTTTGCTGTTTGGTAATGGGCTAACACACAACAAGATAAAGGGTTTGAAGACTTTGGGAGGGTGAGGAGGTTGTTTCTAAGAACTATTTTCCTCATTTCCCCAATGTCTTCTGTCAGTAAAGACTTGATACATTGTAAAATTTTGTTAATCAGTTTTGCATCTTAAATATAGACATGTCCAAAATTGAGCTGCTGGTAGGTGGGTTAACAACTGGTTTCAACTTGATACTTGACTTATAGTTTGTTATACATGTATGCTGAAATATCACAGTATTGTTAAGATGTATAGATATTGTATTCCGTAATATGTACGGATATGTTTTTCTCTTTTTTCGCCCTTTCCCTTACAAGACCTGGCTTTGACGTCCCTCATGAAAGGCTTTGGACGGTGTTGAGACGGAGGAAGGGGACGCTGATAATCAGCATCTGCTCCTTTTGTCTCAATATTTCCGGACCTATTTTTTACACAGTTTCTACCTTAACCTACATTCATTTGTCTCATACAGCAGCTTTAAAAATTCGAACATACTAAAATTTTGTCTTTTGGGATAGGGCTATCATCTTTCTCTATAATCACACATAATCATTGTATGGGGATTGTCCCCTATGATTGTTTGTCCTTAGTGGACCCTTGATTGGAATAAAGCTATTGTCATTGTCATTGTCATTGTCATTATACCCTGCAGAGTCCACTCACCCATTCCTACGGGCCTGAAGTGTTGAAATCAATTTGTTCCAACTCGGTTCAACAATGGGTGCGTTCAGGGTTCTCCCAAGGGTAGCCATCGGTGACGTTGGTAACCATCCGTAGCCATCGGTAACCGGCGGCATACCGATGGATATTTTGTTGGTAACCAATTGTCACGAGAGTATATATATTTTCTTCAATAGCAAGCGAATAGCATTCTAACCGTTCTTGATAGAATTTATTGTAATAGTTGAAGCTACAGTTTTTTTTATTCAGCCATTTATTTCTGAAAATATCTTTTTATTCATAATTTTTGAAAACGAATGATCACTCTGCGGGGAGAATACGCTCTTGGTAATTGATCAGTGTGTCCACTGAAAATTTTGACTGGGGGTTTTTGTACCTCTTGGTGGTTAAAGTTGGGGGTACAAAAAATAAATTGGGGGTACAAGAAAATTATAACATTAAATCTAAACAGTTGTTCCATTTCAATCTAGGTCTTGTTTGGGAAAGGGTTGAGGCATTTTGTTCAGAATCTTTTCTTTTAATTACAAATCAATCAAATGTGGATTGAAAAGTTTTCAGATGCCAACCATGAAGCAGTTTCCGTTTTCAGCTGAGCCTCAGCCTCTGAATGATAAATATCTGCATTGTTCCCTTTTCTCTGTCCGAACGAAGCCAGTTGAACTGGCAGAGCCATGAACTTTGTTTTTAGATTCAACAGTGGATGATGGTCCAGACCGGCTGTTTTCTTCGTCGTTTCCCCTTATTTATGTTGACTTTCTGATTATGTACATTTGAAATTAAAGACCGATCAGTCAAATTAAAAAATCCAGTCTGTTTAGTAGATGCCATGATTATGCAGACGCTCGCAATGATACAGCGTTTTGCTTGAGTAAATCCCAAAAACGCAGCGACTACAATTAGCGGAAAAATTAGAGGGATCAGAATGACTAAATTTGGCAGTTTCGGTTTTATTACTCAGCTATCACAGACATGGCGAAGAAGCAGCAATCTTTGTCAGACATTCGGTCTGACAGTACTGAATAATCTGTCAGACTGTATAAACTTTTGTCAGACCGAACTATAATTCCCTATCTAATAGATCAAAATTTGTGTCAGACAGTTGGACTGACAGTAGCCAAAAATCATCAGACCAAGTGAATTTTCATCAGACATGTCTGCCGGTCCGACGGTCTTTGCCATGACTGCTATCAAACTTGTTTTTTTCCTGTAAACAACAGGGAGAATCGTAATCTTACTTGTCATGATGCAGGTTTATTTGCGTACGAATTTAGACGTTTTTGGAGAGAAAGTAGTACGTGATTTTTGTTCAAATTACGTGATTCACGTACATTTCTACGTGATCGGACACCCTGATTGATTATCCGCCTTTTTTACTGATCGGTGCAATTTTCGTTCAGAGTTCGTTGGTTGCCGACGGTGCCATCGGCTACCGATGGCACCATCGGTAGCCGACGGTAAATACAGTCGGTTACCGATGGGAGAACCCTGAACGCACCCAGTGTTGACAGATCTATCCAGCAATGGGCCGCCTTAACCGAATGCTTCGGCACAAAATTTTGAAGCAAGAAGGACTTAAATTATCGCAATTACCTGTAAATAGTCTTGTTATCTAAATATTTAAGCCTTTTAAAGATCAATTTGATGGGAGATCATTTTCTTTTTCAGTCAAAAAGTAAAGTTTCAAAACATTCGAATTAAAAAACAGCGCCCTTTCCAATTTCCGGTTTGCATCAAGCGTCTGTTGATCCCGAGATTTAGGCTGGGAGCCCTGCGAAAAACAAACATTTTAACGGTATAAATGACAATCATAAAGGCCTTAAGGTTAATTTATTATTATCAAAATTTGAATTGTAATCAAGAGAATACAAATAAGTCACAATAAGGTCGTTCCTTGAATTTTTTTTGCTTTGTCATTTCGGCCCTACATCACAACGTACACAAATCTAAACAAAGGTGATTGAATAGTGATTTAGAAATCAATAACTCGGGTATTGTGTCCCAAGGTCAACATAGAAGAATTATGACATATATTTGCCTGTCAAAACCCTTTTCTTTCGCCATTTTGAGGCACCTTAGATTCAATATTTTGCCCATGTTCCGTAATCCGAGTTTTCTCTGATGTAATCCGAGTCTTCTCTGATGAAAATTCGCTTTTTGATATTCTGTTGACACTCATTTAAATGAGCGTTATCCGAATGTCAAAAAGCGATTTTTGATCAGATATGATTCGGATTATCTCTGATGAAGTTCGCTCTTTGATATGTTGATCATGTCGCTCATACATCAGGGTGCACTACCATTCAAAAACACTGATTGGCACACCTGTCAGCTCACACGAAAAAATCCTGACTAACACGAATTCAAGTGCAGGAGTTCATCTAATCCGAGTTTTCTCTGATGAAATTCGCTCTTTGATATATGTTGATGTCGCTCATTTACATCAGAGCGCACTACCACTCAAAAACAACGGAAAGTGAGTCGTTGTAATCAATGGCTGTTCAGGTTAGGGTTGTAGCAAAACATTGCCTATAAACCAGTTACCTTTTAGAAACACATTTTGTTCTTAAATTTTTCAACAGGAATGACAATAAATGGTTCATTGATTGGTATCATAAGCCGTTTAAATATATCGTTTAAGATCAGACGGTGAACAAAGCGCCACAACTTGTGTCAGACTTTCCGTTGTTTTTGAATGGTAGTGCGCTCTGATGTAAATGAGTGACATCAACAAACCAAAGAGGGAATTTCATCAGAGAAAACTCGGATTAGAGTTCATCACACGCACGAATGGTTTAAAATCGGTAATAAACACGATTTTCCAGCAATCATACGCTTGTAATTTCCGTCTGCCATTATTGTATATTATTGTGAAATTGCAACCTTACTCGCTTAATTAGCGATTATCTTGTCACCTTCCTTGATTGACAATCAAAAGTTAACGCGCCGATGCGTTAAATTGACGATCTCGAGGATAGACTTATTACAAATGAGATAAGTGTAAGGCATGGCTAATATCGACAAGTCAACCAATCAAAATGCGCGATATGGTATCGAGGGGGCAGTTTTCCGATAATCTGTCGCTGACAATTATTAGTGCTTGCCCATTCAGTTGTAAACAAACTTTGATTATTGAGTTTATCTTCGCAATTCTACCATTTAACAAAATTTAATGGATGATGATCAACTAGCATAACAGCCTTCACTGAGAATATCAGATCAATCATGGGCCACCGCTTCGATAAGATTCTTTACCTTCCAGAAAATTGGTATTTCGCACTCATAGGTTGTTTCGCTCCATTATGTTTTGCGGTTTACCATGATATGGTTGCACAGGCATTATTTTGCATCATTTACCAGACTAAAAGAAAATTAAAACAAGAGGACCATGATGGTCCTATATCGCTCACCTGAACCAAAATGATATGAGCCACTGTTTTGTATTCAAGACTGAAAACAAACTTATGGTCAATAACATTTTGTCAAGTTTTGTCTTGATTAGTCACTATTTGAAGTTTTTAGAGTAAAAGTTTGAACGGCAGATAACTATTCTGATTATTCTATAATTCATTTATCCAAGATCTTATGGTAATTAACATCATAATCCAAATTTTGTCTTGATTGTTCATTCGAAACAGCAATTTTGTCAGATTTAAAGGGCGACGGTAACAGATGGTCTAATTGCAAAAAATGAATTTTTTTGAAAAAATAGGCAAAACTTTTGTGTTGACCACCTCGGGATGGTTAATAATATGCGATTCAGACAGAGAATGAGCCGAAATTACAAGACAGATAGCTGAATTTAGGGAGAATCCAAGCCTAAATTCAACCCCATCACTGATGGGGTTAGAATTATTTTCAAATTGTTGCGCATGCGCATACAGCGCGGACCATGATTCAAACGAGATTCATACTTAAATTTCAATATGACGTCATCATGTATGTTGTGACGTCATTTAAGAAAGTCGCATGTCCTACTGTTTTGACCTACTTTCGACATCGCTTCATGAATTTGGTATCAAATTGCGGAAAAATGAGTCGTTGCTTCAATAGTTTCTCGTAATCATTTAATCAGGTCATATAAAGCTTAAAAAGTGTACATTTCGTTTGTATTTGACAATTTTTGGGTCCAAATCTGGGAAATAGTAGCTTTAAGGGCACATGCATGACTGACCACTTTCTCATTTGATTGCAGAAAATTCAGCTCATGCAAGGTCTTACAATAAGCAGCATAGTGCCAAAGTATTGTCTTGGTTGATCAATAATTGTAGATTCTAGAGTGTAAACAGGGTAGAAAACAGTCAAGAACAGCAATTTTGTCAAATTCAAGGGCACATAACTCTTGACTTTCTGGTTCAATCAGACCAAAAATCAAACTTATTTGAGACTTTATGGTCTCCAACATTGTATCTAAGTTTTGTCTTGATTGGTCAATATTTGTAGATTCTAGAGTGTAAACAAGGTCGAAAACAGCAACTTTGTCAAATTATAGGGCACATAACCTTCGGCTTTCTAAACAGATTTGACTGAAAATCAAACTCATCTGAAATTATATAGTCCCAAACAATGTGTCCAAGTTTTGTCTTGGTTGATCAATAATTGTAGATTCTAAAGTGTAAACAGGGTCGAAAACAGTCAAAAACGGCAATTTTGTCAAATTCAAGGGCACATAACTCTTGACTTTCTGGTTCAATCAAACCAAAAATCAAACTCATTTGAGATCTTATGGTCTCCAACATTGTGTCTAAGTTTTGTCTCGATTAATATATAATTGTAGATTCTAGAGTGTAAACAAGGTCAAAAACGGCAATTTTGTCAAATTCAAGGGCACCTAACTCTAGTCTTTCTGGTCAGATCAGACTGAAAATCAAACTCAACCGAAATCTTATGGTCCCCAACAATATGTCCAAGTTTTGTCTTGATTGATCAATAATTGTAGATTCTAGAGTGTAAACAAGGTCGAAAACAGCCGAAAACGGCAATTTTGTCAAATTCAAGGGCACATAACTCTAGTCTTTCTGGTCAGATCAGACTGAAAATCGAACTCATCTGAGATCTTATGGTCTCCAACATTATATCCAAGTTTTGTCTCGATTGATCAATAATTGTAGTTTCTAGAGTGTAAACAAAGTCAAAGACAGCATTTTTTTGACATTCAAGGGCAGATAACTCAGCACATTCTGGTCCGATCAGGCCCATAATCGAACTCATTCGAGAACTTATGCCCATACTTACTTTGACCAAGTTTGATCAAGATTGGCCAACTTTTGTCGATGCTAGAGTGTAAACACCAAATTGTTGACAGACGGACAGACAGACGGACAGACGGACGGACGGACGGACGGACGGACGACGGACATTGAGTGACCACAATAGCTCACCTTGAGCACTTCGTGCTCAGGTGAGCTAAAAAAAAGAAAGAAGAAGGAACTTGGCAGTTGCTAAACTGAGTGTGAACAGGTTTATACAGAAGAATTTTTGTTTAAAAAAAAAAGGATAACAGAAAGTTAGAGAGAAAGTTTGAACAAATTGGTTGGTGAGAATTGTTTGGAACAAAGGATATCATGTTTCCCACAATAATTATCCTTGATGAACTTTGCTATTTAACTATTCTCCTTTTGTAAAGAAATAAAATGATAAATAATAAATATAAGACCTAGAGAACAAGCTACTGTAATTGTTTAAAGACTCAATTTGAAGAAACACTGCAAAAAATCTCTCTTCTAAAAGTTGAGGTAAAATCACTCCAAGCCAAAAGTACCCGCAAAAACTCCTCATTTATAGTTTGTCGTGCGCAATCTCACTTTTTGAAATTTCCAAAAGTTGGCAGGTATGCTGATTGGTCCGCTGTTGATCCAAGGAGTTCCAAATGACGTAATGGCTCTGATTTTGACGCTCCTAATAGAAAAGGTTTGGGAAAACATTGGGACTAAAGAAGAAAATGCTGATAATCAGCATTTTCTCCTTTTGTCTTAATATTTTCTGAGTCATATTTTGCAAAAATAACATTTGCAATAACTTTAATATTGTCTTCAGTAGCAGCTTTTGATTGGGATCACACTAAAATTGTGTTGTTTGGGAAAGGGTTAAAAGCTCTTGTTTTCTTACTTGCAGTGTTGTGTAGAAATATCATCACGTTGCAGTACTGGATGGGTAAATTGAGTGAATTGCAAGAATTGAAGAAACAACTTAAAAAAATATTCACTATACTAAAAGAGTTCACCAGTGTGATCCATGGGAATGAGAGCCACATAAAGTCAAAATTGAAGTCAATCAGGAATCTAACAGAACAGTTACTGAGCTGCAGAAGAGTGAAGGATTCAGATTTTCCTGCTGCTTCTCGTTTGCTGTTTAAAGATGTCCGAGAGAGGCTGATTGTGAAGCTAACAGATCTGATAACAGAGGATCTGTCTGGAATCAAACTGATTCTGTAAGCAGAGTTACAGATAAGAGAGGGTGATGGCTTTTCAAAATGCAATATTTCATTTATTCTTCATCAAACCCTATGTTGTGGGTTCTCATTAGAATTGTCTCGTCGAGACAATTCAAATGAGTACTCACAGCATAGAGTTTGGATTTGAAATAACATCTTTAGAATGCCTTTACCACCTATTATCTGTTTTCCTGTAGCGATATCTCGTCAATTTACCCCCTAGATTACAAAATACTGTAAATCAGGAAATGGTTTCGCACGTTTTAAGTTAGCGTCTTTCGCGAGTGTGTGTGATCCGCGAACTTAAAACACTGCGAATATGCTACTTTCATTAAAAACGCGAACTTTAATCGCTTTGATAGTCTTTGTTTCGGGAAAACATATGGGGAGATGTTTTATTTATATTGTGTTTGTTAGACGTGTTTGTTACTATGTAAACAAGTGAAATAACTTTTTCGTAATATGGAACCGTTCATAGAGCAGGACAACAGAGCTGGTTTGTCTTCTAAGCCAGTGATTGATATTTGCTTTGAGCCTGAAATTGAGAAAAGGGGTCGTTTGAGATTCGAATACCGAGTATGATAGCAAACATCGATTGAAGTTTAAAACCTTGTAACTGTAGCTTGAATTAGCTACAGCTACGAGGTTTGAATCGTCCTTCGATGATATTGAATAAAACTGTCACTATCGCCTTTCAACGCCTTAGGTAAATAGGTGTGAAGTATTAAAAAAATGTATTGCTTAAATTCTATGTATTGTGTTACAAACTGATTCCAGTATGTGAATTAAAACAATGGGTCGATTGAAACTTACTTCGATCAAACTGTCAGTGGCGACTAAAATATCGTAAATACAGATTGAACAATGCTGCAGTTACGAGATACTCATCAATCACTCACAAATTATTATGTAATTATCCGATTATCAGAGTCCCCTTATTATTCAAAATATTGATTTTTCAATTCCTCCATAGCGTGTTTTGTTTCGCGCGATTCGCGGACAGCATTGATCCGCAAACTTAAAATGCCGCAAACAAGTTCGAACGCATGAAAACGTGAACATTTCTTGATGCAAACTTATCCTGGTTTACAGTAACACATTTTTTACCAATCCAAATTGGTGTAGACGACAATGTCAAGTGAACGAAATTTTACATTTGTCTGTCTAGGTAGAAAACTTTGTTGGAAATGAAGAAATTGCTTGTCATAAGCAGAGCTACAGATACGAGGGAGTGAAGGTTTTTCAAAATGCAATACATTGTATTTCATTTATTCTACATCAACAACTTTTTTGTGGGTACTCATTCGAATTGTCTCGTATGGTCGAGACAAATTGAATGAGTACCCACATGGAGTTTGGATTTGAAACAACAGTCAGTATGGTCAGAGACGACCAATCTAGGATTGTGGATTTATTCATGGTTTGGCCAATCTTTTTTTTTTTTTTGAAATTGAACAAAAGTTTTTCATCTGAAGATTAGTTAATAAATTATGAATGATATATTCAATACAAGCTGCTGGTGACTTAGATTGGGTGTTTTGTTTGTATTGGTGGAAGAAATCCATGAATACATGGTTAGGTGCACCAGCCAAGCATTAAATGTATCACTGAAAAGTGCTTAACAACATAATAAAATAATGCATGCTATCAACTATTGAATATCTCAATAGTGAAATTCTAAGTATTCTGGGATTAGCATGACAAGGGTTATTTCTGTAGGGAAAAAAAAAAAAATGAGATGATGATAGACTTTGATAGTGTATGAAAAGAAGATATATCAAATATGTTAATCCTTTCCCAAACACATTTACATAAGAATTAGACTGCTCCATAGTGAAAGATGAAGAAGATGACAAAATGGGTGTTAATACAGATTATTTGTACATGTACCATTTAGAGAATATTGCGACAAAAGGAGAAAATGTTGGTCAGCAACATTTTAATCTTTTGTCGCAATGTTTTACAAGTCTTTCAATAAGGGACATCAAAACCAAGTCTTGTGTGGGAAATGGGTAAAAGACAGAAAAGTATGTAGAACTTTTATTTCTAAATATCATTTTCTTTCACTTTTCAACAAAAACCTCATACCTACAGCCTTAAAGTGACATTTCAGAATTAATTTTACACAAATTTTACTTTTATTCTATCTGAAAGAGCATTTTTTCCTATGGAAATTCTGAAAATTTCAAGTCAAAATATTGAACCGTTTACGAGAAATATATATTTTTGTGCTAATATATTAGACAAATTGTTGTGGACAACAGTTCAGATTTATATTGAATTTTTCATTTCTGTTTCAACATTTTTCGCTTATAAATAACAACTTCAAACAAGAGATGTTTGTAAAACATATATGCCCCCTCAAGGGCCTACATTTGATGTAGGTCAAAGTCCAAGGTCAAGTTAACAAGGTCCAAAGTCATGGTCAAATATGAAAGGTCTTGGTAGGAGGTGTCTATGTGTGAAATATCAAAGCTGTATATGTAAAAGTAAAATGAAACATAGGCCATGTTAAAGTTTTTAAAAGTAGGCCAAATGCCAAGGTCAAGGTCAAATGTGAAAGGTCTTGGTTGGAGGTGTCCATGTGTGAAATATCAAGGCTGTAGGTGTAAAAGGACATGGTATATATGCCTGGTTTCAGTGTTTTTAAAAGTAGGTCAAACTCCAAGTTCAAGGTTGCAATATTCAAGGTCATGGTCAAATGTGAAAGGTCTTGGTAGGAGGTGTCTATGTGTGAAATATCAAGGCTGTAGGTGTAATAGGACATAAGATAAAGGCTAGGTTAGATATTTCTAAAAGTAGGTCAAACTCCAAGGTCAAGGTCCAAGGTCATGGTCAAAGTGAAATATCTTGGTTGGAAGTGACCATGTGTGAAATATCAAGGCTGTATATGTAAAATGACATGAAATATAGGCCAGGTTAATGTATTATAAAAGTAGGTCAAACACCAAGGTCAATGTCACAAGGTCCAAGGTCATGGTCAAATGTGAAAGGTCTTGGTCGTAGGTGTCCATGTGTCAAATATCAAGGCTGTATGTGTAAAAGGACATGATATATCAGCTAGGTTAAAGTTCTTTTTAAAGTAGGTCAAAGTCCAAGGTCAAGGTCACAAGGTCCAAGGTCATGGTCAAATGTGAAAGGTCTTGGTAAGATGTGTCCATGTGTGAAATACCAAGGCTGTATGTGTAATAGCACATAAGATATAGGCCCAATTTATTTTTTTTAAAAGTAGGTCAAACTCCAAGGTCAAGGCCACATGGTCCAAGGTCATAGTCGTATGTGATAGGTCTAAGTCGGAGGTTTCCATGTGTCAAATATCAAGGCTGTATGTGTAAATGGACATGATATATCGGCCAGGTTAAAGTTTTTTAAAAGTAGGTCAAACTCCAAGGTCAAGGTCACAAAGTCCAAGGTCATGGTCAATTGTGAAAGGTCTTGGTAAGATGTGTCCATGTGTGAAATATCAAGGCTGTATTTGTAAAGGGTCATGAGATATATGCTGGGTTTAATTTTTTTTAAAGTAGGTCAAACTCCAAGGTCAAGGTCACAAGGTCCAAGGTCATGGTTAAATGTAAACGATGTTGATAGGAGGTATCTATGTGTGAGATATCAAGGCTGTATGTGTAAAAGGACACGAGATGTAGGCAAGGTTAAGAATTAAGTGTAAAAATCAACAAAGGGCAATAACTCTAAAAATTTGATTGGCAGAGTTACGGTTCTTGTGCACTGCACCTCTCCATAATGAAATCTATTCACCTGTAAAGTTTCATGATTCTACCTTACATATATTTTGAGTTGTGCTCCGGACAAGAATCAAGTTATAAAATCAACAAAGGGCAATAACTCACAAAAGTTGATCGGCAGAGTTACGGTTCTTGTGCACTGCACCTCTCCATAATGAGATCTATCCACCTGTAAAGTTTCATGATTCTACCTTACATACTTTTTGAGTTATGCAACGGACAATAATCAAGTTTGAAAATCAACAAAGGGCAATAACCCAAAAAATATGATCAGCAGAGTTACGGTTCTTGTGCACTGCACCTCTCCATAATGAGATCTATCCACCTGTACAGTTTCATGATTCTACCTAACATAGTTTTTGAGTAATGCTCCGGACAAGAATCAAAATATAAAATCAACAAAGGGCAATAACTCAAAAAATTTGATCAGCAGAGTTACGGTTCTTGTGCACTGCACCTCTCCATAATGAGATCTATCCACCTGTAAAGTTTCATGATTCTACCTTACATATTTTTTGAGTTATGCTCCGGACAAGAATCAAGTTATAAAATCAACAAAGGGCAATAACTCAAAAAATTTGATCAGCAGAGTTACGGTTCTTGTGCACTGCACCTCTCCATAATGAGATCTATCCACCTGTAAAGTTTCATGATTGTACCTAACATAGTTTTTGAGTTATGCTCCGGACAAGAATCAAGTTATAAAATCAACAAAGGGCAATAACTCAAAAAATTTGATCGGCAGAGTTACGGTTCTTGTGCACTGCACCTCTCCATAATGAGATCTATCCACCTATGAAGTTTCATGACTCTACCTTTAATACTTTTCGAGTTATGCTCCGGACAAGGTTTGGTCTACGGACAGACCGACCGACCGACCGACCGACCGACCGACCGACCTTCCGACCGACCGACCGACCGACCGACCGACCGACACTTGCAAAACAATATACCCCCATTTTCTTCGAAAGGGGGCATAAAAACTGATAGCATTTCTACGCATTAGAATAAACTATCTTTGCATCAAGACATACTTTTAAAAAATGAAATAAATGTGAAATGTCACTTTAAACAAGCTATAGATTCGAGTTTTTTTGTTGAAAAACAATGTTATGGTACATTTTAGACATCAACAAATAGAGTGTAGTGAGAGGCTGTCAAAACAGTATGAGGCATGTGTATGTAGGCTTGGAAGTGTGAACAACCAAGAAAATGTACTGTTGCTGACAGAAAGAACAGCGTTAAGGCCATCTGTATCAGGTTAGAAATTGTATTTCGTTAGCCCATTTCCACACAATGACTCTTTTTTGACTTTCCACAAGATAATGGCTTTGGAAAACATTGTGGAGAATGAAGAAATTGCTTGTTACAAGCAATTTCTTCATTTCCCACAATGTTTTCATCCCAGATTTTTATGCCCTTGTATCAACAAAATCGGGGGCATACTGTTTTACTTGTGTCCGTCTGTCTGTAGGTCCGTCTGTCAGTCTGTTTGTCTGAAAACATTGGCCTTTTCTCCAAAAATACTTGACATACAAAGCTCAATTTGGTATGTAACCTTCTTTCAATGATATAGATCTATCTGTTCCATGCAATATGATCTTCCTCAAGGTCATTCATTAACCCTTATCAACCCTTTACAAGAAAACTTAACATGAAAACTTAACATTGCCTTTTCGGGGGCATTTGTGTTTCACGAACACATCTTGTTCTTTATACTTTCAAGATTTTATTACCTTGAAAATGTCATCTGCAACTTTCAATGTAGACCACTCTAAAATTTTGCCGTTTTGGAAAGGGTTGACATTAAATAATTGAAACAATGATTGAGTTTGACCCATTTATATTACCCAATATTTGTTAGATCATGGTAAAATATGTTGTTTACATGTAAAAAAAATGTTTTTACTGGAGTGTTTCATGGTCATAAAATGTTTCATAAAATATGGTGTCCACATGTAAAAAAAGACATCTTGTTGAATTATGGACGATATCAAAACAATAGATAAGAGGGGTAAAGGCATTCTTGACTTTCATGCCTTTGTACAAAAAGATAGGGGGTATATTGTTTTACTGGTGTTTGTCTGTCCATCTGTCTGTCAGAAATTTTAACAATGGCCATTTCGTGGGCATTCATGTTTCAAAAACATATCTTGTTTATTTCAAAACCAAAACTATTTTATGTGTACTCATTTGAATCGTTTTGATGAGATGGTTCCAATGAGTACCCATAATATACAGTAATAAATAAATATTGCATTTTGAAAGGCTAATACAGCTCATGATAAATGACCTGGCAGAGCATCTCAAACTATTAGCTAGAGATGCTTTGCCATGTCATTTGTCATAAGCTTTACTCCCTCTCATCTGTAACCCTGCCATATGTTTGTTTATACAGAAATGTTGGAGATGTTACACTGGAGTGAATGTAGGATAAGACAAAGTTGTTTGGCCAAGATGTACATCATAGAGGAATTTGATCCTGATCATTATGGAGAGGAAGAATCATTAGAGAAAGCTTGGTATTTTGGTGATAAAACTGTCATGGAACAAATTGAAGGTAAGCTCACCTATATCTTGCCTTAACCCATTTCCTCATAATGATGCCTTTTGACGCCCTACGAGATAAAGGCTTTGGAAGTTATTGTGGAAAATGAAGAAATTGCTTGTGACAACCAATTCCTTAATTTCCCACTATGTTTTCTCACCAAAAAGACTAAAAGATTTTAAAGTTAATTCACTTGAAATTGTTGTTTGCAGCATCTTTAAATTTGGACCAGTCTAGAATTTTACAATCTCGTATTGGGTTAAGTCCAGAATTTGGCATCCCAAATGTTGCAATCACACTATAGCATTATAGAGTCAGGATATGAAAAACGAATGAAATATTCAGCAGAAAAATTTATAAATTCTTATAAGTTTTCAGTGTATGAAGTCGAATTTAGATCAAAAGATAATGAAAAAACAACCTTTTTAGCATGTCGTTGACTTATGAGATAGGGAACACATAGCATATATTAACTTATGAGTAATGTATATCTGCAATCTGCATGTCTTCCACATACTAGAAACTTGAATATTGAATAACAAGAACTAAATAGCCACATTGACACGTTGTCCCTGAATAACCATCAAGTATTTGTAAGCTATCCCTCCTTTTGTCACAATGATGTAATAGATAATCTTTTCCTTTAACCCTTTCCCAAACGACAAAATTTTAGGGTGATCCACTTCAAAAACTGCCACAAATGACAAAATGGATATTATCAAAGAAAGGATTTGTGTAAAATATGGGATAGAAAATATTGAGACAAAAGGAGAAACTGCTGGTTATCAGCAGTTTCTTCTTTTGTTTCAATGTTTTCCCAAGCATTTTCTATTAGGGGCGTCAAAACCAGGTCTTGTTTGGGAAAGGGTTAAAAAAATTGGTTTGGATGCCCTAAATAGAAAAGATTTGAGGAAACATTGAGGCAAAAGCTGACTCCTTTGCCTCTAAATTTCTTTGCTGTATCTTACACAAATCCTATCAGTATCAACATTCATTTTGTTGTCTGTAACAGTTTGGGAATTGGAACAGTCCAAATTTTTGTTGTTTGGGAAAAGGTTAAACCATTTACACCTATTCATACGTTTTGACATCCAACAAGATAAAGACTTAGGAAAACATTGTTGAAAATGAAGAAATCTCCTTTCTTTTGTTTCAGATTATTTGTTGATTACATCATTCTTCATGGAGGAGAAAATAACATGAACAACTTCATCTGTAGCTCTATGATAGTTGATCAACATCAAGGGAAATCTTTCAGAAGCTGAAAATGGCAGTGGATGGAACAATCTGGTTTTCACGTCCCTAGTAAAAAAGGTTTAGAAAATATTTAGGGAAAGGAAGAAATTATTGATGACGAGCAATTTCTCCTTTCCCCACAATATTTTCTGGACTATTGTTTACAAATGGCTACTTTGATGTAAATTGCTTTGTCATCTGCAACAGCTTTCTATTCCAACATAGATCCAGATCAGCTTGTAGGAATGTGCAGTTTTATCAAGATCTGCATACAGGATAAATTATGATCCAATTTGGAAGCTGTTTAAAATGTTAAAATAAATGTAAATGAGTTTGAATTTGGAAAAAGGGCCAGTTATAGCATTTGAGCTTTTGAGATTTTCATTGTTCAAGATTAGGCTATTAGAGAACAAAATGGTCCTGATCAGACTGTGCCTTTGCACAGGCTGATCTGGATCCATGTTGTTCTCAAATGCAATAAGAGACATTTTTCCAGATCGCACCTCATATGAAAACAGAAAGTGATGATAACCGACTTTGAAGAAAGAAACCAGCTGAGCTACCGTAACTCAGGACAATTGAGCCATAATTTTCTGCCTTTCCCAAATTGATATCTATGACTATGGCAGTAATGTTTAGTATGTATTATGTGCAGAATTTGATAGATTATCCCAATTAAAATTATGGCTGAATATTTAGGAAGTTTGTGATGCTTTTGTGCCATGATATGGAAAGATCTGATTATATTGTTTTACTGTTGTCTGTCTGTTTGAAACTTAGCATGAAAACTTTAGATTTTCGGGGCATTTGAGTTTCATAATAGTTTTCCCTAATTTGTCAGTGAACAAAAGTGTTGAATAAAATCTACCTGTCTTCAGGGCTTTATTACCCACTCTGGCATAGTGATGCTTTTTGACACCCCACAGCTTTGGTCACAAGATAATGTCTTTGGGAAATGTTGTGGAAAAGGAAGAAATTGCTTTATTTCCCACAATGTTTTCTACCAAGAAACACAGAAAAATATAAAATTTTGTTCACTTCAAATTGTTATCTGTAACATCTTTGATTTTGGAGCAGTCTAAAATTTTGCTGTCTGTTAATGGGTTGACCCTCTCACCAACAATACCTGACTTTCATGGCCCTAGTAAAGTATGCTCAGGAAAACATTGAAGAAAAAAGAAAATGCTGATGACTAGAAAATACTATAATTCAAGTATACCCCAATTCCCAAACAAGACCTGGTGCTAATTTTCATAATAAAGCTTTGGAAAACACTTGAACAAAAGAAGAAAATGGTGTTAACCAACATTTTCTCCCTTTGCCTCAATATTTTCTGTTCTATATTGTACTTACTTTCTTTATCACCATGCCTTTTGTAATCTGCAGCAGCTTTCATATTGGAAAAGTCTCGAATGTTTAGTTTAACCCTTTCCCAAACAATGAATTTTCAAAATTTCTATTGTAAAAGCTGCTGCAGACGACAAATGGACCTTGTTTAAGATAGAATTTGGGTGCAATTTAGCACGGAAAATATTGAGACAAAAGGAGAAACTACTGGTTATCAGCAGTTTCTTCTTTTGTCTGAATGTTTTCCCAAGCCTATTCAGGGACGTCAAAACCAGGAGTCTGTATTATCAACGATCGTACGATTTGTTTTTGCGTAATTACTTGAAACAGCAAACCTGATTGGCCCAATCTGATTTCTCGTGCAATCAGATGTTTTGTTACACAGTTTACACAAAATTGTGGTCGTAAGATCGTTGATAATACGGGCTCCTGGTCTTGTTTGGGAAGGGGTTAAACTCATTTATTTTACATCGATTTTGCCGAAAGCTATAAGCTTATTCAGTTCCCTCTTGATTCTGCTTCCTGGAAAACACTAGTACTAGCACCATATTTGTGGGCTAATGAGAAGCCAAGAACAACCTGCGCTACCAAGGATCGAACTCGGATCCTCTCGATCGTGAAGCCGATGTTTTACCTCTCGACCACAGGCACCACTGTCTCAAATGTTGTTGTTTGATAAAGGGTTAATACTTCCCAAGAAGGATCTGCTGGAGAGGAGTCCTGGTTATCTAACTCATTCGCACACAGTGACACATTTTGAGGCCCCAAGATAATTGCATTGGAAAACATTTTGGAAAATGAAGGAATTGCTTGTGACAAGCAATTTCTTTATTTCTCAACGTTTTCTACCCCAAATGATCAACAATGTAACTTTAACATAAAATTGCCGTCTGCAACTTCTTAGAATTTGAACAAGTCTAAAATTTTGCTGTCTGGTAATGGGCTTAACTACAGTCAGGGTTACTTGAAGCTGCTATATACCGGTAACTATAGTTGTTAAAGGTGATGTTAAACCCTTCCTAGACAGGGTATGGTTTTGAAATTCTTGAGAGGGTAAGCTTGGGAAAGCATTGAGGTAAAAGAAGAAAATACTGACGATCAGTATTATGTCCTTTTGTCTCGATATTTTCTGGGGTATATTGTAGACAAATTCTATATTAATGAACAACTTAAACTTAAACTGTTTATATTTGATTAAACGCCTATTTTTACGACAGTTCATATTCAATGGCGTTTTACAAAAATGATTAAATATATATTGCTGATTCCTTTTATAACCATTTTGTTGTCTAAAGCCATTTTTAAAAGTGTCATTTTTTGGAGTATTTTAACTGATTCAATCATCAAAAAGTCTTTCTTGTATCCATAAATGTAGGAAGAGTCCCACACAGTAACGCCTTTCGAGGCTCCGTAAGATAAAGGCTATGGAAAACATTGTGGAAAATGAAGAAATTGCTTGTGACAAGCAATTTCTTCATTTTCCACAATGATTGCTAACTTGTAATGGAAAGATTTTTAAAATTGTATCAAATTAAAATTGTTGTCTGCAACACCTTTCAAATTTGAACAGTTCCAAAAAAATTCCATCTAGTAATGGGCTAAGCAATGTACTGTAATTGCATAGATTATAAGGTTGAAGGGCATCCAGGCCTTTCCAAAATCCTGAGGGCTAACAGATTGAGATGGCTAGTTCACGTGGAAAGAAACACTGGCTGTCTGACCAATGTTAGATCCCTAAACATCCAGGCAAAATGAACTCGTGGCAGACCCAAGCTAACATGGGAGGAAGTTGTCCGGCGAGACCTTGAGATTGCTGGACTAACCAACATAAACCCTCTAGACCGTCAGAGAGGATGACTGTTCGAGACTTGGCAGTCAGGCCCCTCACCAGAGGACTAATCGAAGGCCTGGATAATATAAACAGGATGATGATGATGACTACAAACAAGAAAGGAAAAATAGGTATCTTTAATAAGATGACAAAAACTCTACAAGTATCACAGATTAGTATCATATATTGTTAATACATGAAATGAGATTATCTTAACCCTTTCCAAAACAAGATGTGGTTTGGGACGACCCTAACAAAAAAAGCTTGGGAAGACATTGATGCAAAAAGAGAAAATGCTGATGATCAGCATTTTCTGCTTTTGCCTCAATATTTTCTGTGCTACGTTGCACACAAATCCTATCTATACATGTATCTACCACCATAATGGGCATTTTGTCATCAACAGCAGCTTTAAAATTTCAACAGTTTAGAATTTCCCTATTTGGGAAAGGTTTAATTTCGCACGAATAATAATTTCTGATTCTAGTGTCATAGAAATATCTACTTATTTAACCCTGTCCCAAACAACACCTGGGTCCCTGGGTTTCACAACGATCTGACAACCATGTCTTTGTGTAAACTGTGTAACAAGACATCTGATTAGAAAGTAATTATGCAAAAAATAATCATAGATCTACTTTTTTTTTTTTAGTGAAAAGTAGATTTAGTCCTGACTTTGCAATTTGAGAAAGGACCAATAGACAAAATAATTGAGGAGCACACTAAATCTTTTGGTGTGAGGACAAATATGTTTCAGACCATTTAAATGAGCTAAAGTAATAAAGGGGTTTGGAAAAGAATTAGTAGAATTCCGTGAATACTCCCTTTTACCTTCCTTGACATCTACTTAACCCTTTTCCACACAGGACCTTGTTTTGACATCCTCAATATAGATGCCTTTGGAACAGTTTGAGACAAAAGAATAAAATGCTGGCGACCATATCTCCTGTAGCCTCAAAATATTTGGTGCTATATCATACACAAAACCTTTCTTTTTTTCAACATCCATTTTGCCATCTACAGTACCCTTCAAACTGGAATATCCTAATTTGATATCGTAAGGGAAAGGGTGAATTCTGTCCAAATCATTGTTTGGCTTTGATTTCCTTAATGACCTAGTGCTGCAAAATGTTAAAGAAAAGAAGAAAATGGTGATGATAAGCATCTCCTCCTATTATATGAAAGTCCTCTTCTCCATAACATTTTGATTTTTTTTTCTTCATGTTTTAACATCTGTCTGAAATGATCAATCCTTTCTCAAACAAGCCCTAAGATTTTAAGTCAATGGTTAAGAATGCTTTGAAAAGCACTGATAACAATGAAAAAGTATTTAAACCAGCATTTTCTTTGCTCCCATGCTTTCCATACTTTAACATATCATCTTGCATATGCACCAAAATTGAATTCGTAATTTACATTTAAATTTTGACTGCTCAAGAAATGTGCCTTTTGTGAAAGGGTAACATCATTAAATGTAATTGTTTCATGATTTGCCAATACCCAAGCACTAATGGTATATAAAATGCTAGCAGTTTTCACACTGCAAATCTCAACTTGTCAAACATATTTTACAGATTGTCTTGTAGCTTAAAACAACACAACACCTGAGCTACAGATAAGAGAGGGGTAGAGAAGGGCTTACAGCTTTTTCAAATGTAAATTGTCATTTGAAATTATATTTTATCAAACCCCTATGGTGTGGGTGCTTGTTTGAATTGTCTGCCTCACACAATTCAAATGAGTACCCACAACATTGGTCTTGGATTTTCAATAACAAATTTATAATGCCCCTCCTCTTAACTGTTGCTCTGCAACACTGTACAGTAAGCCTTGTCTTGCTGAATACAATTTTAGCCTTTGTCAAAAAATGTGTTTGAATCAAAAGTACTGCAGGCAAGTTCCGATTTTTAAACATTTTCACAAACAAGACCTGTTTTTGAAGTCCCATACAGAAAAAGTTTGGTAAAATGTAAAGGCAAAGGAAGAAAATGCTGATATAAAGTAGATGTATCTTTACCCAGATTTTGAAACATTTACTGATTTAGAAAAGGAATTAAATTCAGCATGACAAGGGCATCAATGCAATTAACGATCACTGAGTCCTGATTCTGATCCTGTATCAATGTCTCTTGTGGATCGATGACGCACGAAGGATCGTCCCTCTTTTTGTGCCATCCTCAGTTTACGGACTGTCATAGCGAGTCTTTCACCCTCTTCGCCCCCACCAAACTGCTGTTTTAATACTTCCATTTCACGTTTTTCGTTGTCTTCTCTAGTGTGTGTTTTGCGTTTTGTATCTACAACAGATTTTCGCTCTAAATCCTGCAAAAGAAACAATTACAGTTTTTGACACTTGTACGATGAAGTTTTTATAAACATTTAGCACTTTTCTCTCTGCCATAAATGTATTATATACCTTAACCAAATTGAAATTTCCTATGATAAATTTCCATATACATTAAATTGCTAGCTGCAGCTCCCGTTCAATTCGACCATAAGTGCAATGTTGTCTAAAATCTACTGTCAACAAGTCAAAATGATCAATATTCTCTTGCACCTTTCACAATCATTATATATGTGGTTTAATCCTTTCCAAAACTGCGATTTCTTAGGCCGGTTGAATTTAAAAGTAGTTGCAGACATCAGAATGTATGCTTAATCACATAGTTAACCTCCATGTTACATCACAGACATCCTTGAAGGAAAAGGAGAAACTTTTAATTGTTGCCTATCACAGTTTTCTTCTTCTCTAGAAAAGGTTTTCTAAATGTATATCTAATAGAATCGTCAAAAGGAGTCACTGTTTGGGAGAGGATTAAAATGAAATCAGAGTACTTACTCTAATTGCAATATCATTAGGATCTCCTATATGTATAATTGGTTCCTTCTTCATTTTGGTGGGTGATGAGCCGCGGCTGGTAGTTGCGGACTGAGGGTAGGACTTTGGTACTGTGATGTAGGGCTCTACAAACTGAGGGCCTATCATGCCTGCACTCGCATAGATAGACTGTAACCTGTAATTTATATGTATATAGCTGAGCTCTTCCTGTGAATTTTTTGTACAATCCTAATACATTTGTACAAAAAATATATCTTACTTTCAATGAAAAGACCCTTTACTTCTTTCCCAGAATTATAGCCTAAAAAAGCATTGAGACAAGAGAAAAAAATTAATGCTGATTATTAGCATTTTGTTCTTTTGCCTCAATATGTTCTCAGACAGAATGTCCTATATTTATCAAGATAAATTTTGTCTAAAATTTTGTCTTCTAGGACAGGGTTAAACATAATGAATTGTGAAGACAATTAAACAATTCTGAAAAACAGCATTGTCAACAAGTTCTTCACTGTTGTGACCTTTTGAAGATTAGGGTGATATATTTTCTAGCATCTTCAAAATGTCTATGAACATGAAAAGGGCATAAACATTTTTATCTCTGAATAAACAACAAGAGCTGTCTCAGGACAGCAAAGAGCAACTATCAAGTGCTGGATAGTGAAACATTCTAAGTCCAAAAAGGGTAAGAATTCCATTAAATTATATTTCAGAGTAACAAATCTTTGCCTAGAGGCTGATATTATTGACACAGAGACATGTACAAAGTTTCAGATCAATAGCATTAGTAGAAACAGAGATTTGATTAACTTGCATGGGAAAACATAACCAAAGCATTACGCCAATGCCAAGGTGTCCGGAATAGCCCATCCCCTATTCTACGAATAGATACACTAAAATTTATTATATACATGTAGATGACATTTCATTCTAATGAGATACAATCAAGCAAGAAAAACAAGTGCCTACTTTTGATTTCTCTCTTTCCGTCGTTTCTGTACCTCATCCCATGAAGGGAACATGTAGTTGCCGGCGACGGGTGGACGCTTTTCCGGACTCTTGACGGGCACAACCTCTGTGTATCTTACCATAGCACCGTGACCTCGTGGTACATGGAAATACCGCTTTCCATTGTACATACCATTGTGGGTCGAATTTACTGAAAGTAATGTAAATTATAATTTGAGGACTCTTAACCCTTTCCAAAACAAGACCTGGTTTTGACGTCCCATGCAGATAAGGCTTGGGAAAACATGAGACAAAAGAAGAAACTGCTGATAACCAGCAGTTTCTCCTTTTGCCTCAATATTTTCTATGCCATATTTTACACAAATCATATCTTTAATAACACCAATTTTGTCATTTGTGGCAGTTTTTGAAGTGGATCACCCTAAAATTTTGTTGTTTGGGAAAGGGTTGAATTATCATGTTTAAAATGATCGTAACTGTTATAATTAAAATCACATGCACTACAGTTGTCGCCACATCGTATGGCACGTGTTTATGTTTTGTTTGACATTCAATTACATACGAACAAAATATAAACATTGTGCCATACGACGTGGCAACAACTGTAGCAATAGTGGCCATAAATCTTTTAACATAATTCTTGGCAGTACAAAAGGTATTACAGATTTCATTTGACATGGCACAGCTTTAGTTCTTATTATCATAAAATGCACACCTGGGCTTTCCCCTAAAAGCAATTTAGTAATATTTTCTTGCATACAATTTATATCTGTGTACTATCATACAAGTCTTTTTGAAGTATGTGGCGTTCTTTACAAAACATGAACACATTTTGCATACAAGTTAGTGCCATGTCAAACGAAATCAACTATATGAGCTAGGAAAAGTGACATAAACTTCATTTTTTCTCTCTTTCTCTGTGGGTGTAAGTTTTTCATACAGGTACACAAGTAGGGGTATCTTTTTAAAGTTATTATACCCTCCACCTACAAAGGGGGGGGGGGTATATTGGTTTCAACATGTCTGTCTGTCTGTCCATCTGTCCATCCATATGTCGTCCATCTGTAGACTTTTTGTTTTCCTGCTCTAACTCAAGAAACATTTGATCTAGGATTATAAAACTTAACATAGTTGTTGCCCATGACTGAAGGAGGTACCCAATAGTTTTGGGGTCATGAAGGTCAAAGGTCAAGGTCACAATTGGACCTTATTTAAAATCTGTTTCCGTGCTCTAACTTAAGACTGTTTGACCTAGGATCATGACACTTTACAGAGTTGCCGCCCTTGACCAAAACATGTGCCATATCAATTTTGGGTCACATAGGTCAAAGGTCAAGGTCACAATTGGACTTTGGTTAAAATCTGTTTCCATGCTACAAATGAAGAAACGTTTGACCTATAGCACTTTTTCAGTGACAATGAGCTAGTGTGTGTGTGTGTGTGTGGGGGGGGGGGTATTTGTCCGCTTTGTGACAGTTATTTCAGTTATCTAGTAAAATCCTTACCATTATCATCCAATCTAACTCCCACATACAGTTCTGGAGCTATTGAATCCTCGTCCAACACACCCACCCATTTTACTGTCCCTGAAATAATAATTAACATCTTAACTACAAGCACTAACTATCAGTTTTTGTTTTGTCAAATCAACAATTTTTTTATTTGTCGAGTATTATGTCCTTCACACTGTATAACATTGTAAATGAAAGATAAATATGTTGAGAAATATATTTTAAAACTAGAACTTGTCACAGAATGCAGGGGCGTACCTGGGGCCAAAATTGAAGTACTCCCTTACCAAAAAGAAGCAGGGGTTCTGGGGGGCGCAAACCCCCAGCGGGGTGAAGGAGCAGAGCCTCTCTAGGGGGTTCAGGGGACAAAGCCCACGACGAAAATTGGAGTATAAGAGAATCATAGACCACATCATGGGGCATTTTAAAGTAAGACTTTAAACATTTTTCCATATTTTATCAACATTCATGTGAGCATAGCGTTACTGGAGTATAATGCTACTTCGGTAAGAACGACTTTAAATGAACATGTTACACTAGTACTAGCCTTCGCTTTTAACACCCTTTTTAGGCCACAGAAAAAAAATCATTTTTCAAATTCGAGGTACTCCCGGGAGTATGGGAGTATGCCTGGATACGCGCCTGGAATGTGACTTGATACCTTTCACTATGACAAAGGGCAATAACTCAGAAATAAGCAAGGTAGAGGTATGCTCCTTGTACACTACCCTTCTCCTTAGTGAGATCCATCTACCCTGAAAATGAGGATGACGTTTCAGGATCACAGCTACTTTACTTTCAGAAATATGCTCCAGACAAAATCAAAGTCTAAAAAACAACAAAATGGCAATAACTCACAAAATATGCAAGGTAGAGTTATGGTCCTTGTACAGTGCACTTCTCTTTAGTGAAATCTATGTACCCATGAAGTTTTGTACACAGACAGACACACAGACATACAGACAGACAGGCTGATTTCAGTATACCTCAGTATTTTTATATTAAAAAGAGTTTCAGGAAACATTTTTCTCTAATATAATTCTCTTTTTTTGATCAATCGATTAGTGAAATGGGTAATTGATACACAAATGTTCTATTGAGTACTTGATTAATTCCTGCCCCCATCCCTAAATTTAACATGACTGAAGAAAAGAACTGAAGTAAATTAAAAATGAATTGGTCTTAAAGACACCACAATTGTGCCAAAAAAATAAAATGGAATCCACACTTTCCCAAACAAACCCTTGTTTTGATGTCCTTAATGAGAAATAAAGAAAGGTTCAGTTGGCGCCACATTGTATGGCACGTGTTTATATTTTGTTCAACGTTCAATTAAATTTGAACAAAATATAAACATGTGCCATCATTATGTGGCGCCAACTGTAAATGTAAAGACATCGAGGCAGTAGAAAATTTTAGTGCTGAAAACCAGTATTTATCCTTTTGCCTCAATATTTTCTGTGGTATATTTTGAATACAAAGTACTATATATCTTTATCAACATCCACTTTGTTATCTGTAGCAGCTTTTAACTGGGGACGGTCTAAAAAATACCGGTTTTGGAAAAGTTTGGATTTTAAAACTACAAATACCAAATAAAATAAATAACAAGAGTGCCACCGTCACAATATACGCCGCCACTTATAAAACTTGAGACAAAAAAATGACATTGACAAGGATTTATGAATATTCACTGAAAAACCTGTAAAAAAATTGTGTTCACAAAAAGGTTTTTATAAATATCCAGTGAAAAACCTGGAAGGAATTGCGTTCACGAGGCTAAAATATCATTAAGCCCCAGAGACTAAGATTCAAGGGGGCATAATTCAGGCAAAAATCAATGAACCATAAAATCCTTCCTACATGCACATCTACTAATTGAGGTGATAACATTGACCAAGTTTCATTAAGATCCAGCCAGAAACTTAGGAGGAGTTGCGTTGACAAGGCTGCAATTTCAATAAGCCCCAGAGACTAAGATTGAAGGGAGCATAACTCTGGCAAAAATCAATGAACCATAAAATCCTTCCTTCATGTACATCTACCAATTGAGGTGATAAGATTGACCAAGTTTCATTAAGATCCAGCCAGAAACTTAGGAGGAGTTGTGTTGACAAGCCTGCAATTTCAATAAGCCCCAGAGACTAAGTTTTTAAGGGGCATAACTCCGGCAAAAATCGACGAACCATAAAATCCTTCCTTCATGCACATCTACCAATTGAGGTGATAACATTGACCAAGTTTCATTAAGATCCAGCCAGAAACTTAGGAGGAGTTGCGTTGACAAGGCTGCAATTTCAATAAGCCCCAGAGACTAAGTTTTTAAGGGGCATAACTCAGGCAAAAATCGACGAACCATAAAATCCTTCCTTCATGCACATCTACCAATTCAGGTGATAACATTGACCAAGTTTCATTAAGATCCAGCCAGAAACTTAGGAGGAGTTGCGTTGACAAGGCTGCAATTTCAATAAGCCCCAGAGACTAAGTTTTTAAGGGGCATAACTCAGGCAAAAATCGGCGAACCATGAAATCCTTCCTTCATGCACATCTACCAATTGAGGTGATTGCATTGACCAAGTTTCAAGAAGATCCAGCCAGAAACTTAGGAGGAGTTGCGTTGACAAGAAAAGTGGACGGACGTACGGACGGACGGACGGATGGACGGACGGATGGACGGACGGACGGACGGACGGACGGACGGACGGACGGACGGACAGACGGAGAAGATGACGCCAATATACGTCCGCCTCCGGCGGCGTATAAAAATGACATAGCAAAACTGAACTAACAATTTAATGTGCAATGTATGAATGAATGACTTGAAAATCTAAATTTGTATCACTTCAGTTACTATACAAAACAGCTATAATTATATATCTATAGATCTATGAACATAATGAAACTAAAACCATCCAACACCAAAAATTTGCTTTTATATCTACCAATTCTTCCTTTGTAGATTAAGTTGTCTGTAAAATTTGAATATTATGATAATGTGTGTAAAATTTCAGAAGCATACATTTTAACTTTTTCCTGAACAATCACTGGTTTTGCTACCCTAATATAGCAATGTTTGGACAGCATTGAAGCCAGAAGGAAAAGAGTGAATTCTGAAAATAAAAATTCTCCTTTATGTTCAAATATTTTCTTATTTGGTCAAAGAATTTTGTAAAACTTTGTATTTGAATATCTCTTCATCTTCAACCCGTTTAAAATATGAACAGCTTAAATTTTGTTGCTTGGGAAATGAATAAAAGAATTCCACAAAATATTTCGAAAATCTCTCTTGGTCAGGGGACTTTCAAAACAAGACATTCCTTATAGAGAAAGCTGGGTGATAATCAGCATTTTCTGCATTTTCCCCAATATTTTACGAGCCATACTGCAGCCCTGCGTTCAGTAAGACAAAACGTTAGCTAACAGTTAGCCGTTTCATTCGGAATACTCGGTCAATTCTATCAAATTTGGGTCAAAGAAGTTGCTAATGTTGGTAATGTTAGCTAACAGTTTGTCTACTGAACGCAGCCCAGATCTTATCTTTATCTACATCCATCAAAGTACAAAAAGCATCTTGGTACCTGACTTGTACTGTGTTTGATAGATTTTCCAAATGTATATCCCTTTCCCAAGCATACTTAAAGCATTATGACAATGCTTTGTCCCAAAAGCAATCAGAAAAATCTTGAATTAGAATATCATAATTTAACCCATTACTGCACAGTAATGCCATTCGACTCCCTCACAAGAAAATTAGGCTTCGGAAAACATTGTGGTAAGTGAAGAAATTGCTTGTGGCAAGCAATATTGCTTGTGGCAAGCAATTTCTTCATTCTCCACAATGTTTTCTACCCCCCAAAATGAACAATTTCATTCATCTGAAATTGTCGCCTGCAATATCTTTGAATTAAGACCAGTCTAGAATTTTGTCATCTGATTTTTGTCTAAATCAAAAGTTGTTGCAGACTACAATTTTAAGTTGATGAAATTTTGAAATTCTATGACTTTGTGGGATAGAAAACATTGTGGGAAATGAAGAAATTGCTTGTGACAAGCAATATCTTTATTTTCCACAATGCTTTCCCCAAGCCTTTCTTGTGAAGTTGTGAGTGAGTCAAAAGGCACCACTGTGCAATGGGATAAACACAGTGTTTTTTCTCCTTCTTTGTATGGGCCCGTAAAACAGACCAGTTCCTAATGCCAAAAAGGGTAATTTTTTCCCAAAATATGGAAAGAAAATTCCACATTCAAAAGTTCAACATTGTTTTTAAGGAAAATTTGTTCAAATCCTTTCAAATGTTAAGCTAAACTATCTAAGAATGACTGGAATTCCTTTCATTTCATTTAATTGTATTAATTTTTACAGAGGAATTAATTTTTCTTGCATTCTGTGTGATATTTTTTCCCCAATTCTTGAGAAAACTATGCATATTTCCCAATTTGGCTTGTTCCGGACCTGTTCCCAAAAGCACGAGAAAAAACTGAAACATTACCTGGGTATCTCCCCTGCACAATAACTCTGTCCCCAACTTTCACAACTCGCGACTGTGTTGACAAAATCGATGTGTTATGTACCCTACATGTTGACGACTCCCTCAGCAAGTCAGCGCTGTCACTGAATGTGTCCCGCCAAAACTTCTTACAAGGACCACAGGTACATAAAAATGGGTCCCTTTCAGGCTGAAAGAATACACGATGGTTAATCACGTGACTCAGAATTTCAGAAAATCATCAATATTTTTGCTTATACATGTACTTGACCAATTTGAATTCAAGAAGGTGGGAAAATGCCAGGAACAAACTGGACATAGGCAATTTTTGACAAACCAACTGATAAAAAAGTTTGTAGAAGATCAACCTAATTTTTGGTTGATCTTCAATAACTTTTTATCAGCTGATCTTTTGAAAATCCACCATGTTCATCTAATGCGTGTTGTTTGTCCACCTTCTCTGCTTCAAACAGAATTCATATCAGTCCCGACTATTAACAAAATTATTTAATATTTTCTGAAACTGTTGTATCACATGATTATCCTCAATCTGGAATAGATAAAAAGAGATTTAGCATGATTTGGGGATCCAAGAATATCGGCAAATGACCTTGACAAAACTTTGACCTTGGTGTAACATTCAATTAAAACAGGCACTTCAATTCAGGTGACCAATTTGAATTTGGTTTGAAGCAGAGAAGGTGGAAATTGTGAGGAATTTGCTGAATGTGGTAGATTCTAGATCTTTTAAAAAAACTTATTAAAAAGTTATTGGCAACCAAGTATAATTTTTATCAGTTGATTTTTAAAAGATCTACCACATCCAGCAAACTTCCAATGTATTTCCGCCTCTTCTGCTTCAAACTTTTTTCAAATCGATCATATGTGACCTGTTACGCTAAAAGGGATCTTATCCGAACCCAAAAATCCAAATTTTGGCAAATTTGTCAGACTCAGTACAGGTCAACCAGGGCCCGGTTTCTCGAAAAAACTTAAGTATCTTCTCATGCTCAAATCTGAGCATCATGCTCAAATTGCACGAAATCCACATGAACTTCAATTGAATACCAATCAACGTTGATTGGTATTGAATAGAAGTTGAACATGAACTCATGAGAATATACTTAAGTTTTTTCGAGAAACCGGGGCCAGATCCCGTATGCGAAAAATGAGCATATAGTAAGACAGGGGAAACATTCCAGATTTAGAAAATTGCATAAAGTGAAAAGTGTCGGCCGTAGTCTGGCTGCGCAGACTGCGCAGACTGACTAGGATCGATATTTTTCACACATCCGATAAGGTCCCTTTTAGCGTGACGGGTCACATATAATTAACAAAATCATCTAAGATTTTCTGCAATTGTTATCATTATTTCATGATGTCATGTTTTCCCCACCATGATTAAAGAGTGCTGATCTTGATATACATTTTATGCAAGAACTATCTTAATCAAGTATAATCAGCATTATTATAAGTAAATATTAACATTCTTTTTAAATAGATGAAATATGATAAAATCAATAGATTATTTCTATTGTTAATATATGAATGTAAATTGATTTTTACATGTATGCATATTGTAAAAGAAAGATCATCATTTATAATGACAACACAATACAAAAAAAATCTTCAAATTTCATTTTTCATCAATACTCTCTTGTTGGAAACAACTTTGAATCATTAATCGCTTTTATCATAACATCTTAAATCCTACTTTAAAATATGAAGTACAACATTATATTTAATTACCATAACACCAAGCCTTTGACAGCTGCTCCACAACAAATTTGAATGTCATAGCAAAGAAAGCACTGTGACAAAGGTATCACTGTCATGACAATATGTGTCATTTTCTCTGTATACCGTACATGCGAGGAAGTTACCAGAGAGACAATTTGACATTTGAGAAAACAGTACCCAGAGTCACTAGTGACGTAGAGTCCATGGATCGAGGATGTATGCATTGAAAAAGCACTCTTTATTGAAGATGTGGAAATAACAATGTCATTAACGTATTTTGATTGGAAAAGAGTGAAAGCATTTCATTAAAATTACATAAAATATGATTCTTGTTTATATATTATAAGGTTTATTACTCATAAATACAGCAATTAACCCTTTCCCAAACAAGACCTGGTTTTGACGTCCCTAATAGAAAAGGCTTGGGAAAACATTGAAACAAAAGAAGAAACTGCTGATAACCAGCAGTTTCTCCTTTTGTCTCAATATTTTCTATGCCATATTTTACAGAAATCCTATCTTTAATAACATCCATTTTGTCATTTGTGGCAGTTTTTGAAGTGGATCACCCTAAAATATTGTCGTTTGGGAAAGGGTTAATACAGAGACAGTTTGTTAGAAGCTATTCTGGCACAAAGACACAGAATATGGGCAGGTTCAGAAATGTTGTATGTTACACACAGTGATTGAAGTCCATCCATTAGTTACATACATTGATACACGCACAACAAAAATAGAATTCCATCACAAAACAGACTCAAACCCTTTCCCCATGTGAAAACTTCAGACTGATCCAAATTTATAGAAAGTCTAATTGCAATTGACAATAGTTCTTTAAAACTGAAAAAAATATGTGGTTCAAAAGGATCGAAAACACTGATAGAAAAAAACGAAATGTTTGTGATCAGAATCACCATACATTGCTTGGAAAAAGGTTTATAAGTACATATATAGTACAATATAAAAGCTACACAAAACAACAACGAGTAGACAACATTGCTCTGCCACAACTTGATCCATACATACACTATATATTGTTTTTAAAGATTTTGTGCTTCCAAAATCTCTGTTACTTCCAAAATCTGAAATTTCACTGAAAAGGGAAACAAAAATTCATGTGATTTGGATTTGATACTTATAATAATTTGTCGCTCACTAAGCATTGGATCACCAAACTATGTTCTGTCTTCAATTTATTTCCAGGTGTCAAACATAAAGATTGATGTTCATGCAATTATCTACTGCATCTGCAAATCTAAATTTCTTGAAAGACAAATAAAAAGAGGAAAATTTGGTTATCAACATTTTATTTTCTTCAATGGTTTCTATTCAAGACAAGCAAAAGGTATGCATAATTGTTCATCAAATAATCTCTAGATGACTTTTGACTTTTTAATTATCCAATGTTAAGTTGAATAGAAACAAGAAGGCAGTGTGAATAAATCTAACCAAGGTCAGACTTCAAATATGTACAGACAGGTTCTGATTTATGCTGCCTCTAAGAAAAACGGGGGATCAGCATGACAAATTTATTTGTAAACATCAAATCACTTACCAGCCATATTCTCTTTTTTGAATAAATTCCCAGAGTCAGTATATCCCACATTGTTCAATGTTCATTAGATTGAAATACTACAGAACTCGGCAGAATGTTTTCTTATGTCAATTGATAATTTTGCATTTATATACATGATTGTATCATGTAAAATAGGCTTCTTTAGAAGAAGTAATAGTGCTGCAGCATGAAATTATTTCATGGGCATTGTAATTGATCTTTGTCTGTTTATAATCATTTTCCTCTTTCTAGCAAAAAATATATTTTATAACAAGAGTTTATGAATATTGATGCTTTACAAATTATACTAATCAATCATGATCAAGATGATTGTGATCAACAATCAATTAGTTATCTAGGTAGGTGTGTGTGCCTTATATTCATTTCTAAAAATCAGTTTGACATGAATGACATATCAAAGCTAGATTTTCACTTTTAAAAATTGTGATGCTGGCTTTTAACACTGTTTCACTATAAATTACTACTGAAGATTGGTGCTATCAACCTACATTATACAGTTAACACAGCAGAATGTTTTCACTAGATATTAGACTACCAGTAAGTTGGAAATTATTTGGTTGCATTAGATTAACGCTGATATAATCTTTGTTAGCTTTCAATAACTAGCTATTCAAGTTAAATTTGCCATCATTTCATTGATTGGTGTATTGATTGATTAATTCATAGTCATATATGAACATCTCTTTACCAATTAAGGTCAATCAAATGTCACATTGTATGCTTACATCAACATAATTCTTATTAGAAGATCTGACTTAACATGTTGTTGCAACATATTTTGATCCCACAAAAGATTTCATGTAAATCTTAGGATCAGATTCATACAAATTTTCATTGTTTTTGAAAGCAATCAGTATTTTTCCCCACATCTTCAAGAGCTGATCTAACTAATTCAAATTGTAAACATGAAAATTTTTGATATTGGGTCATGCCAAAATGTCTGTAGATAGTTAAAAGATTCACAGAGTTATGTCACTTTTACACAAATAATCCAGTCTATCTACCATGCAAATACCTTCTCTGTTTGGACAACCAAAATTTGATCATCCTTGGTTGAAACAGGATTTATTTCGTAGTATATTGAAAATGGCTTAAACATTCTTAATCATTTCGTAATAAACACCAGTTTATCTGAAATACATATCAATATAAACAATGCATATCATTGAACTGTTCAAATACCTCATTGTCATTGATACACTTCATCAATAGATATGATTGTTCACTTGATTGATTAACCCTTTCCGTAGGAACTGCTTTTGATGTACACAGTTGTTCTAAAATAACAACCAGAAAAAAAATATTGCTGATAATCAGAAATTTCTGCTTTTTCCTCGATATTTTTGGGGGTACAACATACACATTTTCTACTTTTGACATCAATTATTTTGTCGTCATCATTTAATTTGGTGCAGTTCAAAATATCGCAGTTTGGGAAAGGGTTAATTGGGACTAATTTCCAATTAGGGATGGAAACGTTAAATTTCCAAACTGTTCCCATACAGAAGTAAGATCTTGGATGAAATCTGCACGAAGTCAAAGACACAAACCTCATTTTCATGGGCCTTCATAGCTATGACATATCCTTCCTGATTATATTGTAGTTTTGAGAAAAAATAAGAAAATTGTCAATTAGCGTCCCCGTTGTCAGGCAAGTACCTTGTTTACTTCCGGTTTCATACTTGTGCTTACATCATTGAAAAACGGTAAAAATAAAAATCTTTGTAATAGACCAATATTTAACCTTTTCCTCGAATATTTAAGCAATTGCTTTTGCTAATTTGAATTTTTTACTGATAATTTGGTTGAAAAAGAGAATGACAGGATTGATTTAAATTTTGCTTTTTCATTGATATAAGCGAAAAATTAATGGAGGAAGGAAGAAAAATCCATGAAATCTGGTAGATTTTCAAGTCCAAAAAGGGGATATCTCCGTGTATCAAGACGATCTAGGTATGACAGCTGTTGCAATGATGAAAATGTTCATACGGCAAAACTTTTAAGATGCTTTAAGTCTTTGCATCTCGCCGTTAAACATGTCAAAGTCACGTTGAAATGACTCGTTTTTATTTTCAATTCCTAAATTTCTTTCCAATTCTGTTCGTGTGCAGAGTAACATTCTTTTAGTGCCTATCTGTACTATTCTTCACTTTTTACCTCACGCTCAATCGAGAGGGATTGAAATAAGTTGAAGAAACTTGCTTCCCAATAGAACCAGTCGGCATGACGTCATAGCCTCACTTTCATTTTCTCATCGAGGGTACTTCCTCGGTCTTTATCGTTACGGGATACCAACTTTGAGGCAGAATATTTCAAAAATCCATCGTTAAAATTCATAAACAAAACTCTTTCTTTAAAGAATGTGATTTAAACTTTCTAACTACCAACGCATTTTTAATAATAAGGCGTAGTCGTCGAGATATTAATGCTGAAAGTTGGTAATGCTTCAACGAAAAAGACCGAAGCTTTCACCTCCACCGAATGAGCGCGGGTCCGCTGACGACGTTTTTGATTGGCTGAAAGGATTGTGCCGACCGTATCAATAGATGTAAAATGAATGCGTTCAAAGGAACGCCTAAAGAAAAAATTATTTGATACTGTCAACCGTTTGACATCTCTTTATTTTGTCATTGAGTGAAATGTTTCAGTGTTGAGTAACCAAAGTTTTTGGGCATACAGGTGAGACCTCCCGTCACACATTTGCGTGGTGTCCGTAGTCGAGGGGTAGAGCGTCAGCCTAGCGACTAAGAGGTTCCGAGTTCGATCCCCGGTAGCGGGGGTTGTTCGAGGCTTCTCATTGGCCCACACATTCGGCGCGATTACTGGTCAGTGTATTTCCAGGAAGCAGAATCGAGAGGGATTAAAATAAGTTGAAAAAACCTTGCTTCCCAATCAATGTAAAATAAATACGTTCAAAGGAACGTCTGAAGAAAAATTTCCCATCAAAGTGGTCTATCTTCATGCACCCAGACTCTGTTTGGTTACATTGGAATAAATAGGAAATTAAAGAAAAGAATGATAACCTTACATTTCCCAGTATCTATCAGCGTAAACTTTTTTTCACCAACTTTGGCACAAATCATTATCAGATTTGAACTTTTTACAGATCTCTCTCTGATGAAGAAGACTCATTAGATGAAATACCATTGATGAACACATTAGAGGACGGTTTTGAGATGGAGGAAAATGAATCTCTCGTCAAACGACGAAGACAGCGACCTCAGGGTCAGTCCAGGCTGTCTTACTGGTGCTCAAACTTCTGTTCTAACTGCTGTGGATGGTAGGTCTTTTAACCCTTTCCCAAATAAGATCTGGATTTGATGTCTTAGAGAAAGCTATGGAAAATGTTGAAGCAAAAGAAGAAAATGCTGATGATCAGCATTTTCTACTTTTGCATTAATATTTTCTATGCTATATTATTCACAGATACTTTCGTGAATAGCATCTATTTTATTGTCTGTGCACTTCAGCTTATAAAATGTCTCTGTTGTTTGGGAATCAAGCCCATTTTAATCAGAAATTGAATCAGTATTAATCTATCATGGCATTGATTGTTGGCTTGGTAATTTACTAGAAATTTTCAAACATTTGACTTACGACTTAAGAGACTATAAATTAGTATACTTTTTAAGGACGTACAACAATGACAAAGTTTTATTATTCTTTGACCTTTGTGTAGCCGTTAAGAGGGAGAATTTTATGACCAGGTTAACATCTTCAGATCATCATCAAATCAAATGACTTCAAGTTATTAAACAAACTTCAAACGAATACTATAAAATTTGATTTCACTTTTATTGTAGTAACAATAAACCCTTCCCAAATCAAGGCCTGTTTTCCATGTGTTTACTGAAAAATGGGAAACATTGAGACAAAAGAAGAAAAGGCTGAAAACCAGCATTTTCTCCTTTTGTCTCAATATTTTCTGTGCTATTTTGTACATGAATCCTATTCTCATGGAGCATTATTTTTAGACGGGGCATACTGTTTTACTCATGTCCGTCTGTCTGTCTGTCTGTCTGTCTGTCCGTCTGTCCGTCCGTCTGTCCGAAAACTTAACCTGAAAACTTAACCTTTGCCTTTTCTCCAAAACTATTTGACATACAAAGCTCAAATTTGGTATGCATCTTCCTTTCAATGATATCTATCTGTTCCAACAATTTGACCTTCCTCAAGGTCATCCGTTAACCCTTATCAACCCTTTACTCTACGAAAACCGAAAACTTAACCTGAAAACTTAACCTTTGCCTTTTCTCCAAAACTATTTGGCATACAAAGCTCAAATTTGGTATGCAACTTCCTTTCAATGAAATCTATCTGTTCCAAGCAATTTGACCTTCCTCAAGGTCATCCGTTAACCCTTATCAACCCTTTACTCTACGAAAACCGAAAACTTAACCTGAAAACTTAACCTTTGCCTTTTCTCCAAAACTATTTGACATACAAAGCTCAAATTTGGTATGCAACTTCCTTTCAATGAAATCTATCTGTTCCAAGCAATTTGACCTTCCTCAAGGTCATCCGTTAACCCTTATCAACCCTTTACTCTACGAAAACTTAACATTTTAGAAAAATTGGCGATTTCGGGGGCATTTGTGTTTCACAAACACATCTTGTTTTTGTCTGAAGCAGCTCTCAATTTGGAACTGTCAAATTCTTTCGTTTGGGAAAGGGTTAAATTCTTTGTTTTGTAGCTGTATAAGATGTTGCTGCAAGAAGAAAGCCTACAAACCAAGAACTGTACCAGTTGGACGAGAAATACATGGAGAAGAAAAGTTCCCACGAAATGTTGTCCGAAACCAGAAATACAGCATCATTACTTTTATACCAAAGGTAAAATAAAGAGTTATTTAACCACTTGATTGCTAAATTAACCTTTGTGCTTGGAAAAAACGTTTAGGCAAAAAAACGTTTAGGCAAAAAAAAATTGTGATGAGTAGCATTTTCTCCTTTTGCCTCAATATGTTTAGTGTATGATCATGCATAGATACTATCTTTATCATCTCACATTTTGTTGTCTGCAGCAGCTTTCACATTGGGATAGACAAAAGTTTTTTTTTCCATTGGAAAGGGTTAACATATGCATTTGAATAAAAAAGAAATTGATTTACAATTGGAGGTATCAGTTACAGAGCGACAGATAAGAGAGAGTGATGGCTTATCAAAATGCAATTGTTCTTTTACTGTTCATCAAACCCAATGTTGTGGGTACTCATTGAGAATATTCAAATGAGTACCCATAACATAGGATTTTGAATTGAAATAACAAAGTTAGAATGCCTTCACCACCTCTTAACTGTAGCTCTGTGTTAAATATTGTAAAAGAAAGTTGTTGTATTTTTTTGCAGGTGTTGTTTGAACAATTCCGTTTCTTTCTGAATTTATATTTCCTGATTATGGCGTCCTCACAGTTTATACCAGAAATCCGTATTGGTTATCTCTACACTTACTGGGGACCACTGGCAAGTACAATTTTATGTTACCAATCTTTTTACCCATTACCAGACAGCAAAATTTTAGACTTGCCCAAAGTCGGAGATGTTGAAGACAACAATTGCAAATGAATGAAATCTAAATATTTTTGGTCTTTTTGGGATTGGAAACATTGTGGGAAATTAAAGAAATTGCTTGTTACAAGCAATTTCTTCATTTTCCACAATGTTTTCCAAAGTCTTTGTCTTGTGGGGCATCAAAAGTTGGTGTTGTGTGGGAATGGTTAAACCCATTACCAACCAACAAAATTTTAGCCTAGTTCAAACTCATAGGTGTTGCAGACGACAATTTCCATTGAACAAAATTTAACATTTATGGTCTTTCTTGGAGAAAACATTGTGGGAAATGAAGAAATTGCTTGTCACAAGCAATTTCTTCATTTTCCACAATTTTTTTAAAGCTTTTATTTTGTGGGGCGTCCAAAAGCGTCATTGTGTGGGGAAGGGTTAAGAAGACATCATCATCGCCATTTTATAGTCCAATTTCCTCTTCTGAAGCTTGGGCTTGTCTATCAAGTCTTCCATGTTGCCATTCTTTCCACTGGGACTGGATCTAATTCTAAGGGTAAGTGATATCCAAACTATTTGTCATCTAGCAATTTTTTGTCCCAAGTTAGAGCTTGCACAAATTTTTTCACTTTTTATCAAGAACCGCTTTCCTTTAAACATTACTAGAAATGAAGAATGCATGTAGGGAAAAAAAAAAGAGTCAGACTCGATTTGCACTTGAATCAAATCTTTGCTTGACAGGAACAATCTACCCCTTCAGGTCAACCAAGTCATATGATATTTCTTAAATGAATTTAAAACTGTTTGTTTGTTCGACAACCTGTCATGGCCCCTTTAATATTTGTAATTGATGCAGTTATCTCCCTTTAAAGAAAACAGAAAACATAATTATAAGAAGAAAATGGTGATGATCAGCATTTTCTCCTTTCCTCTCAATATTTTTTGTACTGTAATATTTATAAATTCTATGTCTATTTATACACAATTTATTATCTTCAGCCGCTGTCCAAAGTATGATGTTTGAGAAGGAGTTAATGTTGACATGGGATGGTTAATTTTTCCTTGACTTTTCCTTCAGGGTTTTGTGATATTTGTAACCATGTGTCGAGAGGCCCTGGATGACTTCAGACGATACAGGAGGGATAAAGAGGCCAACTCTCAGAGATACAAGATTTTTACACCCAGCGGGATTGTATCTGTACCTAGTTCTAGTATTAGAGTGGGAGATTTGGTCTGTGTGGAAAAGGTATCTGAAATTTAATCAACTTTAAATTATCGTCTGCAACACTTTCCATATTGGAGCTGTCCAAAAGTTTGTCGTATGGTAATGAGAGCAGCTCTAGATGACTTCAGATGATACAGGAGTGATAGCCCATTACCAGACGGCAAAATTTCAAAGATGCAGCAGACGACAATATCAAGCAGAGCTGCAGTCAAGAGAGGTTAAAGACATTCCAATTTTGTATTTTCAATTCCAAACCCTATCTTGTGGTACTCGTTGGAATCGTCTCCATAAGACAATTCCAATGAGTAAGATTAACATAGGGTTTGTTGAACAATAAATGAAATACTGCACTTTGAAAAATCTTCACTCCCTCTTATCTGTAGCTCTGTATCAAGTGTATGAAATGTTACATTTCTTGGTCTTTTTGGGTAAAAAACATTGTGGGAAATGAAGAAATTGCTTGTAACAAGCAATTTCTTCATTTCCCACAATGTTTTTCCAAGCATTTCCTTGTGAGGGAGTCAAAAGGTGTCACTGTGCAGTAATGGGATAAAGAGGCCAACTCTCAGAGATACAAGATTTTTACACCCAACAGGATTGTATCTGTACCTAGTTCTAGTATCAGAGTGGGAGATTTGGTCTGTGTAGAAAAGGTATGATTGAATCTTTTAGCATATTGCAGCTTTTCTTTGAAAACCTCCTAAATGCAGCTTGTTTACAGCTGCAGTTACAAGGTTTTCAAAGAAAAGTTACAATACTAGAAAACAGGTCTAGAAGTATTTAAACCATTTCACAGAATTCAACAATCATTGGTTTCAGTGTTTATTTTTAGGTTTGGGGGAAGGGGGTCAGGGCCCATAGGTAGGGGAAAATTCGCGTGAATGTCCAAAAAAGGGAAATTTAAATACATGCTTATACTTTCAAATATTGTGTTATAAATGTATTTAACTTGCTTGTATATCATAATGGGACATTCAAACAACCATTTGAATTGTTAGAGATGCCTAGAATGTAAATATGATATGAATTTTTCCTTGCAACAGAAAAATCTAGTTCCAGGAGGGGAAAATTTGTCTGAAATGGGGGAAAAAAGTGTATTCCACAGAGAGGGGGAAGGGGCCCAATAACGACCGTTTTTTAGGAAAAAAAATCACTGGGTTTTGATGTTGCTGATTTTGAAAGTTTAGAAAAACATGAGAAGAAAAAATAAAATGCTGCTTACCAGCTTTTCTTCTTTTCCTTCAATGCTTTCTCTACTTTCATACCTGAATTTCTGGTTTTAGAGGAATGCCTGAATTGATTTGGACTTTTCCATCCCCAATCCAACACATTACTGAACAGTTAGATGCCTGATAAACCACAACTGGCTGAAATATTACCAAACTATATTGGAGAGCATGATGGATTTCAAAAGGGAAAAAAAGTCTCAAATGATTAATTTTAAAAAAAAGCATTTGTTGTTTGTACCTATTAGAATTCTGTCATCAAGACAATAAAAATGAGAACAATGTAATGTCTGACTTTCAATTGCTTGTATTTATCTTATAAAACAGAACCAGCGTGTGCCTGCTGACATAGTTTTCCTGCGGACCACAGAGAAGACTGGGTCGTGTTTTATCCGTACAGACCAGTTAGATGGAGAGACGGACTGGAAGTTACGACTGGCAGTACAGGATACACAAACTCTACAAACTAATGCTGTATGTAACATTCTTCAAGTTCTTTTCTCACACTAAAGCTGCAGTCACACATAGCTGGTTTTGAAACAGGCCCACACAGAATTGAAACCATATCGACCCTTTTCAACACTTATTGACCCGTATTGTCACCTGTTAAGATTCTGTGTGCGGTTTGTGAGAACGATACAGTACTGAGTAGGGAACATGTTTTGATCATGTTAAAAATTTGACACAGATTTCAATTTCTTGGTGTGGCAACCTGGTTCATACTGCATCGACCCTTTTCAACCGGCACCTACCCCTATTGTATGTACCATATCTCATTCTTTTATCGAGTAATAATCTCATGTCTAGTGGTATGCATGGAAATAATCTTAACTGAGTTGACAAACGAGTTTGAGACTTGAGTCAAATAAACACTCCATTGTGCCGGCGATATGGTGGGGGGCGGTTTGGTAGTATTGACAAGATACATCATTTTTTAACAAACTACCCAGGAATTCCATAGCAAAGCTGTATATGATTTATAAGAACAAAAACCGGTTCGTCACCAGGCTATTTGTGATTGCAGCATTAGTGTCCAGTCTAGCTTTGTCGTCTATAGAGTCAGATGGGTTCAGTGCAACTGGTAAATGATGTCAGTTGAAGTCAAATAAGATAAAGGGTCGTCCAATAACCGTGCAAGAATAAAATTCTGATTTAATTGGGAGTAATGGCAAATGAATATTGCAGTAAGACTATTGTTTTGAGGAGGATGAGAATAAAGACTTCATGATGTGTAACATTTGGGCCCAGTCTCTTTTCTGAAGAAAAGGCAAAGAGTGCTGAATTGAGTGCTGCACTTTAGTTATGTTAATCTAACAGTTATTTTGGCGACTGAATTCAAAATTATTGTAAGCTAAGCTCAAAACTATTGTTAGTAGATTATATGAAATTATATGCACTTACATCTATCTTTTGCTAAGCCATTGATTCATGAAGAGCCTCTGACAAGCAACTAGGTTTTATTATATCAATTTATTGACTTTGTTTGTCACTTTCGAAGATGTCAGGCCCGTAGGAACAGGGGGGGCTAGGAGGGCTAAGCCCCCCCAAAGTTGGCCAAAAATGCCGAATTTTCTTAATTTTACACTGAAAATTTTGGGAAAATCCAAATTAGCCCCCCCAATATTCAGGACAAGGCCTTTAGCCCCCCCAATATGAAAATGCTTCCTACGGGCCTGGATGTGATTGTCAAATGTGCTGTACTCTTTTCCTTTCTTTATTATGTTTACAGGATATTTTAGACATAAGGGCACAAGTTTATGCAGAAGCTCCACAGAAGAACATTCACAGTTTTGTTGGTACTTACAAAAGGGTGAGTAAAGAGATTCTTTCAAACAAATGCCAATATATGTGCATGAACACGGTGGATAATCACATGACTAAGAATTTTAAAAAAAAATCTTCAATAATTGTGTTAATACTTAACAAATTTTAATTCGGTCTGAAGCAGAGAAGTAGAACAGATGTCACACATTAGATGGGTGTGTTAGATCTTTGAAAAATCAGCTGATAAAAAAGTTATTGAAGATCAACCAAACTTCAATGATCTTCAATGACTTTTTCGTCAGCTGATTTTTCAAAAATCCACAAGGCCCAGAAAATTCTTGGCATTTTCCACCTTCTCTGTTTCAAGCGGAATTCAAGTTGGTCAAGTATCAACAAAATTATTGAAGATATTCTGAAATTCTGAGTCACATGATTATCCACTGTGATGAAAACTGATCTTTATCCATACTGTCTGCTTATACAAGAATATTTTAGGTTCAGCATGATAAGGATTCAACCTTTCACAAATGTCGAGAAATTAGACTATTTTAACTTGAAACTGCTAGAGGTCACACAATGGATGTTGGTACAGAAAGGTTTTCTGTACAATATAGCACAGATAATATTGATGCAAAAGGAGAAAAAGCTGGTTATCAGCATTTTCTTTTTGTCTCAAAGTTTTCTCCCTATTTGGGACATCAATACCAGGTCTTATTTAGAAAGGGTCAATTTAAAGAAAATATTCAAAGCTGTCTTGTATAGGAAATTATTTAAATCCCTTTAAATTTTGATACACCAAATACATATATTCAGATATGAAAATATTTCCGCTTTTCAACGAAAACCTCATAACTGCAGCTTAACATAAGCTGCAGTTATGAGATTTTCGTTGAAATGTGACGATATGCTGCTTTGTAATCTATAATATTTTTAAAACTACAGACAGATGAGTCAGAAGCTTCAGAATCATTGAGTATAGAGAATACATTGTGGGCCAACACTGTAGTGGCATCTGGTACAGCTATCGGTGTAGTCATATATACAGGGTGTGAGAGTCGTAGTGTCATGAATACTTCACAACCACAGAGTAAGGTATTGTGTCTTTGTTATATAACCCATACATACATTATGGACCAACACTGTAGTGGCATCTGGTACAGCTATCGGTGTAGTCATATATACAGGGTGTGAGAGTCGTAGTGTCATGAATACTTCACAACCACAGAGTAAGGTATTGTGTCTTTGTTATATAACCCATACATACATTATGGACCAACACTGTAGTGGCATCTGGTACAGCTATCGGTGTAGTCATATATACAGGGTGTGAGAGTCGTAGTGTCATGAATACTTCACAACCACAGAGTAAGGTATTGTGTCTGTTATATAACCCATACATACATTATGGTCCAACACTGTAGTGGCATCTGGTACAGCTATCGGTGTAGTCATATATACAGGGTGTGAGAGTCGTAGTGTCATGAATACTTCACAACCACAGAGTAAGGTATTGTGTCTTTGTTATATAACCCATACATACATTATGGTCCAACACTGTAGTGGCATCTGGTACAGCTATCGGTGTAGTCATATATACAGGGTGTGAGAGTCGTAGTGTCATGAATACTTCACAACCACAGAGTAAGGTATTGTGTCTTTGTTATATAACCCATACATACATTATGGACCAACACTGTAGTGGCATCTGGTACAGCTATCGGTGTAGTCATATATACAGGGTGTGAGAGTCGTAGTGTCATGAATACTTCACAACCACAGAGTAAGGTATTGTGTCTTTGTTATATAACCCATACATACATTATGGACCAACACTGTAGTGGCATCTGGTACAGCTATCGGTGTAGTCATATATACAGGGTGTGAGAGTCGTAGTGTCATGAATACTTCACAACCACAGAGTAAGGTATTGTGTCTTTGTTATATAACCCATACATACATTATGGACCAACACTGTAGTGGCATCTGGTACAGCTATCGGTGTAGTCATATATACAGGGTGTGAGAGTCGTAGTGTCATGAATACTTCACAACCACAGAGTAAGGTATTGTGTCTTTGTTATATAACCCATACATACATTATGGACCAACACTGTAGTGGCATCTGGTACAGCTATCGGTGTAGTCATATATACAGGGTGTGAGAGTCGTAGTGTCATGAATACTTCACAACCACAGAGTAAGGTATTGTGTCTTTGTTATATAACCCATACATTATGGGCCAACACTGTAGTGGCATCTGGTACAGCTATTGGTGTAGTCATATATACAGGGTGTGAGAGTCGTAGTGTCATGAATACTTCACAACCACAGAGTAAGGTATTGTGTCTTTGTTATATAACCCATACATACATTATGGACCAACACTGTAGTGGCATCTGGTACAGCTATTGGTGTAGTCATATATACAGGGTGTGAGAGTCGTAGTGTCATGAATACTTCACAACCACAGAGTAAGGTATTGTGTCTTTGTTATATAACCCATACATACATTATGGACCAACACTGTAGTGGCATCTGGTACAGCTATCGGTGTAGTCATATATACAGGGTGTGAGAGTCGTAGTGTCATGAATACTTCACAACCACAGAGTAAGGTATTGTGTCTTTGTTATATAACCCATACATACATTATGGACCAACACTGTAGTGGCGTCTGGTACAGCTATCGGTGTAGTCATATATACAGGGTGTGAGAGTCGTAGTGTCATGAATACTTCACAACCACAGAGTAAGGTATTGTGTCTTTGTTATATAACCCATACATACATTATGGACCAACAGTGTAGTGGCATCTGGTACAGCTATTGGTGTAGTCATATATACAGGGTGTGAGAGTCGTAGTGTCATGAATACTTCACAACCACAGAGTAAGGTATTGTGTCTGTTATATAACCCATACATACATTATGGGCCAACACTGTAGTGGCATCTGGTACAGCTATTGGTGTAGTCATATATACAGGGTGTGAGAGTCGTAGTGTCATGAATACTTCACAACCACAGAGTAAGGTATTGTGTCTTTGTTATATAACCCATACATACATTATGGGCCAACACTGTAGTGGCATCTGGTACAGCTATCGGTGTAGTCATATATACAGGGTGTGAGAGTCGTAGTGTCATGAATACTTCACAACCACAGAGTAAGGTATTGTGTCTTTGTTATATAACCCATACATACATTATGGACCAACACTGTAGTGGCATCTGGTACAGCTATCGGTGTAGTCATATATACAGGGTGTGAGAGTCGTAGTGTCATGAATACTTCACAACCACAGAGTAAGGTATTGTGTCTTTGTTATATAACCCATACATACATTATGGACCAACACTGTAGTGGCATCTGGTACAGCTATTGGTGTAGTCATATATACAGGGTGTGAGAGTCGTAGTGTCATGAATACTTCACAACCACAGAGAAAGGTATTGTGTCTTTGTTATATAACCCATACATACATTATGGACCAACACTGTAGTGGCATCTGGTACAGCTATCGGTGTAGTCATATATACAGGGTGTGAGAGTCGTAGTGTCATGAATACTTCACAACCACAGAGTAAGGTAATGTGTCTTTGTTATATAACCCATACATACATTATGGACCAACACTGTAGTGGCATCTGGTACAGCTATCGGTGTAGTCATATATACAGGGTGTGAGAGTCGTAGTGTCATGAATACTTCACAACCACAGAGTAAGGTATTGTGTCTTTGTTATATAACCCATACATACATTATGGACCAACACTGTAGTGGCATCTGGTACAGCTATCGGTGTAGTCATATATACAGGGTGTGAGAGTCGTAGTGTCATGAATACTTCACAACCACAGAGTAAGGTATTGTGTCTTTGTTATATAACCCATACATACATTATGGACCAACACTGTAGTGGCATCTGGTACAGCTATCGGTGTAGTCATATATACAGGGTGTGAGAGTCGTAGTGTCATGAATACTTCACAACCACAGAGTAAGGTATTGTGTCTTTGTTATATAACCCATACATACATTATGGACCAACACTGTAGTGGCATCTGGTACAGCTATTGGTGTAGTCATATATACAGGGTGTGAGAGTCGTAGTGTCATGAATACTTCACAACCACAGAGTAAGGTATTGTGTCTTTGTTATATAACCCATACATACATTATGGACCAACACTGTAGTGGCATCTGGTACAGCTATCGGTGTAGTCATATATACAGGGTGTGAGAGTAGTAGTGTCATGAATACTTCACAACCACAGAGTAAGGTATTGTGTCTTTGTTATATAACCCATACATACATTATGGACCAACACTGTAGTGGCATCTGGTACAGCTATTGGTGTAGTCATATATACAGGGTGTGAGAGTCGTAGTGTCATGAATACTTCACAACCACAGAGTAAGGTATTGTGTCTTTGTTATATAACCCATACATACATTATGGACCAACACTGTAGTGGCATCTGGTACAGCTATCGGTGTAGTCATATATACAGGGTGTGAGAGTCGTAGTGTCATGAATACTTCACAACCACAGAGTAAGGTATTGTGTCTTTGTTATATAACCCATACATACATTATGGACCAACACTGTAGTGGCATCTGGTACAGCTATCGGTGTAGTCATATATACAGGGTGTGAGAGTCGTAGTGTCATGAATACTTCACAACCACAGAGTAAGGTATTGTGTCTTTGTTATATAACCCATACATACATTATGGGCCAACACTGTAGTGGCATCTGGTACAGCTATTGGTGTAGTCATATATACTGGGTGTGAGAGTCGTAGTGTCATGAATACTTCACAACCACAGAGTAAGGTATTGTGTCTTTGTTATATAACCCATACATACATTATGGACCAACACTGTAGTGGCATCTGGTACAGCTATCGGTGTAGTCATATATACAGGGTGTGAGAGTCGTAGTGTCATGAATACTTCACAACCACAGAGTAAGGTATTATGTCTTTGTTATATAACCATACATACATTATGGACCAACACTGTAGTGGCATCTGGTACAGCTATCGATGTAGTCATATATACAGGGTGTGAGAGTCGTAGTGTCATGAATACTTCACAACCACAGAGAAAGGTATTGTGTCTTTGTTATATAACCCATACATACATTATGGACCAACACTGTAGTGGCATCTGGTACAGCTATCGATGTAGTCATATATACAGGGTGTGAGAGTCGTAGTGTCATGAATACTTCACAACCACAGAGTAAGGTATTGTGTCTTTGTTATATAACCCATACATACATTATGGACCAACACTGTAGTGGCATCTGGTACAGCTATTGGTGTAGTCATATATACAGGGTGTGAGAGTCGTAGTGTCATGAATACTTCACAACCACAGAGTAAGGTATTGTGTCTTTGTTATATAACCCATACATACATTATGGGCCAACACTGTAGTGGCATCTGGTACAGCTATCGGTGTAGTCATATATACAGGGTGTGAGAGTCGTAGTGTCATGAATACTTCACAACCACAGAGTAAGGTATTGTGTCTTTGTTATATAACCCATACATACATTATGGACCAACACTGTAGTGGCATCTGGTACAGCTATCGGTGTAGTCATATATACAGGGTGTGAGAGTCGTAGTGTCATGAATACTTCACAACCACAGAGTAAGGTATTGTGTCTTTGTTATATAACCCATACATACATTATGGACCAACAGTGTAGTGGCATCTGGTACAGCTATCGGTGTAGTCATATATACAGGGTGTGAGAGTCGTAGTGTCATGAATACTTCACAACCACAGAGTAAGGTATTGTGTCTTTGTTATATAACCCATACATACATTATGGACCAACACTGTAGTGGCATCTGGTACAGCTATTGGTGTAGTCATATATACAGGGTGTGAGAGTCGTAGTGTCATGAATACTTCACAACCACAGAGTAAGGTATTGTGTCTTTGTTATATAACCCATACATACATTATGGACCAACACTGTAGTGGCATCTGGTACAGCTATTGGTGTAGTCATATATACAGGGTGTGAGAGTCGTAGTGTCATGAATACTTCACAACCACAGAGTAAGGTATTGTGTCTTTGTTATATAACCATACATACATTATGGACCAACACTGTAGTGGCATCTGGTACAGCTATAGGTGTAGTCATATATACAGGGTGTGAGAGTCGTAGTGTCATGAATACTTCACAACCACAGAGTAAGGTATTGTGTCTTTGTTATATAACCCATACATACATTATGGACCAACACTGTAGTGGCATCTGGTACAGCTATCGGTGTAGTCATATATACAGGGTGTGAGAGTCGTAGTGTCATGAATACTTCACAACCACAGAGTAAGGTATTGTGTCTTTGTTATATAACCCATACATACATTATGGACCAACACTGTAGTGGCATCTGGTACAGCTATCGGTGTAGTCATATATACAGGGTGTGAGAGTCGTAGTGTCATGAATACTTCACAACCACAGAGTAAGGTATTGTGTCTTTGTTATATAACCCATACATACATTATGGACCAACACTGTAGTGGCATCTGGTACAGCTATTGGTGTAGTCATATATACAGGGTGTGAGAGTCGTAGTGTCATGAATACTTCACAACCACAGAGTAAGGTATTGTGTCTTTGTTATATAACCCATACATACATTATGGACCAACACTGTAGTGGCATCTGGTACAGCTATCGGTGTAGTCATATATACAGGGTGTGAGAGTCGTAGTGTCATGAATACTTCACAACCACAGAGTAAGGTATTGTGTCTTTGTTATATAACCCATACATACATTATGGGCCAACACTGTAGTGGCATCTGGTACAGCTATTGGTGTAGTCATATATACAGGGTGTGAGAGTCAGAGTGTCATGAATACTTCACAACCACAGAGTAAGGTATTGTGTCTTTGTTATATAACCCATACATACATTATGGACCAACACTGTAGTGGCATCTGGTACAGCTATCGGTGTAGTCATATATACAGGGTGTGAGAGTCGTAGTGTCATGAATACTTCACAACCACAGAGTAAGGTATTGTGTCTTTGTTATATAACCCATACATACATTATGGACCAACACTGTAGTGGCATCTGGTACAGCTATCGGTGTAGTCATATATACAGGGTGTGAGAGTCGTAGTGTCATGAATACTTCACAACCACAGAGAAAGGTATTGTGTCTTTGTTATATAACCCATACATACATTATGGACCAACACTGTAGTGGCATCTGGTACAGCTATCGGTGTAGTCATATATACAGGGTGTGAGAGTCGTAGTGTCATGAATACTTCACAACCACAGAGTAAGGTATTGTGTCTTTGTTATATAACCCATACATACATTATGGACCAACACTGTAGTGGCATCTGGTACAGCTTTTGGTGTAGTCATATATACAGGGTGTGAGAGTCGTAGTGTCATGAATACTTCACAACCACAGAGTAAGGTATTGTGTCTTTGTTATATAACCCATACATACATTATGGACCAACACTGTAGTGGCATCTGGTACAGCTATTGGTGTAGTCATATATACAGGGTGTGAGAGTCGTAGTGTCATGAATACTTCACAACCACAGAGAAAGGTATTGTGTCTTTGTTATATAACCCATACATACATTATGGACCAACACTGTAGTGGCATCTGGTACAGCTATCGGTATAGTCATATATACAGGGTGTGAGAGTCGTAGTGTCATGAATACTTCACAACCACAGAGTAAGGTATTGTGTCTTTGTTATATAACCCATACATACATTATGGACCAACACTGTAGTGGCATCTGGTACAGCTATCGGTGTAGTCATATATACAGGGTGTGAGAGTCGTAGTGTCATGAATACTTCACAACCACAGAGTAAGGTATTGTGTCTTTGTTATATAACCCATACATACATTATGGACCAACACTGTAGTGGCATCTGGTACAGCTATCGGTGTAGTCATATATACAGGGTGTGAGAGTCGTAGTGTCATGAATACTTCACAACCACAGAGTAAGGTATTGTGTCTTTGTTATATAACCCATACATACATTATGGACCAACACTGTAGTGGCATCTGGTACAGCTATCGGTGTAGTCATATATACAGGGTGTGAGAGTCGTAGTGTCATGAATACTTCACAACCACAGAGTAAGGTATTGTGTCTTTGTTATATAACCCATACATACATTATGGACCAACACTGTAGTGGCATCTGGTACAGCTATAGGTGTAGTCATATATACAGGGTGTGAGAGTCGTAGTGTCATGAATACTTCACAACCACAGAGTAAGGTATTGTGTCTTTGTTATATAACCCATACATACATTATGGACCAACAGTGTAGTGGCATCTGGTACAGCTATCGGTGTAGTCATATATACAGGGTGTGAGAGTCGTAGTGTCATGAATACTTCACAACCACAGAGTAAGGTATTGTGTCTTTGTTATATAACCCATACATACATTATGGGCTGTAGTGGCATCTGGTACAGCTATCGGTGTAGTCATATATACAGGGTGTGAGTGTCATGAATACTTCACAACCACAGAGTAAGGTATTGTGTCTTTGTTATATAACCCATACATACATTATGGACCAACACTGTAGTGGCATCTGGTACAGCTATTGGTGTAGTCATATATACAGGGTGTGAGAGTCGTAGTGTCATGAATACTTCACAACCACAGAGTAAGGTATTGTGTCTTTGTTATATAACCCATACATACATTATGGACCAACACTGTAGTGGCATCTGGTACAGCTATTGGTGTAGTCATATATACAGGGTGTGAGAGTCGTAGTGTCATGAATACTTCACAACCACAGAGTAAGGTATTGTGTCTTTGTTATATAACCCATACATACATTATGGACCAACACTGTAGTGGCATCTGGTACAGCTATTGGTGTAGTCATATATACAGGGTGTGAGAGTCGTAGTGTCATGAATACTTCACAACCACAGAGTAAGGTATTGTGTCTTTGTTATATAACCCATACATACATTATGGACCAACACTGTAGTGGCATCTGGTACAGCTATCGGTGTAGTCATATATACAGGGTGTGAGAGTCGTAGTGTCATGAATACTTCACAACCACAGAGTAAGGTATTGTGTCTTTGTTATATAACCCATACATACATTATGGACCAACAGTGTAGTGGCATCTGGTACAGCTATCGGTGTAGTCATATATACAGGGTGTGAGAGTCGTAGTGTCATGAATACTTCACAACCACAGAGTAAGGTATTGTGTCTTTGTTATATAACCCATACATACATTATGGGCCAACACTGTAGTGGCATCTGGTACAGCTATTGGTGTAGTCATATATACAGGGTGTGAGAGTCGTAGTGTCATGAATACTTCACAACCACAGAGTAAGGTATTGTGTCTTTGTTATATAACCCATACATACATTATGGACCAACACTGTAGTGGCATCTGGTACAGCTATTGGTGTAGTCATATATACAGGGTGTGAGAGTCGTAGTGTCATGAATACTTCACAACCACAGAGTAAGGTAATGTGTCTTTGTTATATAACCCATACATACATTATGGACCAACACTGTAGTGGCATCTGGTACAGCTATTGGTGTAGTCATATATACAGGGTGTGAGAGTCGTAGTGTCATGAATACTTCACAACCACAGAGTAAGGTATTGTGTCTTTGTTATATAACCCATACATACATTATGGACCAACACTGTAGTGGCATCTGGTACAGCTATCGGTGTAGTCATATATACAGGGTGTGAGAGTCGTAGTGTCATGAATACTTCACAACCACAGAGTAAGGTATTGTGTCTTTGTTATATAACCCATACATACATTATGGACCAACACTGTAGTGGCATCTGGTACAGCTATCGGTGTAGTCATATATACAGGGTGTGAGAGTCGTAGTGTCATGAATACTTCACAACCACAGAGTAAGGTATTGTGTCTTTGTTATATAACCCATACATACATTGTGGACCAACACTGTAGTGGCATCTGGTACAGCTATCGGTGTAGTCATATATACAGGGTGTGAGAGTCGTAGTGTCATGAATACTTCACAACCACAGAGTAAGGTATTGTGCAGAGCTCCAGATAATTTTTTGAGGCAAGGGGTATTTACCCCTCAGAATTTTTTCCAATGCGTATTTCCAGATAATTTTTTGAGGCAGGGCGTATTTACGTTCTTGTTCGGGAAAGGAGTAAAATAAACAGGAACACCCGACCGGAACGACCCACTTTCATTTTCGGGTTCGAGGACATCTAACCGCGGTATGTTTCTGACCATCGAGGTTTTTTTTCTGAACAAGATTACCATCGTGTGCTATCTTTGCCTGCAGGGCCACTTCAGAACGAATATCGGCAAAAATCGCCTAAAGTTACGATCTGCTCAGCAGTGGATTTACTCGTTTGCCGGTTTGAAAAGAAAACAAACACCTTCAAATTGTCATTTACGATTTACGGATTGACGCAATGGTCAGTTAAATCGGGTCACGATTTGCTTTCACGGAGATAACCGATTGATTGAAATTCAAACAAATACAACACTTGGCATCATTCGGTAGATCTACGGAATAGCCGATTGTCGCTCGGCTGGTCACAGTGGTGACGTAATTGGTATTCCCCAATTATTCAAGACTGTGATTGGCTGATTAAAGTCGTAATAGATATCGGATAGCTGACTGCCGTAACCTTTTTACAGACAAAAAGTTTGTGTTAATTGTTGGAATTTCCTAGTGTATGTTTTTTCTCGACATTTTCCGATCTTGATACGCTAACTGGCAATTATCAAATGCGTTTTCATTATTTTGAATGCGTATTTGTACGCATTTTTATAAAAGTTAATGCGTATTCAGACCAAATCAATGCGTATTTTACGCAAATACGCATCCTATCTGGAGCTCTGATTGTGTCTTTGTTATATAACCCATACATACATTATGGACCAACACTGTAGTGGCATCTGGTACAGCTATCGGTGTAGTCATATATACAGGGTGTGAGAGTCGTAGTGTCATGAATACTTCACAACCACAGAGTAAGGTATTGTGTCAAATTGTTATATAACCCATACATACATTATGGACCAACACTGTAGTGGCATCTGGTACAGCTATTGGTGTAGTCATATATACAGGGTGTGAGAGTCAGAGTGTCATGAATACTTCACAACCACAGAGAAAGGTATTGTGTCTTTGTTATATAACCCATACATACATTATGGACCAACACTGTAGTGGCATCTGGTACAGCTATCGGTGTAGTCATATATACAGGGTGTGAGAGTCGTAGTGTCATGAATACTTCACAACCACAGAGTAAGGTATTGTGTCAAATTGTTATATAACCCATACATACATTATGGGCCAACACTGTAGTGGCATCTGGTACAGCTATTGGTGTAGTCATATATACAGGGTGTGAGAGTCGTAGTGTCATGAATACTTCACAACCACAGAGTAAGGTATTGTGTCTTTGTTATATAACCCATACATACATTATGGACCAACACTGTAGTGGCATCTGGTACAGCTATTGGTGTAGTCATATATACAGGGTGTGAGAGTCGTAGTGTCATGAATACTTCACAACCACAGAGTAAGGTATTGTGTCTTTGTTATATAACCCGTACATACATTATGGACCAACACTGTAGTGGCATCTGGTACAGCTATCGGTGTAGTCATATATACAGGGTGTGAGAGTCGTAGTGTCATGAATACTTCACAACCACAGAGTAAGGTATTGTGTCTTTGTTATATAACCCGTACATACATTATGGACCAACACTGTAGTGGCATCTGGTACAGCTATCGGTGTAGTCATATATACAGGGTGTGAGAGTCGTAGTGTCATGAATACTTCACAACCACAGAGTAAGGTATTGTGTCTTTGTTATATAACCCATACATACATTATGGGCCAACACTGTAGTGGCATCTGGTACAGCTATCGGTGTAGTCATATATACAGGGTGTGAGAGTCGTAGTGTCATGAATACTTCACAACCACAGAGTAAGGTATTGTGTCTTTGTTATATAACCCATACATACATTATGGGCCAACACTGTAGTGGCATCTGATACAGCTATCGGTGTAGTCATATATACAGGGTGTGAGAGTCGTAGTGTCATGAATACTTCACAACCACAGAGTAAGGTATTGTGTCTTTGTTATATAACCCATACATACATTATGGACCAACACTGTAGTGGCATCTGGTACAGCTATCGGTGTAGTCATATATACAGGGTGTGAGAGTCAGAGTGTCATGAATACTTCACAACCACAGAGTAAGGTATTGTGTCTTTGTTATATAACCCATACATACATTATGGGCCAACACTGTAGTGGCATCTGGTACAGCTATCGGTGTAGTCATATATACAGGGTGTGAGAGTCGTAGTGTCATGAATACTTCACAACCACAGAGTAAGGTATTGTGTCTTTGTTATATAACCCATACATACATTATGGACCAACACTGTAGTGGCATCTGGTACAGCTATCGGTGTAGTCATATATACAGGGTGTGAGAGTCGTAGTGTCATGAATACTTCACAACCACAGAGTAAGGTATTGTGTCTTTGTTATATAACCCATACATACATTATGGACCAACAGTGTAGTGGCATCTGGTACAGCTATCGGTATAGTCATATATACAGGGTGTGAGAGTCGTAGTGTCATGAATACTTCACAACCACAGAGTAAGGTATTGTGTCTTTGTTATATAACCCATACATACATTATGGACCAACACTGTAGTGGCATCTGGTACAGCTATCGGTGTAGTCATATATACAGGGTGTGAGAGTCGTAGTGTCATGAATACTTCACAACCACAGAGAAAGGTATTGTGTCTTTGTTATATAACCCATACATACATTATGGACCAACACTGTAGTGGCATCTGGTACAGCTATCGGTGTAGTCATATATACAGGGTGTGAGAGTCGTAGTGTCATGAATACTTCACAACCACAGAGTAAGATATTGTGTCTTTGTTATATAACCCATACATACATTATGGGCCAACACTGTAGTGGCATCTGGTACAGCTATTGGTGTTGTCATATATACAGGGTGTGAGAGTCGTAGTGTCATGAATACTTCACAACCACAGAGTAAGGTATTGTGTCTTTGTTATATAACCATACATACATTATGGACCAACACTGTAGTGGCATCTGGTACAGCTATAGGTGTAGTCATATATACAGGGTGTGAGAGTCGTAGTGTCATGAATACTTCACAACCACAGAGTAAGGTATTGTGTCTTTGTTATATAACCCATACATACATTATGGACCAACACTGTAGTGGCATCTGGTACAGCTATCGGTGTAGTCATATATACAGGGTGTGAGAGTCGTAGTGTCATGAATACTTCACAACCACAGAGTAAGGTATTGTGTCTTTGTTATATAACCCATACATACATTATGGACCAACACTGTAGTGGCATCTGGTACAGCTATCGGTGTAGTCATATATACAGGGTGTGAGAGTCGTAGTGTCATGAATACTTCACAACCACAGAGTAAGGTATTGTGTCTTTGTTATATAACCCATACATACATTATGGACCAACACTGTAGTGGCATCTGGTACAGCTATTGGTGTAGTCATATATACAGGGTGTGAGAGTCGTAGTGTCATGAATACTTCACAACCACAGAGTAAGGTATTGTGTCTTTGTTATATAACCCATACATACATTATGGACCAACACTGTAGTGGCATCTGGTACAGCTATCGGTGTAGTCATATATACAGGGTGTGAGAGTCGTAGTGTCATGAATACTTCACAACCACAGAGTAAGGTATTGTGTCTTTGTTATATAACCCATACATACATTATGGGCCAACACTGTAGTGGCATCTGGTACAGCTATTGGTGTAGTCATATATACAGGGTGTGAGAGTCAGAGTGTCATGAATACTTCACAACCACAGAGTAAGGTATTGTGTCTTTGTTATATAACCCATACATACATTATGGACCAACACTGTAGTGGCATCTGGTACAGCTATCGGTGTAGTCATATATACAGGGTGTGAGAGTCGTAGTGTCATGAATACTTCACAACCACAGAGTAAGGTATTGTGTCTTTGTTATATAACCCATACATACATTATGGACCAACACTGTAGTGGCATCTGGTACAGCTATCGGTGTAGTCATATATACAGGGTGTGAGAGTCGTAGTGTCATGAATACTTCACAACCACAGAGAAAGGTATTGTGTCTTTGTTATATAACCCATACATACATTATGGACCAACACTGTAGTGGCATCTGGTACAGCTATCGGTGTAGTCATATATACAGGGTGTGAGAGTCGTAGTGTCATGAATACTTCACAACCGGCAAACGAGTAAATCCACTGCTGAGCAAGGTATTGTGTCTTTGTTATATAACCCATACATACATTATGGACCAACACTGTAGTGGCATCTGGTACAGCTTTTGGTGTAGTCATATATACAGGGTGTGAGAGTCATAGTGTCATGAATACTTCACAACCACAGAGTAAGGTATTGTGTCTTTGTTATATAACCCATACATACATTATGGACCAACACTGTAGTGGCATCTGGTACAGCTATTGGTGTAGTCATATATACAGGGTGTGAGAGTCGTAGTGTCATGAATACTTCACAACCACAGAGAAAGGTATTGTGTCTTTGTTATATAACCCATACATACATTATGGACCAACACTGTAGTGGCATCTGGTACAGCTATCGGTATAGTCATATATACAGGGTGTGAGAGTCGTAGTGTCATGAATACTTCACAACCACAGAGTAAGGTATTGTGTCTTTGTTATATAACCCATACATACATTATGGACCAACACTGTAGTGGCATCTGGTACAGCTATCGGTGTAGTCATATATACAGGGTGTGAGAGTCGTAGTGTCATGAATACTTCACAACCACAGAGTAAGGTATTGTGTCTTTGTTATATAACCCATACATACATTATGGACCAACACTGTAGTGGCATCTGGTACAGCTATCGGTGTAGTCATATATACAGGGTGTGAGAGTCGTAGTGTCATGAATACTTCACAACCACAGAGTAAGGTATTGTGTCTTTGTTATATAACCCATACATACATTATGGACCAACAGTGTAGTGGCATCTGGTACAGCTATCGGTGTAGTCATATATACAGGGTGTGAGAGTCGTAGTGTCATGAATACTTCACAACCACAGAGTAAGGTATTGTGTCTTTGTTATATAACCCATACATACATTATGGGCTGTAGTGGCATCTGGTACAGCTATCGGTGTAGTCATATATACAGGGTGTGAGTGTCATGAATACTTCACAACCACAGAGTAAGGTATTGTGTCTTTGTTATATAACCCATACATACATTATGGACCAACACTGTAGTGGCATCTGGTACAGCTATTGGTGTAGTCATATATACAGGGTGTGAGAGTCGTAGTGTCATGAATACTTCACAACCACAGAGTAAGGTATTGTGTCTTTGTTATATAACCCATACATACATTATGGACCAACACTGTAGTGGCATCTGGTACAGCTATTGGTGTAGTCATATATACAGGGTGTGAGAGTCGTAGTGTCATGAATACTTCACAACCACAGAGTAAGGTATTGTGTCTTTGTTATATAACCCATACATACATTATGGACCAACACTGTAGTGGCATCTGGTACAGCTATTGGTGTAGTCATATATACAGGGTGTGAGAGTCGTAGTGTCATGAATACTTCACAACCACAGAGTAAGGTATTGTGTCTTTGTTATATAACCCATACATACATTATGGACCAACACTGTAGTGGCATCTGGTACAGCTATCGGTGTAGTCATATATACAGGGTGTGAGAGTCGTAGTGTCATGAATACTTCACAACCACAGAGTAAGGTATTGTGTCTTTGTTATATAACCCATACATACATTATGGACCAACAGTGTAGTGGCATCTGGTACAGCTATCGGTGTAGTCATATATACAGGGTGTGAGAGTCGTAGTGTCATGAATACTTCACAACCACAGAGTAAGGTATTGTGTCTTTGTTATATAACCCATACATACATTATGGGCCAACACTGTAGTGGCATCTGGTACAGCTATTGGTGTAGTCATATATACAGGGTGTGAGAGTCGTAGTGTCATGAATACTTCACAACCACAGAGTAAGGTATTGTGTCTTTGTTATATAACCCATACATACATTATGGACCAACACTGTAGTGGCATCTGGTACAGCTATTGGTGTAGTCATATATACAGGGTGTGAGAGTCGTAGTGTCATGAATACTTCACAACCACAGAGTAAGGTAATGTGTCTTTGTTATATAACCCATACATACATTATGGACCAACACTGTAGTGGCATCTGGTACAGCTATCGGTGTAGTCATATATACAGGGTGTGAGAGTCGTAGTGTCATGAATACTTCACAACCACAGAGTAAGGTATTGTGTCTTTGTTATATAACCCATACATACATTATGGACCAACACTGTAGTGGCATCTGGTACAGCTATCGGTGTAGTCATATATACAGGGTGTGAGAGTCGTAGTGTCATGAATACTTCACAACCACAGAGTAAGGTATTGTGTCTTTGTTATATAACCCATACATACATTATGGACCAACACTGTTGTGGCATCTGGTACAGCTATCGGTGTAGTCATATATACAGGGTGTGAGAGTCGTAGTGTCATGAATACTTCACAACCACAGAGTAAGGTATTGTGTCTTTGTTATATAACCCATACATACATTATGGACCAACACTGTAGTGGCATCTGGTACAGCTATTGGTGTAGTCATATATACAGGGTGTGAGAGTCGTAGTGTCATGAATACTTCACAACCACAGAGTAAGGTATTGTGTCTTTGTTATATAACCCATACATACATTATGGACCAACACTGTAGTGGCATCTGGTACAGCTATCGGTGTAGTCATATATACAGGGTGTGAGAGTCGTAGTGTCATGAATACTTCACAACCACAGAGTAAGGTATTGTGTCTTTGTTATATAACCCATACATACATTATGGGCCAACACTGTAGTGGCATCTGGTACAGCTATCGGTGTAGTCATATATACAGGGTGTGAGAGTCGTAGTGTCATGAATACTTCACAACCACAGAGTAAGGTATTGTGTCTTTGTTATATAACCCATACATACATTATGGACCAACACTGTAGTGGCATCTGGTACAGCTATCGGTGTAGTCATATATACAGGGTGTGAGAGTCGTAGTGTCATGAATACTTCACAACCACAGAGTAAGGTATTGTGTCTTTGTTATATAACCCATACATACATTGTGGACCAACACTGTAGTGGCATCTGGTACAGCTATCGGTGTAGTCATATATACAGGGTGTGAGAGTCGTAGTGTCATGAATACTTCACAACCACAGAGTAAGGTATTGTGCAGAGCTCCAGATAATTTTTTGAGGCAAGGGGTATTTACCCCTCAGAATTTTTTCCAATGCGTATTTCCAGATAATTTTTTGAGGCAGGGCGTATTTACGTTCTTGTTCGGGAAAGGAGTAAAATAAACAGGAACACCCGACCGGAACGACCCACTTTCATTTTCGGGTTCGAGGACATCTAACCGCGGTATGTTTCTGACCATCGAGGTTTTTTTTCTGAACAAGATTACCATCGTGTGCTATCTTTGCCTGCAGGGCCACTTCAGAACGAATATCGGCAAAAATCGCCTAAAGTTACGATCTGCTCAGCAGTGGATTTACTCGTTTGCCGGTTTGAAAAGAAAACAAACACCTTCAAATTGTCATTTACGATTTACGGATTGACGCAATGGTCAGTTAAATCGGGTCACGATTTGCTTTCACGGAGATAACCGATTGATTGAAATTCAAACAAATACAACACTTGGCATCATTCGGTAGATCTACGGAATAGCCGATTGTCGCTCGGCTGGTCACAGTGGTGACGTAATTGGTATTCCCCAATTATTCAAGACTGTGATTGGCTGATTAAAGTCGTAATAGATATCGGATAGCTGACTGCCGTAACCTTTTTACAGACAAAAAGTTTGTGTTAATTGTTGGAATTTCCTAGTGTATGTTTTTTCTCGACATTTTCCGATCTTGATACGCTAACTGGCAATTATCAAATGCGTTTTCATTATTTTGAATGCGTATTTGTACGCATTTTTATAAAAGTTAATGCGTATTCAGACCAAATCAATGCGTATTTTACGCAAATACGCATCCTATCTGGAGCTCTGATTGTGTCTTTGTTATATAACCCATACATACATTATGGACCAACACTGTAGTGGCATCTGGTACAGCTATCGGTGTAGTCATATATACAGGGTGTGAGAGTCGTAGTGTCATGAATACTTCACAACCACAGAGTAAGGTATTGTGTCAAATTGTTATATAACCCATACATACATTATGGACCAACACTGTAGTGGCATCTGGTACAGCTATTGGTGTAGTCATATATACAGGGTGTGAGAGTCAGAGTGTCATGAATACTTCACAACCACAGAGAAAGGTATTGTGTCTTTGTTATATAACCCATACATACATTATGGACCAACACTGTAGTGGCATCTGGTACAGCTATCGGTGTAGTCATATATACAGGGTGTGAGAGTCGTAGTGTCATGAATACTTCACAACCACAGAGTAAGGTATTGTGTCAAATTGTTATATAACCCATACATACATTATGGGCCAACACTGTAGTGGCATCTGGTACAGCTATTGGTGTAGTCATATATACAGGGTGTGAGAGTCGTAGTGTCATGAATACTTCACAACCACAGAGTAAGGTATTGTGTCTTTGTTATATAACCCATACATACATTATGGACCAACACTGTAGTGGCATCTGGTACAGCTATTGGTGTAGTCATATATACAGGGTGTGAGAGTCGTAGTGTCATGAATACTTCACAACCACAGAGTAAGGTATTGTGTCTTTGTTATATAACCCGTACATACATTATGGACCAACACTGTAGTGGCATCTGGTACAGCTATCGGTGTAGTCATATATACAGGGTGTGAGAGTCGTAGTGTCATGAATACTTCACAACCACAGAGTAAGGTATTGTGTCTTTGTTATATAACCCGTACATACATTATGGACCAACACTGTAGTGGCATCTGGTACAGCTATCGGTGTAGTCATATATACAGGGTGTGAGAGTCGTAGTGTCATGAATACTTCACAACCACAGAGTAAGGTATTGTGTCTTTGTTATATAACCCATACATACATTATGGGCCAACACTGTAGTGGCATCTGGTACAGCTATCGGTGTAGTCATATATACAGGGTGTGAGAGTCGTAGTGTCATGAATACTTCACAACCACAGAGTAAGGTATTGTGTCTTTGTTATAAAACCCATACATACATTATGGGCCAACACTGTAGTGGCATCTGATACAGCTATCGGTGTAGTCATATATACAGGGTGTGAGAGTCGTAGTGTCATGAATACTTCACAACCACAGAGTAAGGTATTGTGTCTTTGTTATATAACCCATACATACATTATGGACCAACACTGTAGTGGCATCTGGTACAGCTATCGGTGTAGTCATATATACAGGGTGTGAGAGTCAGAGTGTCATGAATACTTCACAACCACAGAGTAAGGTATTGTGTCTTTGTTATATAACCCATACATACATTATGGGCCAACACTGTAGTGGCATCTGGTACAGCTATCGGTGTAGTCATATATACAGGGTGTGAGAGTCGTAGTGTCATGAATACTTCACAACCACAGAGTAAGGTATTGTGTCTTTGTTATATAACCCATACATACATTATGGACCAACACTGTAGTGGCATCTGGTACAGCTATCGGTGTAGTCATATATACAGGGTGTGAGAGTCGTAGTGTCCATGAATACTTCACAACCACAGAGTAAGGTATTGTGTCTTTGTTATATAACCCATACATACATTATGGACCAACAGTGTAGTGGCATCTGGTACAGCTATCGGTATAGTCATATATACAGGGTGTGAGAGTCGTAGTGTCATGAATACTTCACAACCACAGAGTAAGGTATTGTGTCTTTGTTATATAACCCATACATACATTATGGACCAACACTGTAGTGGCATCTGGTACAGCTATCGGTGTAGTCATATATACAGGGTGTGAGAGTCGTAGTGTCATGAATACTTCACAACCACAGAGAAAGGTATTGTGTCTTTGTTATATAACCCATACATACATTATGGACCAACACTGTAGTGGCATCTGGTACAGCTATCGGTGTAGTCATATATACAGGGTGTGAGAGTCGTAGTGTCATGAATACTTCACAACCACAGAGTAAGGTATTGTGTCTTTGTTATATAACCCATACATACATTATGGACCAACAGTGTAGTGGCATCTGGTACAGCTATTGGTGTAGTCATATATACAGGGTGTGAGAGTCGTAGTGTCATGAATACTTCACAACCACAGAGTAAGGTATTGTGTCTTTGTTATATAACCCATACATACATTATGGACCAACACTGTAGTGGCATCTGGTACAGCTATAGGTGTAGTCATATATACAGGGTGTGAGAGTCGTAGTGTCATGAATACTTCACAACCACAGAGTAAGGTATTGTGTCTTGTTATATAACCCATACATACATTATGGGCCAACACTGTAGTGGCATCTGGTACAGCTATTGGTGTAGTCATATATACAGGGTGTGAGAGTCGTAGTGTCATGAATACTTCACAACCACAGAGTAAGGTATTGTGTCTTTGTTATATAACCCATACATACATTATGGACCAACACTGTAGTGGCATCTGGTACAGCTATCGGTTGTAGTCATATATACAGGGTGTGAGAGTCGTAGTGTCATGAATACTTCACAACCACAGAGTAAGGTATTGTGTCTTTGTTATATAACCCATACATACATTATGGACCAACACTGTAGTGGCATCTGGTACAGCTATTGGTGTAGTCATATATACAGGGTGTGAGAGTCGTAGTGTCATGAATACTTCACAACCACAGAGTAAGGTATTGTGTCTTTGTTATATAACCCATACATACATTATGGACCAACACTGTAGTGGCATCTGGTACAGCTATTGGTGTAGTCATATATACAGGGTGTGAGAGTCGTAGTGTCATGAATACTTCACACCACAGAGTAAGGTATTGTGTCTTTGTTATATAACCCATACATACATTATGGGCCAACACTGTAGTGGCATCTGGTACAGCTATCGGTGTAGTCATATATACAGGGTGTGAGAGTCGTAGTGTCATGAATACTTCACAACCACAGAGTAAGGTATTGTGTCTTTGTTATATAACCCATACATACATTATGGACCAACACTGTAGTGGCATCTGGTACAGCTATCGGTGTAGTCATATATACAGGGTGTGAGAGTCGTAGTGTCATGAATACTTCACAACCACAGAGTAAGGTATTGTGTCTTTGTTATATAACCCGTACATACATTATGGGCCAACACTGTAGTGGCATCTGGTACAGCTATCGGTGTAGTCATATATACAGGGTGTGAGAGTCGTAGTGTCATGAATACTTCACAACCACAGAGTAAGGTATTGTGTCTTTGTTATATAACCCATACATACATTATGGACCAACACTGTAGTGGCATCTGGTACAGCTATCGGTGTAGTCATATATACAGGGTGTGAGAGTCGTAGTGTCATGAATACTTCACAACCACAGAGTAAGGTATTGTGTCTTTGTTATATAACCCATACATACATTATGGACCAACACTGTAGTGGCATCTGGTACAGCTATCGGTTGTAGTCATATATACAGGGGTGTGAGAGTCGTAGTGTCATGAATACTTCACAACCACAGAGTAAGGTATTGTGTCTTTGTTATATAACCCATACATTATGGACCAACACTGTAGTGGCATCTGGTACAGCTATCGGTTGTAAGTCATATATACAGGGTGTGAGAGTCGTAGTGTCATGAATACTTCACAACCACAGAGTAAGGTATTGTGTCTTTGTTATATAACCCATACATACATTATGGACCAACACTGTAGTGGCATCTGGTACAGCTATCGGTGTAGTCATATATACAGGGTGTGAGAGTCGTAGTGTCATGAATACTTCACAACCACAGAGTAAGGTATTGTGTCTTTGTTATATAACCCATACATACATTATGGACCAACACTGTAGTGGCATCTGGTACAGCTATTGGTGTAGTCATATATACAGGGTGTGAGAGTCGTAGTGTCATGAATACTTCACAACCACAGAGTAAGGTATTGTGTCTTTGTTATATAACCCCATACATTACATTATGGACCAACACTGTAGTGGCATCTGGTACAGCTATCGGTGTAGTCATATATACAGGGTGTGAGAGTCGTAGTGTCATGAATACTTCACAACCACAGAGTAAGGTATTGTGTCTTTGTTATATAACCCATACATACATTATGGACCAACACTGTAGTGGCATCTGGTACAGCTATCGGTGTAGTCATATATACAGGGTGTGAGAGTCGTAGTGTCATGAATACTTCACAACCACAGAGTAAGGTATTGTGTCTTTGTTATATAACCCATACATACATTATGGACCAACACTGTAGTGGCATCTGGTACAGCTATCGGTGTAGTCATATATACAGGGTGTGAGAGTCGTAGTGTCATGAATACTTCACAACCACAGAGTAAGGTATTGTGTCTTTGTTATATAACCCATACATACATTATGGGCCAACACTGTAGTGCATCTGGTACAGCTATCGGTGTAGTCATATATACAGGGTGTGAGAGTCGTAGTGTCATGAATACTTCACAACCACAGAGTAAGGTATTGTGTCTTGTTATATAACCCATACATACATTATGGGCCAACACTGTAGTGGCATCTGGTACAGCTATCGGTGTAGTCATATATACAGGGTGTGAGAGTCGTAGTGTCATGAATACTTCACAACCACAGAGTAAGGTATTGTGTCTTTGTTATATAAACCCATACATACATTAATGGACCAACACTGTAGTGGCATCTGGTACAGCTATTGGTGTAGTCATATATACAGGGTGTGAGAGTCGTAGTGTCATGAATACTTCACAACCACAGAGTAAGGTATTGTGTCTTTGTTATATAACCCATACATACATTATGGACCAACACTGTAGTGGCATCTGGTACAGCTATCGGTGTAGTCATATATACAGGGTGTGAGAGTCGTAGTGTCATGAATACTTCACAACCACAGAGTAAGGTATTGTGTCTTTGTTATATAACCATACATGCATTATGGACCAACACTGTAGTGGCATCTGGTACAGCTATCGGTGTAGTCATATATACAGGGTGTGAGAGTCGTAGTGTCATGAATACTTCACAACCACAGAGTAAGGTATTGTGTCTTTGTTATATAACCCCATACATACATTATGGGCTGTAGTGGCATCTGGTACAGCTATCGGTGTAGTCATATATACAGGGTGTGAGAGTCGTAGTGTCATGAATACTTCACAACCACAGAGTAGGTATTGTGTCTTTGTTATATAACCATACATACATTATGGACCAACACTGTAGTGGCATCTGGTACAGCTATCGGTGTAGTCATATATACAGGGTGTGAGAGTCGTAGTGTCATGAATACTCACAACCACAGAGTAAGGTATTGTTGTCTTTGTTATATAACCCATACATACATTATGGACCAACAGTGTAAGTGGCATCTGGTACAGCTATCGGTGTAGTCATATATACAGGGTGTGAGAGTCATAGTGTCATGAATACTTCACAACCACAGAGTAAGGTATTGTGTCTTTGTTATATAACCCATACATACATTATGGGCCAACACTGTAGTGGCATCTGGTACAGCTATCGGTGTAGTCATATATACAGGGTGTGAGAGTCGTAGTGTCATGAATACTTCACAACCACAGAGTAAGGTATTGTGTCTTTGTTATATAACCCATACATACATTATGGACCAACAGTGTAGTGGCATCTGGTACAGCTATCGGTGTAGTCATATATACAGGGTGTGAGAGTCGTAGTTGTCATGAATACTTCACAACCACAGAGTAAGGTATTGTGTCTTTGTTATATAACCCATACATACATTATGGACCAACAGTGTAGTGGCATCTGGTACAGCTATCGGTGTAGTCATATATACAGGGTGTGAGAGTCGTAGTGTCATGAATACTTCACAACCACAGAGTAAGGTATTGTGTCTTTGTTATATAACCCATACATACATTATGGGCCAACACTGTAGTGGCATCTGGTACAGCTATTGGTGTAGTCATATATACAGGGTGTGAGAGTCGTAGTGTCATGAATACTTCACAACCACAGAGTAAGGTATTGTGTCTTTGTTATATAACCCATACATACATTATGGACCAACACTGTAGTGGCATCTGGTACAGCTATTGGTGTAGTCATATATACAGGGTGTGAGAGTCGTAGTGTCATGAATACTTCACAACCACAGAGTAAGGTATTGTGTCTTTGTTATATAACCCATACATACATTATGGACCAACACTGTAGTGGCATCTGGTACAGCTATCGGTGTAGTCATATATACAGGGTGTGAGAGTCGTAGTGTCATGAATACTTCACAACCACAGAGTAAGGTATTGTGTCTTTGTTATATAACCCATACATACATTATGGACCAACACTGTAGTGGCATCTGATACAGCTATTGGTGTAGTCATATATACAGGGTGTGAGAGTCGTAGTGTCATGAATACTTCACAACCACAGAGTAAGGTATTGTGTCTTTGTTATATAACCCATACATACATTATGGACCAACACTGTAGTGGCATCTGGTACAGCTGTTGGTGTAGTCATATATACATGGTGTGAGAGTCGTAGTGTCATGAATACTTCACAACCACAGAGTAAGGTATTGTGTCTTTGTTATATAACCCATACATACATTATGGACCAACACTGTAGTGGCATCTGGTACAGCTATCGGTGTAGTCATATATACAGGGTGTGAGAGTCGTAGTGTCATGAATACTTCACAACCACAGAGTAAGGTATTGTGTCTGTTATATAACCCATACATACATTATGGACCAACACTGTAGTGGCATCTGGTACAGCTATCGGTGTAGTCATATATACAGGGTGTGAGAGTCGTAGTGTCATGAATACTTCACAACCACAGAGTAAGGTATTGTGTCTTTGTTATATAACCAATACATACATTATGGACCAACACTGTAGTGGCATCTGGTACAGCTATTGGTGTAGTCATATATACAGGGTGTGAGAGTCGTAGTGTCATGAATACTTCACAACCACAGAGTAAGGTATTGTGTCTTTGTTATATAACCCGTACATACATTATGGGCCAACACTGTAGTGGCATCTGGTACAGCTATCGGTGTAGTCATATATACAGGGTGTGAGAGTCGTAGTGTCATGAATACTTCACAACCACAGAGTAAGGTATTGTGTCTTTGTTATATAACCCATACATACATTATGGACCAACACTGTAGTGGCATCTGGTACAGCTATCGGTGTAGTCATATATACAGGGTGTGAGAGTCGTAGTGTCATGAATACTTCACAACCACAGAGTAAGGTATTGTGTCTTTGTTATATAACCATACATGCATTATGGACCAACACTGTAGTGGCATCTGGTACAGCTATCGGTGTAGTCATATATACAGGGTGTGAGAGTCGTAGTGTCATGAATACTTCACAACCACAGAGTAAGGTATTGTGTCAAATTGTTATATAACCCATACATACATTATGGACCAACACTGTAGTGGCATCTGGTACAGCTATCGGTGTAGTCATATATACAGGGTGTGAGAGTCGTAGTGTCATGAATACTTCACAACCACAGAGTAAGGTATTGTGTCTTTGTTATATAACCCATACATACATTATGGACCAACACTGTAGTGGCAGCTGGTACAGCTATCGATGTAGTCATATATACAGGGTGTGAGAGTCGTAGTGTCATGAATACTTCACAACCACAGAGTAAGGTATTGTGTCTTTGTTATATAACCCATACATACATTATGGGCTGTAGTGGCATCTGGTACAGCTATCGGTGTAGTCATATATACAGGGTGTGAGAGTCGTAGTGTCATGAATACTTCACAACCACAGAGTAAGGTATTGTGTCTTTGTTATATAACCCATACATACATTATGGACCAACACTGTAGTGGCATCTGGTACAGCTATCGGTGTAGTCATATATACAGGGTGTGAGAGTCGTAGTGTCATGAATACTTCACAACCACAGAGTAAGGTATTGTGTCTTTGTTATATAACCCATACATACATTATGGACCAACACTGTAGTGGCATCTGGTACAGCTATCGGTGTAGTCATATATACAGGGTGTGAGAGTCGTAGTGTCATGAATACTTCACAACCACAGAGTAAGGTATTGTGTCTTTGTTATATAACCCATACATACATTATGGACCAACACTGTAGTGGCATCTGGTACAGCTATCGGTGTAGTCATATATACAGGGTGTGAGAGTCGTAGTGTCATGAATACTTCACAACCACAGAGTAAGGTATTGTGTCTTTGTTATATAACCCATACATACATTATGGACCAACACTGTAGTGGCATCTGGTACAGCTATCGGTGTAGTCATATATACAGGGTGTGAGAGTCGTAGTGTCATGAATACTTCACAACCACAGAGTAAGGTATTGTGTCTTTGTTATATAACCCATACATACATTATGGACCAACACTGTAGTGGCATCTGGTACAGCTATCGGTGTAGTCATATATACAGGGTGTGAGAGTCGTAGTGTCATGAATACTTCACAACCACAGAGTAAGGTATTGTGTCTTTGTTATATAACCCATACATACATTATGGACCAACACTGTAGTGGCATCTGGTACAGCTATTGGTGTAGTCATATATACAGGGTGTGAGAGTCGTAGTGTCATGAATACTTCACAACCACAGAGTAAGGTATTGTGTCTTTGTTATATAACCCATACATACATTATGGACCAACACTGTAGTGGCATCTGGTACAGCTATCGGTGTAGTCATATATACAGGGTGTGAGAGTCGTAGTGTCATGAATACTTCACAACCACAGAGTAAGGTATTGTGTCTTTGTTATATAACCCATACATACATTATGGGCTGTAGTGGCATCTGGTACAGCTATTGGTGTAGTCATATATACAGGGTGTGAGAGTCGTAGTGTCATGAATACTTCACAACCACAGAGTAAGGTATTGTGTCTTTGTTATATAACCCATACATACATTGTGGGCCAACACTGTAGTGGCATCTGGTACAGCTATCGGTGTAGTCATATATACAGGGTGTGAGAGTCGTAGTGTCATGAATACTTCACAACCACAGAGTAAGGTATTGTGTCTTTGTTATATAACCCATACATACATTATGGACCAACACTGTAGTGGCATCTGGTACAGCTATCGGTGTAGTCATATATACAGGGTGTGAGAGTCGTAGTGTCATGAATACTTCACAACCACAGAGTAAGGTATTGTGTCTTTGTTATATAACCCATACATACATTATGGGCCAACACTGTAGTGGCATCTGGTACAGCTATCGGTGTAGTCATATATACAGGGTGTGAGAGTCGTAGTGTCATGAATACTTCACAACCACAGAGTAAGGTATTGTGTCTTTGTTATATAACCCATACATACATTATGGACCAACAGTGTAGTGGCATCTGGTACAGCTATCGGTGTAGTCATATATACAGGGTGTGAGAGTCGTAGTGTCATGAATACTTCACAACCACAGAGTAAGGTATTGTGTCTTTGTTATATAACCCATACATACATTATGGACCAACACTGTAGTGGCATCTGGTACAGCTATCGGTGTAGTCATATATACAGGGTGTGAGAGTCGTAGTGTCATGAATACTTCACAACCACAGAGTAAGGTATTGTGTCTTTGTTATATAACCCATACATACATTGTGGGCCAACACTGTAGTGGCATCTGGTACAGCTATCGGTGTAGTCATATATACAGGGTGTGAGAGTCGTAGTGTCATGAATACTTCACAACCACAGAGTAAGGTATTGTGTCTGTTATATAACCCATACATACATTATGGACCAACACTGTAGTGGCATCTGGTACAGCTATCGGTGTAGTCATATATACAGGGTGTGAGAGTCGTAGTGTCATGAATACTTCACAACCACAGAGTAAGGTATTGTGTCTTTGTTATATAACCCATACATACATTATGGACCAACACTGTAGTGGCATCTGGTACAGCTATCGGTGTAGTCATATATACAGGGTGTGAGAGTCGTAGTGTCATGAATACTTCACAACCACAGAGTAAGGTATTGTGTCTTTGTTATATAACCCATACATACATTATGGACCAACACTGTAGTGGCATCTGGTACAGCTATCGGTGTAGTCATATATACAGGGTGTGAGAGTCGTAGTGTCATGTATACTTCACAACCACAGAGTAAGGTATTGTGTCTTTGTTATATAACCCATACATACATTATGGACCAACACTGTAGTGGCATCTGGTACAGCTATTGGTGTAGTCATATATACAGGGTGTGAGAGTCGTAGTGTCATGAATACTTCACAACCACAGAGTAAGGTATTGTGTCTTTGTTATATAACCCATACATACATTATGGACCAACACTGTAGTGGCATCTGGTACAGCTATCGGTGTAGTCATATATACAGGGTGTGAGAGTCGTAGTGTCATGAATACTTCACAACCACAGAGTAAGGTATTGTGTCTTTGTTATATAACCCATACATACATTATGGACCAACACTGTAGTGGCATCTGGTACAGCTATCGGTGTAGTCATATATACAGGGTGTGAGAGTCGTAGTGTCATGAATACTTCACAACCACAGAGAAAGGTATTGTGTCTTTGTTATATAACCCATACATACATTATGGACCAACACTGTAGTGGCATCTGGTACAGCTATCGGTGTAGTCATATATACAGGGTGTGAGAGTCGTAGTGTCATGAATACTTCACAACCACAGAGTAAGGTATTGTGTCTTTGTTATATAACCCATACATACATTATGGACCAACACTGTAGTGGCATCTGGTACAGCTATCGGTGTAGTCATATATACAGGGTGTGAGAGTCGTAGTGTCATGAATACTTCACAACCACAGAGTAAGGTAATGTGTCTTTGTTATATAACCCATACATACATTATGGACCAACTCTGTAGTGGCATCTGGTACAGCTATCGGTGTAGTCATATATACAGGGTGTGAGAGTCATAGTGTCATGAATACTTCACAACCACAGAGTAAGGTATTGTGTCTTTGTTATATAACCCATACATACATTATGGACCAACACTGTAGTGGCATCTGGTACAGCTTTTGGTGTAGTCATATATACAGGGTGTGAGAGTCGTAGTGTCATGAATACTTCACAACCACAGAGTAAGGTATTGTGTCTTTGTTATATAACCCATACATACATTATGGACCAACACTGTAGTGGCATCTGGTACAGCTATCGGTGTAGTCATATATACAGGGTGTGAGAGTCGTAGTGTCATGAATACTTCACAACCACAGAGTAAGGTATTGTGTCTTTGTTATATAACCCATACATACATTATGGGCCAACACTGTAGTGGCATCTGGTACAGCTATTGGTGTAGTCATATATACAGGGTGTGAGAGTCGTAGTGTCATGAATACTTCACAACCACAGAGTAAGGTATTGTGTCTTTGTTATATAACCCATACATACATTATGGGCCAACACTGTAGTGGCATCTGGTACAGCTATCGGTGTAGTCATATATACAGGGTGTGAGAGTCGTAGTGTCATGAATACTTCACAACCACAGAGTAAGGTATTGTGTCTTTGTTATATAACCCATACATACATTATGGGCCAACACTGTAGTGGCATCTGGTACAGCTATCGGTGTAGTCATATATACAGGGTGTGAGAGTCGTAGTGTCATGAATACTTCACAACCACAGAGTAAGGTATTGTGTCTTTGTTATATAACCCATACATACATTATGGACCAACACTGTAGTGGCATCTGGTACAGCTATCGGTGTAGTCATATATACAGGGTGTGAGAGTCGTAGTGTCATGAATACTTCACAACCACAGAGTAAGGTATTGTGTCTTTGTTATATAACCCATACATACATTATGGACCAACACTGTAGTGGCATCTGGTACAGCTATTGGTGTAGTCATATATACAGGGTGTGAGAGTCGTAGTGTCATGAATACTTCACAACCACAGAGTAAGGTATTGTGTCTTTGTTATATAACCCATACATACATTATGGACCAACACTGTAGTGGCATCTGGTACAGCTATTGGTGTAGTCATATATACAGGGTGTGAGAGTCGTAGTGTCATGAATACTTCACAACCACAGAGTAAGGTATTGTGTTTTTTTTATATAACCCGTACATACATTATGGACCAACACTGTAGTGGCATCTGGTACAGCTATCGGTGTAGTCATATATACAGGGTGTGAGAGTCGTAGTGTCATGAATACTTCACAACCACAGAGTAAGGTATTGTGTCTTTGTTATATAACCCATACATACATTATGGACCAACACTGTAGTGGCATCTGGTACAGCTATAGGTGTAGTCATATATACAGGGTGTGAGAGTCGTAGTGTCATGAATACTTCACAACCACAGAGTAAGGTATTGTGTCTTTGTTATATAACCATACATACATTATGGACCAACACTGTAGTGGCATCTGGTACAGCTATCGGTGTAGTCATATATACAGGGTGTGAGAGTCGTAGTGTCATGAATACTTCACAACCACAGAGTAAGGTATTGTGTCTTTGTTATATAACCCATACATTATGGACCAACACTGTAGTGGCATCTGGTACAGCTATCGGTGTAGTCATATATACAGGGTGTGAGAGTCGTAGTGTCATGAATACTTCACAACCACAGAGTAAGGTATTGTGTCTTTGTTATATAACCCATACATACATTATGGACCAACAGTGTAGTGGCATCTGGTACAGCTATTGGTGTAGTCATATATACAGGGTGTGAGAGTCGTAGTGTCATGAATACTTCACAACCACAGAGTAAGGTATTGTGTCTTTGTTATATAACCCATACATACATAATGGGCTGTAGTGGCATCTGGTACAGCTATTGGTGTAGATATATATATAGGGTGTGAGAGTCGTAGTGTCATGAATACTTCACAACCACAGAGTAAGGTATTGTGTCTTTGTTATATAACCCATACATACATTATGGACCAACACTGTAGTGGCATCTGGTACAGCTATTGGTGTAGTCATATATACAGGGTGTGAGAGTCGTAGTGTCATGAATACTTCACAACCACAGAGTAAGGTATTGTGTCTTTGTTATATAACCCATACATACATTATGGACCAACACTGTAGTGGCATCTGGTACAGCTATCGGTGTAGTCATATATACAGGGTGTGAGAGTCGTAGTGTCATGAATACTTCACAACCACAGAGTAAGGTATTGTGTCTTTGTTATATAACCCATACATACATTATGGACCAACACTGTAGTGGCATCTGGTACAGCTATCGGTGTAGTCATATATACAGGGTGTGAGAGTCGTAGTGTCATGAATACTTCACAACCACAGAGTAAGGTATTGTGTCTTTGTTATATAACCATACATGCATTATGGACCAACACTGTAGTGGCATCTGGTACAGCTATCGATGTAGTCATATATACAGGGTGTGAGAGTGGTAGTGTCATGAATACTTCACAACCACAGAGTAAGGTATTGTGTCTTTGTTATATAACCCATACATACATTATGGTCCAACACTGTAGTGGCATCTGATACAGCTATCGGTGTAGTCATATATACAGGGTGTGAGAGTCGTAGTGTCATGAACACTTCACAACCACAGAGTAAGGTATTGTGTCTTTGTTATATAACCATACATACATTATGGACCAACACTGTAGTGGCATCTGGTACAGCTATCGATGTAGTCATATATACAGGGTGTGAGAGTGGTAGTGTCATGAATACTTCACAACCACAGAGTAAGGTATTGTGTCTTTGTTATATAACCCATACATACATTATGGTCCAACACTGTAGTGGCATCTGGTACAGCTATTGGTGTAGTCATATATACAGGGTGTGAGAGTCGTAGTGTCATGAATACTTCACAACCACAGAGTAAGGTATTGTGTCTTTGTTATATAACCCATACATACATTATGGTCCAACACTGTAGTGGCATCTGGTACAGCTATTGGTGTAGTCATATATACAGGGTGTGAGAGTCGTAGTGTCATGAATACTTCACAACCACAGAGTAAGGTATTGTGTCTTTGTTATATAACCCATACATACATTATGGACCAACACTGTAGTGGCATCTGGTACAGCTATCGGTGTAGTCATATATACAGGGTGTGAGAGTCGTAGTGTCATGAATACTTCACAACCACAGAGTAAGGTATTGTGTCTTTGTTATATAACCCATACATACATTATGGACCAACACTGTAGTGGCATCTGGTACAGCTATTGGTGTAGTCATATATACAGGGTGTGAGAGTCGTAGTGTCATGAATACTTCACAACCACAGAGTAAGGTATTGTGTCTTTGTTATATAACCCATACATACATTATGGACCAACACTGTAGTGGCATCTGGTACAGCTATCGGTGTAGTCATATATACAGGGTGTGAGAGTCGTAGTGTCATGAATACTTCACAACCACAGAGTAAGGTATTGTGTCTTTGTTATATAACCCATACATACATTATGGACCAACACTGTAGTGGCATCTGGTACAGCTATCGGTGTAGTCATATATACAGGGTGTGAGAGTCGTAGTGTCATGAATACTTCACAACCACAGAGTAAGGTATTGTGTCTTTGTTATATAACCATACATGCATTATGGACCAACACTGTAGTGGCATCTGGTACAGCTATCGATGTAGTCATATATACAGGGTGTGAGAGTGGTAGTGTCATGAATACTTCACAACCACAGAGTAAGGTATTGTGTCTTTGTTATATAACCCATACATACATTATGGTCCAACACTGTAGTGGCATCTGATACAGCTATCGGTGTAGTCATATATACAGGGTGTGAGAGTCCTAGTGTCATGAACACTTCACAACCACAGAGTAAGGTATTGTGTCTTTGTTATATAACCATACATACATTATGGACCAACACTGTAGTGGCATCTGGTACAGCTATCGATGTAGTCATATATACAGGGTGTGAGAGTCGTAGTGTCATGAATACTTCACAACCACAGAGTAAGGTATTGTGTCTTTGTTATATAACCCATACATACATTATGGTCCAACACTGTAGTGGCATCTGGTACAGCTATTGGTGTAGTCATATATACAGGGTGTGAGAGTCGTAGTGTCATGAATACTTCACAACCACAGAGTAAGGTATTGTGTCTTTGTTATATAACCCATACATACATTATGGACCAACACTGTAGTGGCATCTGGTACAGCTATCGGTGTAGTCATATATACAGGGTGTGAGAGTCGTAGTGTCATGAATACTTCACAACCACAGAGTAAGGTATTGTGTCTTTGTTATATAACCCATACATACATTATGGTCCAACACTGTAGTGGCATCTGGTACAGCTATTGGTGTAGTCATATATACAGGGTGTGAGAGTCGTAGTGTCATGAATACTTCACAACCACAGAGTAAGGTATTGTGTCTTTGTTATATAACCCATACATACATTATGGACCAACACTGTAGTGGCATCTGGTACAGCTATCGGTGTAGTCATATATACAGGGTGTGAGAGTCGTAGTGTCATGAATACTTCACAACCACAGAGTAAGGTATTGTGTCTTTGTTATATAACCCATACATACATTATGGACCAACACTGTAGTGGCATCTGGTACAGCTATTGGTGTAGTCATATATACAGGGTGTGAGAGTCGTAGTGTCATGAATACTTCACAACCACAGAGTAAGGTATTGTGTCTTTGTTATATAACCCATACATACATTATGGACCAACACTGTAGTGGCATCTGGTACAGCTATCGGTGTAGTCATATATACAGGGTGTGAGAGTCGTAGTGTCATGAATACTTCACAACCACAGAGTAAGGTATTGTGTCTTTGTTATATAACCCATACATACATTATGGACCAACACTGTAGTGGCATCTGGTACAGCTATTGGTGTAGTCATATATACAGGGTGTGAGAGTCGTAGTGTCATGAATACTTCACAACCACAGAGTAAGGTATTGTGTCTTTGTTATATAACCCATACATACATTGTGGACCAACACTGTAGTGGCATCTGGTACAGCTATCGGTGTAGTCATATATACAGGGTGTGAGAGTCGTAGTGTCATGAATACTTCACAACCACAGAGTAAGGTATTGTGTCTTTGTTATATAACCCATACATACATTATGGACCAACACTGTAGTGGCATCTGGTACAGCTATTGGTGTAGTCATATATACAGGGTGTGAGAGTCGTAGTGTCATGAATACTTCACAACCACAGAGTAAGGTATTGTGTCTTTGTTATATAACCCATACATACATTATGGACCAACACTGTAGTGGCATCTGGTACAGCTATTGGTGTAGTCATATATACAGGGTGTGAGAGTCGTAGTGTCATGAATACTTCACAACCACAGAGTAAGGTATTGTGTCTTTGTTATATAACCCATACATACATTATGGACCAACACTGTTGTGGCATCTGGTACAGCTATCGGTGTAGTCATATATACAGGGTGTGAGAGTAGAAGTGTCATGAATACTTCACAACCACAGAGTAAGGTATTGTGTCTTTGTTATATAACCCATACATACATTATGGACCAACACTGTAGTGGCATCTGGTACAGCTATTGGTGTAGTCATATATACAGGGTGTGAGAGTCGTAGTGTCATGAATACTTCACAACCACAGAGTAAGGTATTGTGTCTTTGTTATATAACCCATACATACATTATGGGCCAACACTGTAGTGGCATCTGGTACAGCTATCGGTGTAGTCATATATACAGGGTGTGAGAGTCGTAGTGTCATGAATACTTCACAACCACAGAGTAAGGTATTGTGTCTTTGTTATATAACCCATACATACATTATGGGCTGTAGTGGCATCTGGTACAGCTATTGGTGTAGTCATATATACAGGGTGTGAGAGTCGTAGTGTCATGAATACTTCACAACCACAGAGTAAGGTATTGTGTCTTTGTTATATAACCCATACATACATTATGGACCAACACTGTAGTGGCATCTGGTACAGCTATCGGTGTAGTCATATATACAGGGTGTGAGAGTCGTAGTGTCATGAATACTTCACAACCACAGAGTAAGGTATTGTGTCTTTGTTATATAACCCATACATACATTATGGACCAACACTGTAGTGGCATCTGGTACAGCTATCGATGTAGTCATATATACAGGGTGTGAGAGTGGTAGTGTCATGAATACTTCACAACCACAGAGTAAGGTATTGTGTCTTTGTTATATAACCCATACATACATTATGGGCCAACACTGTAGTGGCATCTGGTACAGCTATTGGTGTAGTCATATATACAGGGTGTGAGAGTCGTAGTGTCATGAATACTTCACAACCACAGAGTAAGGTATTGTGTCTTTGTTATATAACCCATACATACATTGTGGACCAACACTGTAGTGGCATCTGGTACAGCTATCGGTGTAGTCATATATACAGGGTGTGAGAGTCGTAGTGTCATGAATACTTCACAACCACAGAGTAAGGTATTGTGTCTTTGTTATATAACCCATACATACATTATGGACCAACAGTGTAGTGGCATCTGGTACAGCTATCGGTGTAGTCATATATACAGGGTGTGAGAGTCGTAGTGTCATGAATACTTCACAACCACAGAGTAAGGTATTGTGTCTTTGTTATATAACCCATACATACATTATGGGCCAACACTGTAGTGGCATCTGGTACAGCTATCGGTGTAGTCATATATACAGGGTGTGAGAGTCGTAGTGTCATGAATACTTCACAACCACAGAGTAAGGTATTGTGTCTTTGTTATACGCCCGAAGGGTCGTATTATGTTATGGCCCCGCTCGTCCGTCTGTCCGTCTGTCCGTCCGTCCGTCCGTCTGTCTGTCCGTCCGTTAGCAATTTCTTGTGTGCGCAACTCCTCCTACAGTTTTCATCGGAATTTGATCAAACTTGCCACAATGAATCTCCATGGTGTCTAGTTGTGCACCTCGCTTACGGAATTCAGATAACTCTTTTCGTTCTTGAAATATCTGCCCTTGAATTAAAAAAATGCCCATTTTCTTGTGTGCGCAACTCCTCCTACAGTTTTGATCAGAATTTGATCAAACTTGCTACAATGAATCTCCATGGTGTCTAGTTGTGCACATCGCTTACGGAATTTAGATAACTGTTTTCGTTCTTGAATTATCTGCCCTTGAATTTAAGGAAAAATGCCCATTTTTTCAAAAATGCCCATTTTCTCCTGTGTGCTACTTCTACAGTTTCAACCAGAATTAAATTTTAATCAAACTAGCCAAAATGAATCTCTTTGGTCTCTTGTTGTGCAAACAATATTTTGATAACTTTTCATGTTTGAATTATCTGCCCTTGAATTGAAAAAATTGCCAATTTTACTGACAAGCCCCTCTCGGGCGTATATGCGCCGCTCTGCGAAGCTCTTGTTATATAACCCATACATACATTATGGGCCAACACTGTAGTGGCATCTGATACAGCTATCGGTGTAGTCATATATACAGGGTGTGAGAGTCGTAGTGTCATGAATACTTCACAACCACAGAGTAAGGTATTGTGTCTTTGTTATATAACCATACATACATTATGGTCCAACACTGTAGTGGCATCTGGTACAGCTATCGGTGTAGTCATATATACAGGGTGTGAGAGTCGTAGTGTCATGAATACTTCACAACCACAGAGTAAGGTATTGTGTCTTTGTTATATAACCCGTACATACATTATGGACCAACACTGTAGTGGCATCTGGTACAGCTATCGGTGTAGTCATATATACAGGGTGTGAGAGTCGTAGTGTCATGAATACTTCACAACCACAGAGTAAGGTATTGTGTCTTTGTTATATAACCCATACATACATTATGGGCCAACACTGTAGTGGCATCTGGTACAGCTATCGGTGTAGTCATATATACAGGGTGTGAGAGTCGTAGTGTCATGAATACTTCACAACCACAGAGTAAGGTATTGTGTCTTTGTTATATAACCCATACATACATTATGGACCAACACTGTAGTGGCATCTGGTACAGCTATTGGTTTAGTCATATATACAGGGTGTGAGAGTCGTAGTGTCATGAATACTTCACAACCACAGAGTAAGGTATTGTGTCTTTGTTATATAACCCATACATACATTATGGGCCAACACTGTAGTGGCATCTGGTACAGCTATCGGTGTAGTCATATATACAGGGTGTGAGAGTCGTAGTGTCATGAATACTTCACAACCACAGAGTAAGGTATTGTGTCTTTGTTATATAACCCATACATACATTATGGTCCAACACTGTAGTGGCATCTAGTACAGCTATCGATGTAGTCATATATACAGGGTGTGAGAGTCGTAGTGTCATGAATACTTCACAACCACAGAGTAAGGTATTGTGTCTTTGTTATATAACCCATACATACATTATGGACCAACACTGTAGTGGCATCTGGTACAGCTATCGATGTAGTCATATATACAGGGTGTGAGAGTCGTAGTGTCATGAATACTTCACAACCACAGAGTAAGGTATTGTGTCTTTGTTATATAACCCATACATACATTATGGGCCAACACTGTAGTGGCATCTGGTACAGCTATCGGTGTAGTCATATATACAGGGTGTGAGAGTCGTAGTGTCATGAATACTTCACAACCACAGAGTAAGGTATTGTGTCTTTGTTATATAACCCATACATACATTATGGGCCAACACTGTAGTGGCATCTGGTACAGCTATCGGTGTAGTCATATATACAGGGTGTGAGAGTCGTAGTGTCATGAATACTTCACAACCACAGAGTAAGGTATTGTGTCTTTGTTATACGCCCGAAGGGTCGTATTATGTTATGGCCCCGCTCGTCCGTCTGTCCGTCTGTCCGTCCGTCCGTCCGTCTGTCTGTCCGTCCGTTAGCAATTTCTTGTGTGCGCAACTCCTCCTACAGTTTTCATCGGAATTTGATCAAACTTGCCACAATGAATCTCCATGGTGTCTAGTTGTGCACCTCGCTTACGGAATTCAGATAACTCTTTTCGTTCTTGAAATATCTGCCCTTGAATTAAAAAAATGCCCATTTTCTTGTGTGCGCAACTCCTCCTACAGTTTTGATCAGAATTTGATCAAACTTGCTACAATGAATCTCCATGGTGTCTAGTTGTGCACATCGCTTACGGAATTTAGATAACTGTTTTCGTTCTTGAATTATCTGCCCTTGAATTTAAGGAAAAATGCCCATTTTTTCAAAAATGCCCATTTTCTCCTGTGTGCTACTTCTACAGTTTCAACCAGAATTAAATTTTAATCAAACTAGCCAAAATGAATCTCTTTGGTCTCTTGTTGTGCAAACAATATTTTGATAACTTTTCATGTTTGAATTATCTGCCCTTGAATTGAAAAAATTGCCAATTTTACTGACAAGCCCCTCTCGGGCGTATATGCGCCGCTCTGCGAAGCTCTTGTTATATAACCCATACATACATTATGGGCCAACACTGTAGTGGCATCTGATACAGCTATCGGTGTAGTCATATATACAGGGTGTGAGAGTCGTAGTGTCATGAATACTTCACAACCACAGAGTAAGGTATTGTGTCTTTGTTATATAACCATACATACATTATGGTCCAACACTGTAGTGGCATCTGGTACAGCTATCGGTGTAGTCATATATACAGGGTGTGAGAGTCGTAGTGTCATGAATACTTCACAACCACAGAGTAAGGTATTGTGTCTTTGTTATATAACCCGTACATACATTATGGACCAACACTGTAGTGGCATCTGGTACAGCTATCGGTGTAGTCATATATACAGGGTGTGAGAGTCGTAGTGTCATGAATACTTCACAACCACAGAGTAAGGTATTGTGTCTTTGTTATATAACCCATACATACATTATGGGCCAACACTGTAGTGGCATCTGGTACAGCTATCGGTGTAGTCATATATACAGGGTGTGAGAGTCGTAGTGTCATGAATACTTCACAACCACAGAGTAAGGTATTGTGTCTTTGTTATATAACCCATACATACATTATGGACCAACACTGTAGTGGCATCTGGTACAGCTATTGGTTTAGTCATATATACAGGGTGTGAGAGTCGTAGTGTCATGAATACTTCACAACCACAGAGTAAGGTATTGTGTCTTTGTTATATAACCCATACATACATTATGGGCCAACACTGTAGTGGCATCTGGTACAGCTATCGGTGTAGTCATATATACAGGGTGTGAGAGTCGTAGTGTCATGAATACTTCACAACCACAGAGTAAGGTATTGTGTCTTTGTTATATAACCCATACATACATTATGGTCCAACACTGTAGTGGCATCTAGTACAGCTATCGATGTAGTCATATATACAGGGTGTGAGAGTCGTAGTGTCATGAATACTTCACAACCACAGAGTAAGGTATTGTGTCTTTGTTATATAACCCATACATACATTATGGACCAACACTGTAGTGGCATCTGGTACAGCTATCGATGTAGTCATATATACAGGGTGTGAGAGTCGTAGTGTCATGAATACTTCACAACCACAGAGTAAGGTATTGTGTCTTTGTTATATAACCCATACATACATTATGGGCCAACACTGTAGTGGCGTCTGATACAGCTATCGGTGTAGTCATATATACAGGGTGTGAGAGTCGTAGTGTCATGAATACTTCACAACCACAGAGTAAGGTATTGTGTCTTTGTTATATAACCCATACATACATTATGGACCAACACTGTAGTGGCATCTGGTACAGCTATCGGTGTAGTCATATATACAGGGTGTGAGAGTCGTAGTGTCATGAATACTTCACAACCACAGAGTAAGGTATTGTGTCTTTGTTATATAACCCATACATACATTATGGACCAACACTGTAGTGGCATCTGGTACAGCTATTGGTGTAGTCATATATACAGGGTGTGAGAGTCGTAGTGTCATGAATACTTCACAACCACAGAGTAAGGTATTGTGTCTTTGTTATATAACCCATACATACATTATGGACCAACACTGTAGTGGCATCTGGTACAGCTATCGATGTAGTCATATATACAGGGTGTGAGAGTCGTAGTGTCATGAATACTTCACAACCACAGAGTAAGGTATTGTGTCTTTGTTATATAACCCATACATACATTATGGACCAACACTGTAGTGGCATCTGGTACAGCTATCGGTGTAGTCATATATACAGGGTGTGAGAGTCGTAGTGTCATGAATACTTCACAACCACAGAGTAAGGTATTGTGTCTTTGTTATATAACCCATACATACATTATGGGCCAACACTGTAGTGGCATCTGGTACAGCTATCGGTGTAGTCATATATACAGGGTGTGAGAGTCGTAGTGTCATGAATACTTCACAACCACAGAGTAAGGTATTGTGTCTTTGTTATATAACCCATACATACATTATGGGCCAACACTGTAGTGGCGTCTGATACAGCTATCGGTGTAGTCATATATACAGGGTGTGAGAGTCGTAGTGTCATGAATACTTCACAACCACAGAGTAAGGTATTGTGTCTTTGTTATATAACCCATACATACATTATGGGCCAACACTGTAGTGGCGTCTGATACAGCTATCGGTGTAGTCATATATACAGGGTGTGAGAGTCGTAGTGTCATGAATACTTCACAACCACAGAGTAAGGTATTGTGTCTTTGTTATATAACCCATACATACATTATGGACCAACACTGTTGTGGCATCTGGTACAGCTATCGGTGTAGTCATATATACAGGGTGTGAGAGTCGTAGTGTCATGAACACTTCACAACCACAGAGTAAGGTATTGTGTCTTTGTTATATAACCCATACATACATTATGGACCAACACTGTAGTGGCATCTGATACAGCTATAGGTGTAGTCATATATACAGGGTGTGAGAGTCGTAGTGTCATGAATACTTCACAACCACAGAGTAAGGTATTGTGTCTTTGTTATATAACCCATACATACATTATGGACCAACACTGTAGTGGCATCTGGTACAGCTATCGGTGTAGTCATATATACAGGGTGTGAGAGTCGTAGTGTCATGAATACTTCACAACCACAGAGTAAGGTATTGTGTCTTTGTTATATAACCCATACATACATTATGGACCAACACTGTAGTGGCATCTGGTACAGCTATCGGTGTAGTCATATATACAGGGTGTGAGAGTCGTAGTGTCATGAATACTTCACAACCACAGAGTAAGGTATTGTGTCTTTGTTATATAACCCATACATACATTATGGACCAACACTGTAGTGGCATCTGGTACAGCTATTGGTGTAGTCATATATACAGGGTGTGAGAGTCGTAGTGTCATGAATACTTCACAACCACAGAGTAAGGTATTGTGTCTTTGTTATATAACCCATACATACATTATGGACCAACACTGTAGTGGCATCTGGTACAGCTATCGGTGTAGTCATATATACAGGGTGTGAGAGTCGTAGTGTCATGAATACTTCACAACCACAGAGTAAGGTATTGTGTCTTTGTTATATAACCCATACATACATTATGGACCAACACTGTAGTGGCATCTGGTACAGCTATCGGTGTAGTCATATATACAGGGTGTGAGAGTCGTAGTGTCATGAATACTTCACAACCACAGAGTAAGGTATTGTGTCTTTGTTATATAACCCATACATACATTATGGGCCAACACTGTAGTGGCATCTGGTACAGCTATCGGTGTAGTCATATATACAGGGTGTGAGAGTCGTAGTGTCATGAATACTTCACAACCACAGAGTAAGGTATTGTGTCTTTGTTATATAACCATACATACATTATGGACCAACACTGTAGTGGCATCTGGTACAGCTATTGGTGTAGTCATATATACAGGGTGTGAGAGTCGTAGTGTCATGAATACTTCACAACCACAGAGTAAGGTATTGTGTCTTTGTTATATAACCCATACATACATTATGGACCAACACTGTAGTGGCATCTGGTACAGCTATCGATGTAGTCATATATACAGGGTGTGAGAGTCGTAGTGTCATGAATACTTCACAACCACAGAGTAAGGTATTGTGTCTTTGTTATATAACCCATACATACATTATGGGCCAACACTGTAGTGGCATCTGATACAGCTATCGGTGTAGTCATATATACAGGGTGTGAGAGTAGTAGTGTCATGAATACTTCACAACCACAGAGTAAGATATTGTGTCTTTGTTATATAACCCATACATACATTATGGACCAACACTGTAGTGGCATCTGGTACAGCTATCGGTGTAGTCATATATACAGGGTGTGAGAGTCGTAGTGTCATGAATACTTCACAACCACAGAGTAAGGTATTGTGTCTTTGTTATATAACCAATACATACATTATGGACCAACACTGTAGTGGCATCTGGTACAGCTATCGGTGTAGTCATATATACAGGGTGTGAGAGTCGTAGTGTCATGAATACTTCACAACCACAGAGTAAGGTATTGTGTCTTTGTTATATAACCCATACATACATTATGGACCAACACTGTAGTGGCATCTGGTACAGCTATTGGTGTAGTCATATATACAGGGTGTGAGAGTCGTAGTGTCATGAATACTTCACAACCACAGAGTAAGGTATTGTGTCTTTGTTATATAACCCATACATACATTATGGGCTGTAGTGGCATCTGGTACAGCTATTGGTGTAGTCATATATACAGGGTGTGAGAGTCGTAGTGTCATGAATACTTCACAACCACAGAGTAAGGTATTGTGTCTTTGTTATATAACCCATACATACATTATGGGCTGTAGTGGCATCTGGTACAGCTATCGGTGTAGTCATATATACAGGGTGTGAGAGTTGTAGTGTCATGAATACTTCACAACCACAGAGAAAGGTATTGTGTCTTTGTTATATAACCCATACATACATTATGGACCAACACTGTAGTGGCATCTGGTACAGCTATCGGTGTAGTCATATATACAGGGTGTGAGAGTCGTAGTGTCATGAATACTTCACAACCACAGAGTAAGGTATTGTGTCTTTGTTATATAACCCATACATACATTATGGGCCAACACTGTAGTGGCATCTGGTACAGCTATTGGTGTAGTCATATATACAGGGTGTGAGAGTCGTAGTGTCATGAATACTTCACAACCACAGAGTAAGGTATTGTGTCTTTGTTATATAACCCATACATACATTATGGACCAACACTGTAGTGGCATCTGGTACAGCTATCGGTGTAGTCATATATACAGGGTGTGAGAGTCGTAGTGTCATGAATACTTCACAACCACAGAGTAAGGTATTGTGTCTTTGTTATATAACCCATACATACATTATGGGCCAACACTGTAGTGGCATCTGGTACAGCTATTGGTGTAGTCATATATACAGGGTGTGAGAGTCGTAGTGTCATGAATACTTCACAACCACAGAGTAAGGTATTGTGTCTTTGTTATATAACCCATACATACATTATGGGCCAACACTGTAGTGGCATCTGGTACAGCTATTGGTGTAGTCATATATACAGGGTGTGAGAGTCGTAGTGTCATGAATACTTCACAACCACAGAGTAAGGTATTGTGTCTTTGTTATATAACCCATACATACATTATGGACCAACACTGTAGTGGCATCTGGTACAGCTATCGGTGTAGTCATATATACAGGGTGTGAGAGTCGTAGTGTCATGAATACTTCACAACCACAGAGTAAGGTATTGTGTCTTTGTTATATAACCCGTACATACATTATGGACCAACACTGTAGTGGCATCTGGTACAGCTATCGGTGTAGTCATATATACAGGGTGTGAGAGTCGTAGTGTCATGAATACTTCACAACCACAGAGTAAGGTATTGTGTCTTTGTTATATAACCCATACATACATTATGGACCAACACTGTAGTGGCATCTGGTACAGCTATTGGTGTAGTCATATATACAGGGTGTGAGAGTCGTAGTGTCATGAATACTTCACAACCACAGAGTAAGGTATGATGGCAATTTATGACTTCATAATAAAGATGATATACCATTCTTAATAGGTTGGATTTATTTGTCATCATTTTCTGTTATTTTCTTTTGCAAGTTAATTTTTAGCCTCATTGTTACATAAATATGTTTTATGAAATTGACAATTAGAAATATAGCAAGTAGTATAGAACGCTATACATAAAATTTTCTTTACCTTAATACTACCCTATTACTCAATTATAAACATAAATTATGATAGGCAGGAAAATTATTAGGAATACATTTGGCATGTTATTTTTTGTAGATGATACTCTTATACACGATACTCTTTCTTCATTTCTTTTACAAACTGAACTAAATTGTGATAGGTTTATGAATGATTGTGACATGTCACCCTAAAATGTACCGTTGGAGAAGTCTGTATAACTGATACATGAGAAATGGACTTCAATGTGAAATAAACATATTGTAAGAGATGAAAAATACTCCATATTTGAAAAATTATCCTGGAGGTGAAAGTTACAATTCTATTCAGTATGCTCCTTCCTTGCAGACTGACTAGAGTCAATACAATTCACTCTTCCCAGATAGTCCATTATTATTATCCCTTTCCCAAACAAGACCTGGTTTTGAACTTTTGATGTCCCTTATAGAAATGGCTTGGGAAAACATTGAGACAAAAGAAGAAACTGCTGATAGCCAGCAGTTTCTCCTTATGTCTCAATAGTTTGCTATATTGTACACAAATTCTTTCTTAACCCATTACCAAATGTCAAAATTTGGACCTGTTGAAATTCAAAGATATGGCAGACGACAATTTCACGTGACTGGAATTTTATATTCTGATGGTTTTTTGTGGTAGAAAACATTGTGGGAAATGAAGAAATTGCTTGTCACAAGCAATTTCTTCATTTTCCACATTGTTTTCCAAAGCTATTATCTTTTGAGGAGTCAAAAAGAGTCACTGTATGGTAATGGGTTAAACAAGGTCCATTTGTCGTCTGCAGCAGCTTTTGAAATGGAAATTTTGAAAATTTGCCGTTTTGGAAAGGGTTAACATGACTGGACACATAATTATATGAAACATATTTGCTCACACTTTCAGGTTGGATTACTAGACCTAGAGATCAACACTCTGACTAAAGTACTGTTTATAACTGTGGCTGTCCTATCTGTCGTCATGATGATGCTCAAGGTAGGACTTATATTTCTCTGTGACTAGAATTTGAATAAGTCAAATACTGTATTGCAGTGGAGTATTTGATCTGTTGTATACTGATAATTTAACCCATTACCACACAGAGACACCTTTTGACTTCCCACAAGAGAATGGCTTTAGAAAACACCATGGAAAATGAAGAAATTGCTTGTGACAAGCGATTTCTTCATTTCTAACAATATTTTCTACCACAAAGACCCAAAAAATGTAGAATTTCATTCACTTGAAATTGTTGTCTGCATCATCTTTGAATTTGGACAAGTCTAAATTTTGTTGTTTGGTAATGGGTTAAAGAATCTATTGGATAGTTGGACTAAGAAAGAAACAAAATAAATTGAAAAAAAATGATGAAAATAGAATAAAAATAAAATATAAAATATATAAAATAATAAAAAATAAATAAATGGTTTGTGCTGATGATTTAAAAGTAAGATTCTCACCAAGAATGAACTGAAAATATTGCAGACATTATTGAATTAAGAGACTTTCAGAAATTTATGCAGACTGTCATTGTGACTTGATAAGGGCACCATGGATTTTAAAATACTTATCAGGCCTACTGGTCATGCTTGTAGGCTGTTTTGTGTCTAGATCTGAATAAATTCACCTGGAGATGTTTTAGATTTCTTATAACTTGTCGCTTAGTTTTAGACAAGCATAACACAAATTTTAGCCAAGTTTAGAGCATGTTATTTGACAAAACTCATTATGTACTGATAAATTTGAAACTTATCATAATATGATTCGATTTGCTTTCAAAGATACAACTTTTTTCTATATTTAGAAGGTTCCACTTTTTGGACCAATTCACATGTAAATGTCAAACAAGCATATTCTTAATAATATTTGTTACAGGGTTGGGATGGTCCATGGTACAGATACTTGTTTAGATTTATTCTCTTGTTTTCTTACATCATTCCTATCAGGTATGTAATTTGTAAAATGAGTCTAGTTTTCTGTCACAGTCAATATTATCAAGGTCATGTAGTGTTAGAAGTTTAAAAGTAATTAGGATGTTAATATCAAAATAGTGTCCTAGGATCACATACTTCAACTAATGAAATAAGTAAAATCATCATACAATAGTTTGCTTTGCTAAAGGCTATTGCAAAAACCTCTTTAATTTAAAAGTAAAGTTGATTTGAGATAGTCTTTGAATTATTAACTGTTGTTTATCGCTATTATAATTCATATTATATCTATGCAATTTATATAAGAAATGTAATTTGTTTTACATTATTCAGTTTACGGGTGAATCTAGACATGGGTAAAGTGGCCTATTCCTGGTTTATCACTAGAGATAAAAACATCCCTGGTACAGTAGTTCGAACCACAACTATTCCTGAAGAGTTGGGCAGAATCAGTTATCTATTGTCTGACAAAACTGGTACTCTTACACAGAATGATATGGTGAGAATGTATTACATATATGCATGAAAGGTTTTCTAAAAAAATCCTTATGACCTGCACTCCCTGATAGAAAAAAAAAAGACTTGTGAAATTAGTTTTGGGAAACAGTCATTTTGGCATTTGAGACCAGCATGGATCTAGATCAGCCTGCATGTACATGCAGTCTGATCAAGATCCATGTTGTTCTCTAAAAATTTCTTTATGCACTGTATAAATTGGTTCATCACGCGAGATAAAAACATCCCTGGTACAATGGTGCGATCAACAACTATTCCTGAAGAGTTAGGCAGAATCAGTTATCTACTGTCTGATAAAACTGGTACTCTTACACAGAATGATATGGTAAAAAATTTTGTAGATTGATTTTTTTGAGAAAATGTTCTTAGGGTATTTGAGACCAAGACGAATAGTTGGTCAGCAATCAGATCAAGATCCATGTTGTTCTCTGAAAGCTTCATCACCAGAGATGAAATATCCAGGTACTGTGGTCCAACGTTAGAATGAACATAACAGATCAAACATCCACATTGTAATCTTTTTCTGTCAGAATATACGATTTTGATGTCTTGGTCGGTGAATGGGTAGTTTGATTGGTAATAGAGACTCTGTATTTGTATGCATCTAGTAAGGTTACGATGTTAAGGTACATGACAAATTTTACCTAGATATAAACAAGGAAAACAAACAGTTTTAATTTACAAGACAATTTTGCATGTGTTGGTTAGAAAAATGCAGGTGTGAGACATCTTCAAGCTATCACATGCTAACTTTTCTTGTTCACATAGGTAAAATATGTAAACATGTTCCATAATATTGTAAGCAAACTATAGTAGTATTCAGGGGTGTAAAATTCCACTCACCCGCTCTCATTGGCCAGTAGCATTTGGCAGCTGGCGAGTGGAAAAAGTTACCTACTAGTCCTACCGGGCAAATGAATAAAAACATATTTCAAACTCAATACTGAATTTTTCCTCAGACCTGATCTGTGCAATAAATTTATAAAATCTGTCTGATCAATGGGAGACCAATTTTGAATTTTTGCAGTGCCTCCGATAAACTGGAAGTTTTCATACAGGTATACGGATAAATTATCTGTTGCGACACTGATGAATTAACATAATTTATTACTGTGTATAAATTACGTCACCGCTGTCTACTGCAATAAGATAAGAACGATTTTCAAAAGGTTTAATATTCGGGTCAAAAGTTCATGGAAATGACGATGAAAAATGAGAAAAAGAATGAACATTAATTTTCTACATGATGAAAAGAGTAAGTCACAACAAAAGGTGTATGACAAGTAAACATTGGAAAAGAGATGTCTAACTTCTAATCTAGTATTGGCTTTCGTTGTTTTCGTGGGCCGAAAAAGAAGGAAAAGAGTTGCTCTGTAAACTTTAGAGAATATCCAGCCTTAAAGCAGGAAAGAAATCTTCATTGTTAATTTGAATCATGTCCAAATGTAAGAAAGAGACTTTGAAATTTCATGGTAAAAGGGCTGAACACACGAAATGCGTTGACCATCAACATGTTGTAGATATCCCTCATAAATCTTCCTTACATAAGACAAACACATAACAGAATTACAGATTGAGTAACATAATCATAAGGGCGAGTAACTTTTTTGGGCTACTAGTCCTACGTGTCGAGTGGAAGAAAAAATAATTTTACACCCCTGCAGTATATTGTAATTAATTCATTACTGTACTTACAGGTGTTCAAGAAGCTGCATCTTGGTACTGTAGCCTATACTTCTGACACAGTGGATGAGGTGAGCATACATTGAAACATATAGACAAGAAATACTTATAGCCCTCAAAATCTATTGTTACCTGTCATGCTTAATCCTTGTCCTGTTGACTTTAACCCTCTCCTAAACGACAAAATTTTAGGGTGATCCACTTCTAAAATTGTCATGACAAAATGGAAGTTGTTAAAGATAGAATTTGTGTAAAATATGGCATAGAAAATATTGAGACAAAAGGAGAAACTGCTGGTTATCATAGGCTTTTCTATTATGGACATCAAAACCAGGTCTTGTTTAAAGTTTGTTTCAAACAAATTGCAATTTTAAGAGACATTTGAATAAGAGTAGCTCAATTTTTTGCCTCAATGATGGAATAGAAACAAGCAGTGTAGGCAAAGATCAGACTGCATATCTGTGCAGGCTTATCTTAGTCTATACTGCCTGGCAAAGCCTTGGTAGCAATAGTAAATTGATGTGAACAGCATGGATAGGGTTAAAGGGTCTGTCTGGGGTGTTTGAAAAGTATTGATCTTTATCAGACTGTGCGGTCAGCACATGATGACTTGGAATGAAACTTTTCACTCCAAACCAATTTGTGTGAGTCTATGATATTTTTATGTTCCCTGAAGGGAGAGCATATAGTCGCCGCTTTGTCTGTCCGTCCGAAGCAATTTCTCCATAACCCTGGGCCAAATCAAATGAAATTTACCATGTGAACTCCCTATGACAAAATGCTGATGTTTTTTTTCCCGGCTTTTGGATTTAAGGCCTTGTCATGGGAAAAGGGGACTTAAGATAAAATACAGTTTTTCTCTAATTTCTCCTAGTTTAATGGTCAGAATTTGATGAAATTTCATATTTGAGTAGCAAATCAGATGCCCTTGACAATAAAGTGCTCTCCTTGGCATACATTTATTGTGACAATGCCTTATTCGGGGAGCATTGTCCATCTCTGACGGCCCTTGTCTTATCTAACAGATCGTAGAAGAACTAAGTTGTATACTTACTTTTACTTATTTTTGGCTCCGAATATGAGTATATTTAGTCCATTTCCACATACTTGTGCTTTTTGACACCCCTCAAGAAACATGTTGGAGAAAAAAATGATAATAATAAAAGAAATAGCTTGTCAAAATATGGGGGATTGGATGGAAATAAATGGAAATGGATGCTGAGCATTTTAATTGAAATTGTCTTAGAATAATTTAATTTGAAATGTCTTCTTTACTTACAATTTTACTTTAGTTTTACTGAATAGAATATTATAATAGTTAAGTTTATCAGGTTAAATATGAAATAAATCCATTACCAGACTGGTCGAAATTGAAAGATGTTGTAGAGGACAATTTCAAGTGAATGACATTTTATTATTTTTTTGGTCTTTTGGGGTAAAATACATTGTAGGAAATGAAGAAATTGCTTGTCACAAGCAATTTTTTCATTTTTCTGAATGTTTTCCAAAGCCTTAATTTTGTAGAGCGTCAAAAGGCGTCACTGTTTGGGAATGGATTGAAAAAAAATTCTTGACCATCAGGTGTCTGCCCATCTGAAGACAGCATTCACCCAGTCCCAGTCAGCAAGTATGCCGTCACGTGTCGGCACACCTGTAAGACGAACAGTTGTAAACCGAGTACTAGACTCGGTGCAAGCGCTGGCACTCTGCCATAACGTCACGCCAGTGTTTGATGATGATAGCTCCGAGGAGACTTCGTTACAAGTAGAGGCTGATCAACAAAGTCAACAACAAGTCGTCTACCAGGCTTCTAGCCCAGATGAGGTAATTTAGTAGGACTTATTTCTATCTGTATTATCCCTTTAAAAGAAAAAACAATGTGGTAAAATGAGGCAAAATAATTTTCTTTCATCTGTCCAGTGCTTGCTTATTAGGATTTAGATGGTTCTAAAGATTTCTAAACTACTTAGATTTTTTAACACCTATGTTAATAGTAAGTTTATATTTCAAATATGGTGGTAAAAGAAGAAAATATTGTTGATAAGTATTTTCCTTCATTAATCTATTCCAATTTCCAAATTCTCTGCTTTAGGTAGCCCTAGTGACGTGGACGGAGAGTGTTGGTTTAACGCTGGTAAAGAGAGATCTCAATTCTATGCAACTAATGTCCCTCATAGGAACAACTCATTACCATTTGAAACTAGAACTGTTGCAAAGCGGACAAATACCCCCTACTAGCGCGTTGTCACTGAAAAAGTGCTAAAGTTCAAAGTGGCATAACTCTGAAAATACTGCCTGGATCAAGATGAAAATTGCAGGTGCACAACTTCATATGACTGGAAACAACCTGATAAAATTTCAGCAAAATCGGTCAAAAACTGTGGGAGGAGAAGAGGACACAAAATTATGTCCACAGACGGACGGACAGACAGATGGACGGACGGACAACCTGAATCCAGTATACCCCCCCCCCCCCCCCCCCCCCCCTAACTTTGTTGTGGGGGGTATAAAAATTTCAGGGTGATCTAAATGAAAAGATGATGCAGAGTGAATGGAATTTACATTTATTGTTCCTTTCAGGTAGAAAACATTGTGGGAAATGAAGAAATTGCTTGTCACAATCAATTTCTTTATTTTCCACAATGTTTTTCAAAGCCTTTATGTTTCATGGAGTCAAAGTGTGGGAGTGGGTTAATGATATAAAATGAATTTTTGATTTACTTTACTGTAGGTAGCCTTAGTGACATGGACAGAGTGTCGGTCTAACACTGGCAAAGAGAGATCTGAATTCAGTGTGGCTTAAGTCCACCATAGGAACAAACCATTACCAGATGGCAATATTTTTTGGGGTGATCCAAACTGTTCCAACACATTGACTCTAATCAATTCCCAAAAACATGAACGCTTTGGAAAACATTATGGAAATTGAAGATATTGCTTGTGAAAAGCAATTTGTTCATTTCCCACAATGTTTTCTACGAAAAAAGAACAATGAATTTAAAATTCCATTCACTTGAATCTGTAATCTGCATCATCTTGAAAATGAATTTTCAGTTTACATTCTTGTAGGTAGCCCTAGTGACGTGGACAGAAAGTGTTGGTTTAACCCTGGTAAAGAGAGATCTGAATTCTATGCAGCTGAGATCCCCTATAGCAACAGCTCATTACCATATTACAAAATTTCAGGGTGATCTAAACAAAAAGATGATGCAGATGACAGATTCAAGTGAAAAGAATTTCACATGTAGTGCTCCTTATGGTAGAAAACATTGTTGGAAATGAAGAAATTGCTTGTCATAAGCAATTTCTTTATTTTCCACAATGTTTAGTCAAAGTGTGGAAGTGAGTTAATGATATAAAATGAATTTTTGATTTACTTTCCTGTAGGTAGCCCTAGTGACGTGGACAGAAAGTGTAGGTTTAACACTGGTGAAGAGAGATCTGAATTCTATGCAGCTGAGATCACCCATAGGAACAACTCTATCTTACACAATACTACACATATTTCCTTTCACCTCAGAGAGCAAAAGAATGGGAATTATTTTAAAGGTTTGTTAATCGATTATGGTAAAATGTTTACTCTATTGCTTTGAATTATGACGTTATTGACATAAAAAGTCTAAGAGAATCTTCATTGTTGTGTGTTGTCAATATTTTATAATCATTGGGTCAAAAACTTTTAAAATGTCTTTTTATTCAAGTTTCCTTAAGAACTGGTCTTAATCACAAAAATTCTGACAGTTTTGTCAGCAGAGGTAGCCATATTCAAGATCAAAATAAAACAGGGTAATTTGAATTTCAAGACTACAGAGAGGGTATACAGTTGCCATGCTGAGCACTTGTCTTTCTGTCCATTATTTTGTCTTGTTCAAAGCTTTTCTGCCAGCTTTTCTGTCCAAGGTTCCTGGTCGATGTGAAACATTCTTTCTAACAATTGTCTCCTGTCAAATGTTTACCTATGTGGGAGAGGAGCTGGAGGCTTGGAAAGGATGGGATAGTGTTAAGAAATGATAGGTATCCATGGGTAGGTTCTCCAGCCTCTGCAAAATGACCATATCAGTCGAAAGAGTTAAAATCCATTCAATCAATTAAGGCTTTTCTTTAGAACTATAAGAATTGAATTTTTACTATGTAGACGTGTGTACATTTTTCAGAAGGATAAAAGCGATGAGCCTGTATTATTCTATCTAAACTGTTTCCCAAAGTAGACAGTTCTCTAACAGAAAAGATTTAATTATTTGGCTCTACATATTAACCAATTTAGTCAATGATGTTGTACATTTTTACAGGATGATCAAAGTGGAGAGATTGTATTCTACCTTAAGGGTGCAGATGTAGTCATGCAGACAATAGTGCAATATAATGATTGGTTAGAAGAAGAGGTAATTGTTTTTAGCTCCACTAGCCGAAGGCCGGCGGGGCTTATGTCATGGCCCTATGTCCGTCCGTCTGTGCGTAAACTTTTTCTTTAAACATCTTCTTCTCTAAAACTGCTGGACCAATTTCAACCAAACTTCACACGAATCATCCTTGCATGAATCTCTACCAAATTCCTTCAAAAGAATAAAATCTGTGCAGAACTTTTATTTTTATTAATTTAATTAAATTTTCGAAAAATCTTTAAAAATTCTTCTTCTCCAAAACAACTGGACCAATTTCAACCAAACTTCACAGAAATCTTCCTTGCATGAATCTCTACCAAATTCCTTCAAAAGAATAAAATCTGTGCAGAACTTGAATTTTAATTAATTTAATTGATGTAAATTTTCGAAAAATCTTTAAAAAATTCTTCTTCTCCAAAACTACTGGACCAATTTCAACCAAACTTGAATTTTAATTAATTTAATTGATGTAAATTTTCGAAAAATCTTTAAAAATTCTTCTTCTCCAAAACTACTGGACCAACTTCAACCAAACTTCACAGAAATCTTCCTTGTATAAATCTCTTCTTAATTCCTTCAAAAAGATAAATTCTGTGTATAACTTAAATTTTAATTAATTTAATTGCATTAAATTTTCGAAAAATCTTTAAAAATTCTTCTTCTCCAAAACAACTGGACCAATATCAACCAAACTTCACAGAAATCTTCCTTGTATGAATTAAATTCCTTCAAAAGAATAAAATCCGCACAGAACATGAATTTTAATTAAATATTGATTTAAATTTTCGAAAAATCTTTTTAAAATTCTTCTTCTCCAAAACTACTGGACCAATTTCATCCAAACTTGACAGAAATTTTCCTTGTATGAATCTCTTCTTAATTCCTTCAAAAAGATCAATTCTGTGTATAACTAAACTTTTAATTAATTTAATTGAATTAAATATTCGAAAAATCTTTAAGAATTCTTCTTCTCCAAAACTACTGTACCAATTTCAACCAAACTTCACAGAAATCTTCCTTGCATGAATCTCTACCAAATTCCTTCAAAAGAATAAAATCCGTGCAGAACTTGAATTTTAATTAATTTAATTGATTTAAATTTTTCGAAAAATCTTTAAAATTCTTCTTCTCCAAAATTACTGGACCAATTTCAACCAAACTTTACAGAAATCTTCCTTGTATGAATCTCTTCTTAATTACTTCAAAAAGATAAATTCTGTGTATAACTTAAATTTTAATTAATTCAATTAAATTAAATTTTCGAAAAATCTTTAAAGATTCTTCTTCTCCAAAACTATTGGACCTATTTCAACCAAACTTTACAGAACTGATCCTTGCATGAATCTCTTCTTAATTCCTTCAAGAAAATAAATTCTGTGTAGAACTTTAATTTTGATTAATTAAGGGGGAATGCTCCAGTTTCCTAAATTTTTTCACAATAATAGAATTTATTTATATTTTGTATGTTGGAATTACATGTTATTACCAATTGAAACATGAAATAAAAGTGGGTTGTCAGCGATCTTGTTTGAATTTTATAGGCACTCGTATCACATACCCCTATAGCGAAAAAATGCACAATTTCTGACACCTGTCCAAGGTCACTGAAATGCTTATAAAAAGCTGTATATTCATTGTTTAGTCCCGAAAACGGATTTAAAGTAACGTCTTACATTCAATAGGAACAGAAAACCCAAAATATGTGCTATTATAAATGCGTAAATGTATAAAACACCATGCTCGCGTGTTCGGTTAGATCAACGAGGCTGGGGTGTTTTATGTCAAAATTTGCATATTTTTGGAAATATTTCAAGTTCTACATAATAGAATTTGATAAAACTCCCTCATTGTATTAAGCAACATGTCCTGGTAATAATTCAAAAAGAAAATGTATAGGTCAGCACACTAATTAATGAATTACGGCAATTTTTATCAGCTACACATGAATAAAATGACGCAAAACAGTGGTAATTGCATACACACTTACGACTGTCTTGCTCTAAATAATCGATTTCCATCTTGAGAAAATCAGTTTCGCATAATAAATACACTTTTACCGTCAAAAAAGGTAAATTGTAATGATGCGTTATATTATTGAAAATCTGGTAGCGAAACATATTGGTACGAAACATTTAATTTACTACAGTAATGTCCGAGTGTTCCGAAAAACTGGAGCATTCCTCCTTAAATTGAATTAAATTTTCGAAAAATCTTCTTTTCCAAAACTACTGGACCAATTTTAACTAAACTTCATACAAATCTTCCTTGCATGAATCTCCTCTAAATTTGTGAGAAAAAAAATTCCGTGTAGAACTTATTATGCCCCCTTTCGAAGAAAATGGGGGTATATTGTTTTGCAAGTGTCGGTCGGAAGGTTGGTCGGTCGGTCGGTCGGTCGGTCCGTATGTCGGTCGGTCTGTCCGTAGACCAAACCTTGTCCGGAGCATAACTCGAAAAGTATTAAAGGTAGAATCATGAAACTTCACAGGTGGATAGATCTCATTATGGAGAGGTGCAGTGCACAAGAACCGTAACTCTGCCGATGAAATTTTTTGAGTTATTGCCCTTTGTTGATTTTATAACTTGATTCTTGTCCGGAGCATAACTCAAAAAGTATGTAAGGTACAATCATGAAACTTTGCAGGTGGATAGATCTCATTATGGAGAGGTGCAGTGCACAAGAACCGTAACTCTGCTGATCAATTTTTTTGAGTTATTGCCCTTTGTTGATTTTCAAACTTGATTTTTGTCCGGAGCATAACTCAAAAATTATGTTAGGTAGAATCATGAAACTTTACAGGTGGATAGATCTCATTATGGAGAGGTGCAGTGCTTAAGAACCGTAACTCTGCCGATCAAATTTTTTGAGTTATTGCCCTTTGTTGATTATCAAACTTGATTTTTGTCCGGAGCATAACTCAAAAACTATGTTAGGTAGAATCATGAAACTTTACAGGTAGACAGATCTCATTATGGAGAGGTGCAGTGCACAAGAACCGTAACTCTGCCGATCAAATTTTTTGAGTTATTGCCCTTTGTTGATTTTCAAACTTGATTATTGTCCGGAGCATAACTCAATAAGTATGTAATGTAGAATCATGAAACTTAATAGGTGGATAGATCTCATTATGGAGAGGTGCAGTGCACAAGAACCGTAACTCTGCTGATCAAATTTTCTGAGTTATTGCCCTTTGTTGAGTTTATAACTTGATTCTTGTCCGGAGCACAACTCAAAAAATATGTAAGGTAGAATCATGAAACTTTACAGGTGAATAGATTTCATTATGGAGAGGTGCAGTGCATAAGAACCGTAACTCTGCTGATCAATTTTTTTGAGTTATTGCCCTTTGTTGATTTTTACACTTAATTCTTAACCTTGCCTATATCTCATGTCCTTTTACACATACAGCCTTCATATCTCACACATAGATACCTCCTATCAACATCGTTCAGATTTAACCATGACCTTGGACCTTGTGACCTTGACCTTGGAGTTTGAGCTACTTTAAAAAAATTATACCCGGCAAATATCTCATGACCTTTTACAAATACAGCCTTGATATTTCACACATGGACACATCTTACCAAGACCTTTCATAATTGACCATGACCTTGGACTCTGTGACTTTGACCTTGGAGTTTGATCTACTTTTGAAGAACTTTAACCTGGCCGATATATCATGTCATTTTACACATACAGCCTTGATATTTGACACATGGAAACCTCCGACCAAGACCTATCACATACAACTATGACCTTGGACCATGTGACCTTGACCTTGGAGTTTGACCTACTTTTTAATAAATTAAACTGGGCCTATATCTTATGTGCTATTACACATACAGCCTTGGTATTTCACACATGGACACATCTTACCAAGACCTTTCACATTTGACCTTGGACCTTGTGACCTTGACCTTGGACTTTGACCTACTTTAAAAAAATTTAATCTAGCCGATATATCATGTCCTTTTACACATACAGCCTTGGTATTTCACACATGGACACCTACGACCAAGACATTTCACATTTGACCATGACCTTGGACCTTGTGACCTTGACATTGGTGTTAACCTACTTTAATAATACATTAACCTGGCCTATATTTCATGTCATTTTACATATACAGCCTTGATATTTCACACGTGGTCGCTTCCAACCAAGATATTTCACTTTTGACCATGACCTTAAACCTTGACCTTGGAGTTTGACCTACATTTAAAAAAATAAACTGGGCCTATATCTCTTGTGCTATTACACATACAGCCTTTATATTTCACACATGGACACATCCTACCAAGACCTTTGACATTTGGCCATGACCTTGGACCTTGTGACCTTGACCTTTGATTTTTACATACTTTTAGAAATCTTTAACCTAGCCTTTATCTTATGTCCTATTACACCTACAGCCTTGATATTTCACACATAGACATCTCCTACCAAGACCTTTCACATTTGACCATGACTTTGAATATTGCAACCTTGACCTTGGAGTTTGACCTACTTTTAAAAAGACTGAAACCAGGCATATATATCATGTCCTTTTACACCTACAGCCTTGATATTTCACACATGGACATCTCCAACCAAGACCTTTCACATTTGACCATGACCTTGACCTTGGCATTTGGCCTACTTTTAAAAACTTTAACCTGGCCTATGTTTCATTTTACTTTTACATATACAGCTTTGAAATTTCACACATAGACACCTCCTACCAAGACCTTTCATATGTGACCATGACCTTGGACCTTGTTAACTTGACCTTGGACTTTGACCTACATCAAATGTAGGCCCTTGAGGGGGCATATATGTTTTACAAACATCTCTTGTATTTTAATAAATTTAATCAAATTGAATTTTCGAAAAATTGTTAAACAATCTCCTTCTCCAAAACTGCAGGACCAATTTCTACCAAACTTCGCATTCCAAATTCCTTCACGATTCGATGAAAAGCTTGGCCGCTGTGGGCTAGGCTTATTTTTCGCTATGTGAAACATAGTGTAATTTTAAGAAAATTTTAAAAACATTTCTGCTCCTTAATCATTTATTGGATTTCATTCTGGCATAGCATGAATCTTCTTAGGATAGACCTCTATTGTATTCCTAGAAGAATTTCGTAGTCTAATTGTCTAAAAGCCAGTGGAGCGATACAGGGCCATCTTGGCCCTCTTGTTTGTCTTAACCCTTTCCCATACAAGTCTGAGTTTACATGTCCCTCACAGAAAAGGCCTGGGGAAACATTTTGGCAAAAGAATAAATGCTGATAATCAACATTTCTTTTTGTCTCAATATTTTTCTGTGCTATGTTGTACACCAATTGTCATATTGTTGTCTGCAGCAGCTGTCAAATTGGAGGATTTTTTTTTTGCAGTATGGGAAACGGGTTAAATGATGGAAGATGTAAAGCACAATCAAGGATTCTAGGAAATAGAGTAAAGGATTATGAATTTTTGCCTATTTTTGTTCAAATATAAAACTTTTGCCCTGTCTGTCCACATATCGTGTAATGGCAAAACCTTTTACATGGCTTGAAGGATTTTGAAAAAAAACCCTTTAGTTGAAGGAAGTTTAATATATGCAATTGTTTATGACAAAAATCTAGGGTTCTTTGCTGTCTTTTAGAAAGAAATTGAAATTTACAAAGCATTGGCAAGGAAAAGTGTGACAATTGTTGTTTCATGTCATTTAAATTCTTCATTTCATATAGTGTGGTAATTTAGCGAGAGAAGGACTGAGAACACTGGTGGTAGCCAGAAAAATACTCACAGAGGATCAATATCAGGAATTCCAGGTTTGTAAACTCCTATCTGTGATGCTTAGTATATTGCTCTATACATGTATTTCGCTTCAAGTACAAATGGTTGTTATAGAAACTTGAGAAATTGTACAAAAACAATTGAAAACAAGGAAGTAGCCAGTGATCAGGGTCAATCAGTTAGATCTACATGTAAGCAATTGTCAAACAATAACAATTCAAATGGATGCTTCAAACGTTTTACTCTAGGTAATATTTTGTTTACAATATGTCTTTATAAGAAGTACTCAAACTTTTACTTGTACATCAGTACATCAATTTTGAACTACTAATCTATGTTAAACTAAGATCTATGTTACACTTTTATTAGCTCACCTGAGCACGAAGTGCTCAAGGTGAGCTATTGTGGTCGTTTTTGTCCGTCGGTGTCCGTCTGTCTGTCCATCTGTCCGTCTGTTCACATTTTGGTGTTACCACTCTTGCACCCACAAATATTGACCAATCGTAACCAAACTTGGTCAAAACATGTATAACCATAAGATCTCATATGAGTTCGATTTTGAGTCAGATCGGACAAGGAAGTCCGGAGTTATCTGCCCTTGAATGTCAAAAATGGCTAGTTTTGACTTTGTTACCACTCTAGCATCTACAAATATTGACCAATCTTAACCAAACTTAGTCAAAATATGTAGGGCTATAAGTTCTCCAACGAGTTTGATTTTGAGTCAGATCGGACTAGGAAGTGTGGAGTTATGTGCCCTTGAACGTCAAAAATGGCTAGTTTTGACTTTGTTACCACTCTAGCATCTACAAATATTGACCGATCAAAACGAAACTTTGCAACAATGTTGGTAACTATAAGTTTTCGGATGAGTTTGATTTTGAGTCAGATCAGACAAGGAAGTGTGGAGTTATGTGCCCTTGAACGTCAAAAATGGCTAGTTTTGACTTTGTTACCACTCTAGCACCTACAAATATTGACCGATCAAAACAAAACTTTGCAACAATGTTGGTAACTATAAGTTCTCGGATGAGTTCGATTTTTTGTCAAATCTAATATGGAATTCCGGAGTTATGTGCCCTTGAACATCAAAAATGGCTAGTTTTGACTTTGTTACCACTCTAGCATCTACAAATATTGACCAATCAAGACAAAACTTTGCAACAATGTTGGTAACTACAAGTTCTCAGATGAGTTCGATTTTTTGTCAGATTGGACATGGAAGGGGAGTTATGTGCCCTTGAATTTGACAAAAATTGCTGTTTTCGACTTTGTTTACATTGTAGCATCTACATTTATTGACTAATCAAGACAAAACTTGGCCACAATGTTGGTGGCCATAAGATCCTGGATGAATGAAACTTTCAGCTTGATTTGACTAGAAAACCCAGAGTTATTGGCCCTTGAATTTCACAAAATTACAGTCTCGACTTTATTTTCACTCTAACAATATATTGACCAATCAAAAAAATTGGACATAATGTTGATGAGAATATTTTTAACAGAACAGAGTTATGTGCCATTGACTGTGACAAAATTGTTGTTTTCTTCCACTTTGTTTTTACTGTAACAGCCACAAATATTGATCATTCAAGATTATGAAAGCGGTTTTCAGCTGGATCATAATCTAACATCTTAAATTATGTGCTCTTGAACTTGACAACATTGTGACTTTCTTTCTATCTAGGTTCAGTTGAGCGATTAAGGACCATCATGGTCCTCTTGTTTAATTTATATTTAACACTAGATTATACCTTTGATACCCCCTTATCAATAAATCAGGGACATATAGTTTTTGCCATGTTTGCTTGTCAGGTTACTGCAAGAATCTCCAACCATATTTGATATGTATTTTACATATTATGCTTTGTTACAAGACCCTCCCTTTGATATCAATGGCAAACATCATGGTCAAATACCAATGCCCTGATTTCAAGAAATACTGTTACAGCATTAAAAGTTTTACACTATTAGATCTTCTATTTTTCAGAATCGTTATCACCAAGCCAAAATGAGTGTACAAGACAGGAATGTTAAAGTACAGATGGTAGTGGAGAGTTTAGAGAGGGATATGGAGTTGTTATGCATGACTGGTGTTGAAGATAGATTACAAGATGCTGTTAGACCTACACTAGAAATGCTCAGAAATGCAGGAATTAAGGTATCACAAATCACTGAACATGTGTCATTTTGATCTTATGCACTTATGATAAGTGGTTACTGTATTTGCCTAATTTTTATACGCCCACCGAAGACCGGACATGTTATGGGATCACCCGTGGCGTCAGGTTGTCCGGGCGGTGTCCACTTTTTGACGTGGAGCATAACTCTGTTACCTTAAGTCTGTTTTACTGTAAACTTGGCAGTTATATTCTTCTCATCATTACGGAGTGCAGTGCACAAGAACCTTAACTCTATCTGGCCTATTTTTTAGTTATTGTCCTTTGTTGTTTTTCACAAGAGGTGTAACTGGCGTATCTTGTGACAGTTTGACACCTTGTAGGGACATCTTTTCGGGACAAGTTCTCCTACCTTTAACATATCATATTTACTGCAAAGTTTTACAAAGGAAAATTCGAAAAGTCATTTATGAGATTTGGTTTGGATAAAGTTTTGACAGCTGTGGCTTTGAGGTAAATTTTTAGGTTTTCTACTAATGAAAATGTGTCAATTGGGCACAATCTGTGCATCATGGAAATCCTTATACTTTGTTAGCGAGCCGGGACTTTATGTCCAGAGAGCTAATGTCACAGCCCTAGTGTCGGTGTCAGCGTCGCCTCCCGTCGCGTCTTCACTTGAAAAACTTTAACCTGGTCTATATCTCAGACACTATAAGAGATACAGCCGTGATATTTCATACATGGATACTACCCGCCAAGACCTTTCATATGTGACCATGACCTTGTGACCTTGACCTTGGAGTTTGACCTACTCTTAAAAAACTTTAACCTGGCCCCGGTTTCTCGAAAAAACTTAAGTATATTCTCATGAGAACATGCTCAACTTCAAAGGGATACTCTCCAACATTGAAGGCTATTCGATTGAAGTTCACGTGGATTTCGTGCGATTTGAGCATGGTGCTCAGATTTGAGCATGAGAACCTACTTAAGTTTTTTTGAGAAACCGGGGCCTGGTCTATATCTCATGCACTATTACAGATAGAGCCTTGATATTTCACATATGGATATCTCATGCAATGACCTTGACCTTGAGACCATGACCTTTGACCTAGTGACCTTGACTTTTGACCTTGGACTCTTTTTTTTTTTTGTGACAAGCTCTCGTATAGGCGAGCTACGTTGTCCGCGGACAACTCTTGTTGTTACTAAAGTTGATTAAAGTTTTTTCTGTCTATCCAGATCTGGATATTAACAGGAGACAAGCTGGAGGCAGCCACATGTATTGCCAAAAGTTCTAAACTTGTATCAAATGAGTACTCAAAACATAGGGTTTGGAATTGAAATAAAAAGTTAAAATTTTGTCTTGAAGGCCGCTTATCTGCTGCTCTGGTCAGGGCACTCCATCAATGCCATGCTTAGAAAAATACTAGTTTTAGTTGCATTTGTGTTTCACGGACACATCTTAGCCGCATTCTTTAGAGCGAGATTTCTTGAGATTTCTTAAGATACTTTAGGATAAAGCGCTCTTTAGATCAAGATTTTTAAGACGCTCAATGGGAGGCGCCATTACCCTATACTTCATGCGGAATCCCTCGGTCAACTCTATAGAAACGATATGGAAGAGACTTGACCGAGATGTTCCGAACGCCCCATAATTCATAAACCGCTGTGTTCCGAATACTCCATACTTTATACAAATGACGTCATGATGACGTCATTTGTATAAATATGGAGCATTGGAAACAGCTCGGTCAAAGTTTCGGTCTTAAAAACACCTTTATCCAGAAACATCTTAAGAAATCTTTAAAATCTCGCTCTAAAGAACATGGCTCTTGTTTTATACAGATCTGGATGTTAACGGGGGACAAGCTAGAGACAGCTACATGTATTGCCAAAAGTTCTAAACTTGTATCCAGGAACCAGGATATTTATACATTTAAAAAGGTGACGGGTAGGACAGAGGCCCATCTTGAACTTAACAATCTACGGAGGAAACAGGATAACGCTCTCATTATAACTGGTGATTCGTTACAGGTGAGAAATGGATGTTATCTGTTAGCTCTTTACCAGATGGCAAAAGTTTAGACTGGTCAAAATCCAAAGATGTTGCAGACGACAATTTTAAGTCAATTAATATTTTAAGATTTTCTGTCTGTCTGTGTAGAAAACAATGTGGGAAATGAAGAAATTGCTTGTCACAAGCAATTTTCCTCAATGTTTTCTAAAGATTTCATCTCAAAAAGCGTCAATGGGTGGTAATGAGTTTATGAAGTTATTTCAGAAATGAGGAAATTTTAGACTGTTCCAAATGATAAGCTGCTGCAAATGACAAAATGAATGTTAATGAAGATTGGTTTTATGCACATTTTAGCACAGAAAATAGTGAGGCAAAATGAGAGAATGGAGACTCTTTACAGGTCTTGCTTGTGTTTGGTGTTATCTAACAATTTCCAAAGCAAACAAGACCTTGTTTCGATGTTCGTAATTGAAAAAGAGAAAAAGGAAGAAAATGCTGATAAGGTCCTGAAAATTCTAATGAAAAAGCCTGTTGAATGATTGATAGAAAAGATGAATGAGCTTGTAAAGTATGATACCCTTGCATGAAGAGAATGGGAGTGACAAATCTAACATATAGATTCTACACATATACTACACAGGTGTGTTTACAGTACTACGAACATGAGTTTGTAGAGCTAGCATGCCCATGTCTGTGTGTAGTTGTATGTAGTTGTTCTACACACACAAATCTAACATAACATGTGTACATTCTACATATATATTTACACAGGTGTGTTTGCAGTACTACGAACATGAGTTTGTAGAGCTAGCGTGTCAGTGTCCATGTGTAGTCATATGTAGTTGTTCTACACACACAAATCTAACATAACATGTGTACATTCTACACATATATTTACACAGGTGTGTTTACAGTACTACGAACATGAGTTTGTAGAGCTAGTGTGTCAGTGTCCGTGTGTAGTTGTATGTAGTTGTTCTACACACACAAATCTAACATTATATGTACAAATTCTACATATATATTTACACAGGTGTGTTTACAGTACTACGAACATGAGTTTGTAGAGCTAGCGTGTCAGTGTCCGTGTGTAGTTGTATGTAGTTGCTCTACACACACAAATCTAACACTATATGTACAAATTCTACATATATATTTACACAGGTGTGTTTACAGTACTACGAACATGAGTTTGTAGAGCTAGCGTGTCAGTGTCCTTGTGTAGTCGTATGTCGATGCTCTCCCACACAGAAGGCTGATATTGTCAATCTACTCAAAATGCATACTGGAAAAAGGACATGTGCAATAGGTAAGCAACAATGAACTATTCAGAAACAGCAGTCAACCAGATGTTGTATTTGGAAAACAAACAAAACATGAGATAGGAAAATCAGTCTAGATCCAGAAAATGACCTTAGAGTGAAAAGTTTCGTTCCTAGTCATTCTGTGCAGTGTTTAAAATGTTAAAATGTGTTTGATGTAAATATTTTGTTTTCTCTGCTAGGTGATGGAGGTAATGATGTCAGTATGATACAGGCAGCAGATGCAGGGATAGGTATTGTAGGAAAGGTAAAGATACAACCACATTTTACTAATTCATAAATAGTTCCGAAAACATTACCATTATTTCTGAAAACATTACCATTGTACTAAGGATATCGATTTCACGAAATAAATGTTCCTAAGTTCAAAAGCTTAACCACATGAAAGTAATAGCAATGAATTTTGTGCTAAAAATAGACTAGTTTAACCTTTATGTATTGATAAACCGTTGGTGTTGTTATAAAATCTCGTAACTACGGCTTGAATCAAGCCGTAGTTGCGAGTTTTTATAACTACACTTACGAACTACTATTTTTGTCCGAAATTACACCACAGTTAACCCTTTCATAAACAGCAAAATTTTAGGGTAATCCACTTCAAAACTGCCAAAAATTATAAAAACAAACTAGAACTGTCGCAAAGCGGACAAATACCCCCCACTAGCACCTTGTCACTGAAAAAGTGCTGAAGGTCAACCGATTCATGACTTAGAGCACGGAAACGGATTTTAAACAAAGTCCAACTGTGACCTTTGACCTTGGTGACCCCAAAACAGTAGGGCACCTCCTTGGGTCATGGGCAACAACTGTGTAAAGTTTCATGATCCTAGGTCAACCGATTCTTGACTTAGAGCATGGAAACGGATTTTGAACAAAGTCCAAATGTGACTTTGACCTTAGACCTTGGTGACCCAAAAACAATAGGGCACCTCCTTGGGTCATGGGCAACAACTGTAAAGTTTGATGGTCCTAGGTCAACCAGTTCTTGACTTAGAGCACGGAAATGGATTTTAAACAAAGTCCAATTGTGACCTTGACCTTTGACCTTGGTAACCCAAAAACAATAGGGCACCTCCTTGGGTTATGGGCAACAACTGTGTAAAGTTTCATGATCCTAGGTCAACCGGTTCTTGAGCTAGTGCACGGAAACGGATTTTAAACAAAGTCCGATTTTGACCTTGACCTTTGACCTTGGTGACCCAAAGACAATAGGGCACCTCCTTGGGTCATGGGCAATAACCGTGTAAAGTTTCATGATCCTAGGGCAACCTGTTCTTGAGTTAGAGCACGGAAAAGGATTTTAAACAAAGTCCGATTGTGACCTTGACCTTTGACCTTGGTGACCCAAAAACAATAGGGCACCTCCTTGGGTCATGGGCAACAACTGCGTAAAGTTTCATGGTCCTAGGTCAACCTGTTCTTGAGTTAGAGCACGGAAACGGATTTTAAACAAAGTCCGATTGTGACCTTGACCTTTGACCCATAAACAATAGGGCACCTCCTTGGGTCAAGGGCAACAACTGTGTAAAGTTTCATGATCCTAGGTCAAACCGTTCTTGAGTTATAGCACGGAAACGAAAAAGTCTACGGACGGACGACTGGACGGATGGACAGACGGACGGATGAACGGACTGACAGACAGACAGACATGGTGAAACCAATATACCCCCTCTACTTCGTAGGTGGGGGGTATAATTATTAAAGATAGAATTTGTGTAAAATATGGCATTGAAAATATTGAGACAAAAGGAGAAACTGCTGGTTATCAGCAGTTTCTTCTTTTGTTTCAATGTTTTCCCAAGCCTTTTCTATTAGGGCCGTCAAAACCAGGTCTTGTTTGGGAAAGGGTTAACTGGACAAAATCGTTTGCTATATTGCAGATGTCCTTAAAATCCATCCAAGACTCAAAAACTTCCTGGTAGAGTACACTATAAAAGTGGATAGAATTTTATTGAGAATATTGCTTATGCTTTTTCTTTTGTAAATCTTACTGTCGAGTTACTGAACCATATGTAATATGTCATTGTCATATTTCAGGAAGGGAAGCAAGCATCAATGGCAGCAGATTTCTCAGTGAACCAGTTTAGTTATATAGGGAGGCTTCTGATGGTGCATGGTAGAAATAGGTAAGGATACATCCTTTTTCCAGACAATGGAATGTTTAATCCTTTCCCAAACAAGACCTGGCCCCGGTTTCATGAAAAAGCTTAAGTACATTCTCATGCTCAAATCTTGGCACTGTGCTCAAATCGCATGAAATCCACGTGAACTTCAATCGAATACCCTTCAATGTTGGAGAGTATTCCTTTGAAGTTGAGCATGTTCTCATGAGTATGTACTTAAGTTTTTTCGAGAAATTGAGGCCTGGTTTTGACATCCTTAATTGAATAGGCTTGGGAAAACATTGAGACAAAAGAAGAAACTACTGAGTTTTCTATGCTAAATCATACATAAATTTCATCATTATAAACATTCATTATGCTGTATTCAGCAGCTTATGAATTGGAACACCCAAAAATTGTCGTTCTGGAAAGGATTAAACTGGTTCAATTAGGTTATACATGAAAATAGAAAACTACTAATTATAGCTTTAAAATGTTGGAGGAAATGGAGGAGTTCAGTGTTTTCTTCTTTGCTCTCAATGCTTCCAAAGCTGTCTCCTTTATGCAAGACAAAATTAAGGTTTCTTTTTGGAATGAGTTTACACTTTGTTTACATACTCAGTAACTACTATTTCTTTAATATTACACTGGTAGATTTATAAATGTATTAAGAAATGAGAGCTTTAACCAAAACATTGACGCTTTTTGACACCTTTCAAGATAAAGACTTTGGAAAACAATGTTGAAAATGAAGAAATTGCTTGTGACAAGCAATTTCTTCATTTCCCACAGTGCTTTCTACCCCAAAAGACAACAAAATTTTAAATTTTATTCATTTGAAATTATCGTCTGTAACATCTTTGAATTTAGATCACCCTAAAATTGTGTCGATTGGTAATGGGTTAATTTGTAATGATCTGTAATCAGCACAAGTGTATTGAAACTTTATTATTTTCTGTTTTTGTCATGTGATGTTATCGAGACTTCATTCTATTCTTTGCAGTTACAAGAGGTCAGCCTCGTTGGGACAATTTGTGATACATAGAGGATTGATAATCTCCACCATGCAAGCTGTCTTCTGCTCCGTCTTCTATTTTGCTTCTATATCTTTGTTCCCAGGATTCCTTATGGTTGGGTAAGTCCCATAGATTCATTGCAGTTGTAAATTGTAAAGCCCATGTTATAGCTTTTTAAATATATAAAGAATGTATTAAGGAAATGTGAAAAGTGGTGACTATTTGCTGTTTTCTTGTATGAAAAGTACATAAGATCAGATGGTAAAAATTTTTTTTTGTTTATAATTTCGACTGCCATACAATTTTACTTTGTCAGTTGAAATTTTATGCAACTTTTAGGGTGGTTCTTATTAAAAGCTGCTAAAAAAAACAGCAGTAATTAATAAATATTGATAGAAAAGGATGAAATGCTGTTTATCAGGATTTTCTTTTTTGTCTGAATGTTTTCCTTAGCTCTTTCTATTAGGGATGTCAAATCCAAGTCTTGTTTAGGAAAGTGTTAAGTGGTCATTTGTTTAAAACACACCCATTATCTTGTTTTGTTTATTATACAGATATTCTACAGTATACACCCAGTCCCCTGTGTTCTCACTAGTGTTAGATAAAGATGTCACACCAGAAACTGCTCTTATGTATCCAGAATTATATAAAGATCTTACAAAGGTAATTGTTTAATATTTGAAGTCTTTACATAATATACACATTCTCAATCAATCTGAATTTAAGGTAAGAAGGGCCTAATTAAAAACTCCACTTTCTAGCCATACGAAACGCATCAAATTACATACACTTGTAAATACACTTCACATAAGTTGATTCACCGTGCCGGATTTCAAGATAATGCTTCAAAAAGAAAGTTATTTACAAATATTATTTTACTCTATATTCATATGCAAGGGAGGTAATTTGGAACATTTTTGTCTAATATTTCCGTAAATATGCATTAATTCAAAATTCTAAACCGTACAAAATGCTTATGTTTATATTTGGAATAGAAATGTAACGCTGTTTAGGAATTACTAGCACTTTTCAAATTTCGCCGCTGGCTCTTTGGTGCTAATTAGGCCCTTCATACCTTAAGGTCATTATAGATGACAAAATAATGTGTTGGTCATAGCATAGAAAAAATGATGGAAATACTTCCAATATATAGGACCATGTATGTTTTAATACATGTCTTGTCAAAAAGGGTTACTGCATGACTGGTGTTGAACTCTGATACAGATGAATCTGTTTTATAATTTCAGGGGAGGTCACTGTCTTTTAAATCGTTTTTCATGTGGGTGTTGATCAGTATATATCAAGGTAAGCTGTCTTCCATTTACTTCTTTACTGATGTGATTGAAGCAATATCTCCTCTGTAAAATCTTGTCTATGGTTGCTTGATGGTTTGATATTATTTACTTACATGGGCAAGCAACAATTACTGGAGGCTCGGTTACGATGCTGTGGTAGTACTGGTACGAGAAACAACAGTAATCATGGATAGGGGCTTCAGACATCACAAATTGACCTTGGCAGTTGAAAACAGCGTTAAACCCGAATCAAACAAGTCTATAGTCGCTTGTTGTGTGAAAAATTACTTCCCACAGTAAGGTCTTTCATAGACCTGTATGTTTTCATGAATGTGTCTCATTTATTTCTCTGCCATGATTTTAAAGGTAAAATACATGTATATTCAAGTTCATTATTGTTAACCCATTACCAGACGGCAAAAATTTGGACTGTTCCAATCTGAAAGGTGTTGCAGACGACAATTTCAAGTTGATGAAATTCTAAAAATCTTCCCATTTTGAGTTAGAAAACATAGTGGAAAATGAAGAAATTGCTTGTCACAAGCAATTTCTTCATTTTCCTCAATGTTTTCCAAAGCATTTTTAGCTCCACTGGCCTTCAGGCCTGCGGGCTATTGTCATGGCGGTGTGTCCGTCGTGCGTCCATCCGTCCGTAAACTTTTTCTTTAAAAATCTTCTTCTCAGAAACTACTGGATGGATTTCAATCAAACTTCACAGGAATGATCCTTGGGTGACCCTCTCTCAGATTCCTTCAAAGCATTTGGATTGAATTAGAATAACCAGAGTTATCTGCCCTTGAATGTCAAAAATAGCTGGTTTTGACTTTAGTTTTACTCCAAAATCTACAAATATTCATCAATCAAGACAAAACTTTGACAGAATGATGGTGCTCATAAGAACTTGCCTTGGTATAATTTTCAGCTTGATCCGAATTTTACATCATGAGTTATGTGCCCTTGAAATTGCCAAAATTGCCATTTTCGGCGCTATTTTGACATTGTTTTCACTCTAGCAACTACAAATATTGAACAATTAATACAAAACTAGGACAGGATGTTGGTGACTATATGATCTTGCCTTGGTATAAATTTCAGCTTGATTTGAATTTTACATCATTAGTTATGTGCCCTTGAAATTGACAAAATTGCCATTTTCGGCTCTATTTTGACATTGTTTTCACTCTAGCAACTACAAATATTGAACAATTAATACAAAACTAGGACAGGATGTTGGTGACTATATGATCTTGCCTTGGTATAAATTTCAGCTTGATTTGAATTTTACATCATTAGTTATGTGCCCTTGAAATTGACAAAATTGCCATTTTCGGCTCTATTTTGACTTTGTTTTCACTCTAGCAACTACAAATATTGACTAATCAATACAAAACTTATACAGAATGTTGATGACTATAAGATCTTGCCTTGTCATAATTTTCAGCTTTATCTGAATTTTACATCATGAGTTATGTGCCCTCGAAATTGACAAAATTGCCATTTTCAGCTCTATTTTGACATTGTTTTCACTCTAGCAACTACAAATATTGACCAATCAAGACAAAACTAGGACAGAATGTTGGTGACTATGAGATCTTGCCTTGGTATAATTTTCAGCTTGATCTGAATTTTATCTCATGAGTTCTGTGCCCTTGTAATTGACAAAATTGCTATTTTCTGCTTTATTTTCACATTTACAACCATAAGTATTTACTAATCAATACAGAACTTTCACAGAATCTTACTGACCATACGATCTTACGTGCTTGTAATTTTCAGCTTGGTCGTGCATTTGCTTGTTTGCACAGCCTGAACCTTTGAAATTGCATTGAAATTGCATTCAACAAGACAAACAATCAGGCCTGTGGAGCGCTTCCAGACCGCCAGGGCTGTCTAGTTCTTTAGGGGCGTCAAAAGGTGTCAATGTTTGGTAATGGGTTAAAGGGTAGAGGTAATTTATCTTTACTCCATGCAATTTTAGGTGGTATTACAATGTATCAAACAGAAAACAGTAAAGGATAAGAAGAAAATGCTAGTGAACAGCACTTTGTTGCTTTTCTTTGAAAATCTTGCTTTAAGCTGCAGTTACGAGGTTTTCAAAGATAGCGTCAATTTTCTTCTTTGCCTTTGTGCTATTTTCTCGTTGTGTAAAGATGTCATTATTGTTAATACTATAAACAGTAGAGATAATTTATCATTTTTCTTCAACATTTCAGGGGGTATTATTATGTATGGAGCGTTTTTGCTGTTTGAAGACGAGTTCATCCATGTGGTTGCCATTACTTTTACCTCCTTAATTTTGACGGAGTTATTAATGGTCGCGTTAACAATACGGACTTGGCACTATTTGATGATTGTGGCAGAAGTGTTCAGTTTAGTTGTCTATATTGTGTCATTAGTGGTGCTAAGGAACTATTTTGGTGAGTGTTGCATGATTATGTTTAGTGTTAGATGTTAATCCATTCCCAAACAACATCCTGGTTTTGATGTAGATAATAGAAAAGAAATAATCATTTTCTCAATTCATTGAAATTTAGCTAAGACGTTTGGCACTTTCAATGAAAGGTAATAACAGACTGTTCCTGTTCATTCAAAAATTAAAGGGAACAAATAAAACACTATTTGGAACAGTTATTACAAATATACCTTTTATTGCAAGATGGTTATACATGTATATTATATTTCTGTTTGTTTATTTTCAGATCCTCAATTTTTAGGGACGTGGAACTTCATGTGGAAAGTGCTCGTGATAACTTCAATCAGCTGTATACCACTTTATATTGCCAAATTTTTACGCAAGAAATTCTCTCCCCCTGTCTACGCCAAACTGACGTAACTATGGATTGTATTGGGACCATGTGGTATACAAGGCAATACTTCAGCAGGCGAATGAAAAAAGGAGTAACCCATTACTGCGCAGTGACACTTTTAACTCCCTCACAAGAAAATGCATGTGAAAACACTGTAGAAAATGAAGAAAGTGCTTGTAACAAGCAAATTTCTTCATTTCCTACAATGTTTTTTACCAAACAAGTTGTGCAATTTCAAAATTTAATCACATTGAAAATGTCATATCCAACTTCTTTCAATTTGGACAAGCTTAAATTTTCGTCGTCTGGTAATGGGTTAAGAGACATTTGCTGGACATTTGCTACACTAGACCAATCTTTAATTTTAATTTTCAGCTTTAGACCAATAAGATACATTAACCCTTTTACTGAACGAAAAAAATATTAATGGGATCCAAATTCAAAGCTGTTGCAGAGAATAAAATGGAGGTTGATAAAGATAGGATTTCCTTACAATATAGTGCAGAAAACATTGAGGCAAGTGAAGAAAATGCTGATTATCAAATATCAATTTTTTCCAAAGCCTTTTCTGATAGGGACATCAAAATTAGGTCTTGTTTGGGCAAGGGCTGATGATCACCTTTAGAGAAAACTTACCTTTTATCATTCACTATATGAGCCGCAACGCGAGAAAATCGGTCTTCGGGAGTTTTGACCAGATCCGACACAAATGAGGGTGTACAGCCGCAGAAACTGATTAGAGTCACGAAATTTCGTACATGGGAAGAAGAAGAACTAAACTTTCTCACCAGCGAAAACACAGACGCTGATCAGATTCGCGGTTACCGCGAAGCTGATCTGCGTCTTTGTTTTCGCTTATGCTAAATTCCGTTTTTCTCGCGTCGCGGCTCATATCTAGTTTGTCTTTCATCCATTCCCAAACAATAATGTGCTTTGATGCACCTAATAGAAAATTCTTTGTAAAACAGAGGCAAGTAGAAAATGCTAATCATCAGTATTTTCTTCTTTTGCCACTTTGTTTTCCATGCTTTAAAGTACAAAATTCTTACAAAATAATGTACAAAACTTACATTTAGTAATTTTGTCATCTGCAACCCTAATGGTGGATCCAGAGGGAGTTCGGGTCTTCGAACGAACCCCCCTCTGTAGCCTAATTATAACATTTAAATGCAGAAATTAAGTCAAAATTGTGTAATAATAGGACAACCAAACCCCCTATTTGCATTTTCGAACCCCCTTCGCAGAAATTCTGGAACTGCCCCTGAACCCCCTTTTAATTTTGATCACTCTAAAATGTTGTTGTTTGGGAAAGGATGAACAAGTTTATTATGGATCATTTCCATAAACAAATTCCATTCTAAGAGTCATTGTATAACTTAAGTATGGCAACTATTGAACATTTTCATCATACATTCCATTATGAAATAACCTTTGAAATAATGAAATGATCTGTGAATGTTTACAAGACATGGTTTTCGCACATCTGCCAGAATTTTAAGAAAATACTGAGACAAAATAAGAAAATGTTTTCCCAAGCTTTTTCTACTAGGAACCTCACAACAATGTCTCGTTTTGAAAAGGGTTCAGTGGAACGAAGAAAACAACATGTTTTGTTACCATTATTACTTCTTTTCATTGGTATGGTGGATAACCCACGTGACTTTTGGTAAGCGTTCCCTCTGAAAAATCACCCTCTTCGAGGTATTTTTGTTTTAGTTTCTCGGCTAATACTCCACAGATCTTTATTTGATAAAGTACACTGTAAAAAATTTTCAGTGCATTTGAACGCTTCCCACTTTTGTTTTGCAATGAAAAACACTTTCGCTTGAATGTTTGAAGAAACCACTTGATTGTGTGTCATCACAGTCCTCAGAGTATAAGCTGAGAAATTAAACAAAACATTATCCAGCAAGATTAACTGGAGACATCTGCATATGTGATTACCCTACTTCGGCAATGTTTTGTTTAGACATTAAGTTCTTCCTGGTTAATTTGGGTGGACAATACCTGTATCTGCTAGACATTCCCAGGCAATCATTGTTGATTATTAATGGGATGGGACACCTAATAATCCTATCACTTTGAACAAAACAAATCTTGAAGCGGTAGATTTTTTCAGTGTGAATGCTTCCCAAAAGTCACGGTTATCCACCGTGATTGGGCACTTCTTTTAGCGATAACTTTTTCATGCCCTGGAACATCTTTCAATTCTTTTTCGTAAAAAAATTCCGTTCCGTTCTTAAATGAGATGTGTTGCGCATGCGCAGATCAGTTGTTGCTAGTTTTTTGTTTGTTGTTGGGGTGGTACTGCTGTACTACGTGCAGAGGGGAAACTTCTGCCTCCTCTGAATCCGCCTCTTTGACGGAAATTGCGGAACCCCCTGCTGAACGACCCCCTTACCGGTCGAGCTGTGAACATCTTATTACTTATTTTTGAACAATCTTCAATCTCTTTGGCGGTTTTTGATACGTCTTCACCGAACAATGAACTTGAAAACGGTCTATTGTGATTACAAAGATGACTGTATCTTTGTTCAATTGCGGCCTGAGGAAATCTTTACGTGTAATGTTTATTTGTCGGTTGCAGTGTCCCAAAAAGGCCAACGCGCTATTACATTCTTCTATAATCAAGCAAAATCTTTCGACGAAATCGTCTTTTGGACATTCTTTTTTAGCGAGCCAGGACGTTATGTCCGGGGAGCTAATGTCACAGCCCTAGTGTCGGTGTCGCGTCGCGTCCCGTCTTCACTTGAAAAACTTTAACCTGGTCTATATCTCAGGAACTATTAGAGATACAGCTTTGATATTTCACACATAGATACTTCTCAACAAGACTTTTCATTTAGGACCTTTTACCTAGTGACCTTGACCTTGGAGTTTGACCTACTTTTTAAAAACATTAACCTGGCCTATATCTCATGCACTATTATAGATAGAGCCTTGATATTTCACACATGGATACCTCCTTCCAAGACCTTTCATTTTGACCATGACCTTGTGACCTTGACCTTGGAGTTTGACCTACTTTTGAAAAATTAGCTGTTTTTGTGACAAGCTCCCGTATAGGCGAGCTACGTTGTCCGCGAACAACTCTTGTTGATGATTCATCTCAATGTGTTTATGTTCCATTTTGGACATATTGTCCATCATCTTAGCAATAATCGTTGCCGATTTCACAACAGACGTCTCAATTGTCTGCATTTTCTTACCTGCTGACCTCGCATGGGGAGAGACCGCATCCCATATAAGTGGGTTAGTTTGGACAACTACAAGTCTTGCACAATTACCCGGTCGGGCATTCATTTCATCTTTTACCAAGTCCTGGTAACGGTCTTCGTCAATACCGTTTCGGAAGAGGTCCGTAATATTTTCTGCAAGGGATTGGTCAATATCTTTGTCGATCCTTTCTGACCTTTTGAAACGCTTGTTCATGTCTGTGAATCTACTGTTTGGAGTCTCTTCAGTTGGACTGTCACAAACTTTTCTTTGAACTTGTTCAGGACCACTAAAAGTGTCCTGCATTACATCATCCTGCCATTCCAGGCCCCGGTTTCTCGAAAAAACTTAAGTACATTCTCATGAGAACATGCTCAACTTCAAAGGGATACTCTCCAACGTTGAAGGGTATTCGATTGAAGTTCACGTGGGTTTCGTGCGATTTGAGCATGATAACGTACTTAAAGTAGTAAGGAAATGAGAATTGCGTGAGTGTAAACTACATTGTTTACACATTTAAAAAAACAATAAAACAATTCCGGTGGTTTTCCGATGCCTAGTTTTGGAGAAATTAAGTCCCAAAGTGGTGATATTTTACCTGTAAAATTTTCCGATATTCAGAATTCCTCTAACAGTCGCTTAACTACGATAGGTATGCGTGACGTCACCAAATGGAGTTAAAATGGCTAATGGCTATCGATGGTCACGGTTTTACATGTTATGACACTGCGTCTAATTATTTTGAAGAAAATATAGAATTTGGCCCACTATTCAGCTCAAGAATTTTTTGTAAAGATTTGTGAGACGAGTAAGAACGAAATAACAGAGGTAGTTTTGGAAAACAAACAACTTGTATTAGTGTTACCACTCGCAAAAATCGCAAATTTATAGCGATAAAAATCGTCAAGAGTCAAGCGTTTTTTTTTAAAGAAAAGAAAATCAACATTCAGCCGATCGTGTGACTGCCACATACCAATAATCACATTTACAATGAGATTAACACATCGACGCATGTCACATGATAATGGCAATTACGCGTATTGACAAGTTGTGATAATCCAGTTTGATTGACGATTGGGCGTGTCGGATGGTTTAGAAAGATTCCGATTGGATATTTGGTATAATATGTGAAAGTAGGCGTGACAATTTGAATTAACTAGATTCGGCACGTGTGAAAAGCGATCGAATTGTCTAAAAATCACAATTTCATTTTGATTTCTTTGAAATTTGATTTGCAGAGATAAGCTGTTACGGTAATATGAAATGTTATGTGTCGATGATTGATGTAACTTCCAGTTTTTGTGGGATTAAAATAATAGACCAGTCGCTGTTTGCGTTTATGCATTCGAATCCCGAAAAAATAAATGAAAAAGATTCGGAAACTCTACATTCATTTGGCTCTATTTAACATTCTAAGGAAAATACGTCTAGAAAAGATATATATTTTTTCTGAGCTATATTGCACATTGCACAAGAAAATCTATTGTGTTGTCTGCGACAGCTTTCAAAGTAAAACGGTCTAAATATTTGCCATTTCTTCTTTTCCCGGAATGTTTCTCTCCTGTAACAAGGATCTACGCAAATTTTATTTTTGTTTACCGAAACTTGGTCATATTCTGCAGATTTCAAATTTTAGAAATCTTAAACTCCATTGTTAGTGGAAATGCTTGGTGAAATGGTTTAACCATCAAATCATTACTTTTTTGAAAAAGATCATCACCTCACTAAGCCAAGCCACTGCAAGATAATAAAAAATTGGTTTTGTCCAAATTCAAAAAATTCACGGGCGACAATAACAAGCAACGAAATTTTACATTTTGAAGTATTTAGGGATAAACAGATAGAGGGGAATTGAAGAAATTGCATTTCTTAATTTTCCTCAACTTTTTCCTATGCCCACTTCATCACTTTGCCCTTTTCCAAACAAGCCCAAGTTCCGATTTACCCATATTTGTCATAGATCTCAACTGCTTACAATTTGGACTAGATCTCGTTTTAAGATTTAGTTGTTCCCGAAGAGGACCCTTTTGACAACTGTTAATTTTTAATTTGTTGTAAAATTTACTCATGTTCTTACACTCTGGTGGCAGTAAAATATATGTTTTTAAACCAAGTTTTGATATTTAATTGTTCCCTAAATGGATGGAAGAATTTCAGAAGAAAATATCAAACTAAGGTTCTTTTCTTACACTTCTTTAATCATTCCTAAAAAAGTGAATGCATTTAAAAATCAAACAATAATACAAACATGTAAAAGTGCATAACCATTCACATTTAGAACTATACAAGAAACCAAATGTACGTAATAAAAATGGGATCAGTTGCTAAAGCTACAAACTTGATAAATTAATTATCCAACTTCATATCTGTAAACAATTGTTATTTGCTGCGAAGGGTCAAATAGTTTGACACAATCCACGAAGTGTCCTGCGTGCGCTATCCCTTTGAATCACCGATTCTTATAAAAACACGACTAGATTGGCTGTGGTTTATCCCTTTATCTCAGGAATGCAAAAAATTAACTTAAATTTCTTTGATCCTGTCTTGCGGATATTTTAGATACAACAATGTGCGATAGGAAATGAATGAAATACAGAATAAACGCATAGACTTTAAATGGCCACTCAATTTTATGACGTCACACCGATAATCCAGATAAAAGCTCGCGTTTGATAAAGTAGCACAGGTGAGATAAACGGTTTTTTGTGAATAACTAACTCAATTTTGGGTTTTTATTGGCGAAACTTGCAGTTTTGAATTATTTAAACCTCTGGCATTTCAGACAATACTAAATAAAATGGCATTTCCTATGTACTTTAAGTTTTTTTCGAGAAACCGGGGCCAGGTCATACTCATTTTCTTCATATGATTGGATCTGCAAGTTGTTTTGCTGGTTTATTTTCTTGTCTTGTTCAGCCATTCTGGCATTTGTTTCTCAATGGATCCCTGTAGGGAGGAAATTGAATTTGTGTTGTCTAACACATTCCAAACTGATTCCTCAGTGTTCTTTTTTGTTGTTTTGCGTTCTGGCTTTTGTTTGTCCTCAATTTTTGTTTTATTGGGTTCCGCCATAATTATATGAATACTGTACTCGACGAACACCACATGCTCATGGAACAACTGAATTTTTTAAACAAATACCGGCCGACTCTGTCGCCCTTACAAATGTCAATGTCTCAATACAAGTAATTATACAATCTACGACCATATTACACACTAATCCCGAAGGAAAAAGCACTAAATATCAATCTACGATTGATTTTTCGTTTCCGAATTTCACATTGACGCTTTCGTGATCCGCCATTAGCAACAACTGATCTGCGCATGCGCAACACATCACATTTAAGCCTCTCACTCAATTCTTTACTCAAAGAATTAAAATCAAACATCGACTTTAACCAAGGTAAGTCTCGTTTATTTTTTATCCCCCGCCGAAAAAATTTTTCGGGGGGGATATTGTTTTTGCCATGTCCGTCCGTCCTTCCGTCCGTCCGTCCGTCCGTCCGTCCGTCCGTCCGTCCGTCCGTCCGTCCGTCCGTCCGTCCGTCCGTCCGTCCGTCCGACATTCGTTTCCGCGCTATTTCTTGGAAACTATAGACCGGATTTCGATGAAACTTGGCACACAGCTTCACTACAAAGAGGACATGCGCATATCGTCGGGGTTACCCGGTTCGACCATTGAATTTAGAGTTACTGCCCCTGACTGTTTAAGCCATATACATACAGAGTGATATTCGTTTCCGCGCTATTTCTTGAAAACTGTAGACCGGATTTCGATGAAACTTGGCACACAGCTTCGCTACAAAGTGGACATGCGCATATCGTCGGGGTTACCCGGTTCGACCGCCGAATTTAGAGTTACTGCCCCTGACTGTTTTAGCCATATACATACAGAGTGATATTCGTTTCCGCGCTATTTCTTGAAAACTGTTGACCGGATTTCGATGAAACTTGGCACACAGCTTCGCTACAAAGTGGACATGCGCATATCGTCGGGGTTATCCGGTTCGACCGCCAAATTTAGAGTTACTGCCCCTGACTGTTTTAGCCATATACATACAGTGATATTCGTTTCCGCGCTATTTCTTGGAAACTATAGACCGGATTTCGATGAAACTTGGCACACAGCTTTACTACAATGAGGACATGCGCATATCGTCGGGGTTACCCGGTTCGGCCGTCGAATTCAGAGTTACTGCTCCTGAATGTTTAAGCCATATACATACAGAGTGATATTCATTTCCGCGCTATTTCTTGAAAACTGTAGACCGGATTTCGATGAAATTTGGCACACAGCTTTACTACAAAGTGGACATGCGCATATCGTCGGGGTTACTCGGTTCCACCGCCGAATTTAGAGTTACTGCCCCTGACTGTTTTAGCCATATACATACAGAGTGATATTCGTTTCCGCGCTATTTCTTGAAAACTATAAACCGGATTTCAATGAAACTTGGCACACAGCTTTACTACAATGAGGACATGCGCATATCGTCGGGGTTACCCGGTTCGACCGCCGAATTTAGAGTTACTGCCCCTGACTGTTTAAGCCATATACATACAGAGTGATATTCGTTTCCGCGCTATTTCTTGAAAACTATAGATCGGATTTCAATGAAACTTGGCTCACAGCTTCACTACAAAGTGGACATGAGCATATCGTCAGGGTTACCCGGTTCGACCGTCGAATTTAGAGTTACTGCCCCTGACTGTTTTAGCCATATACATACAGAGTGATATTCGTTTCCGCGCTATTTCTTGAAAACTATAGACCGGATTTCAATGAAACTTGGCACACAGCTTAACTACAATGAGGACATGCGCATATCGTCGGGGTTACCCGGTTCGACCGCCGAATTTAGAGTTACTGCCCCTGACTGTTTAAGCCATATACATACAGTGATATTCGATTCCGCGCTATTTCTTGAAAATTATACACCGGATTTCAATGAAACTTGGCACACAGCTTTACTACAATGAGGACATGCGCATATCGTCGGGGTTACCCGGTTCGGCCGTTGTATTTAGTGTTACTGCCCCTGACTATTTTAGCCATATACATACAGAGTGATATTCGTTCTGTTGAAGCCATATACATACAGAGTCATATTCGTTCTGTTGAAGCCATATACATACAGATTTATATTCGTTTCCGCGCTACTTTATTGACAATGAAAATATATTCGGCGGGGGATATCAATTCAACGAATTTGCTTGTTTAAATCTTATCCAGTCTAAAATGTTGTTTTCTTCAAAGTAGATCTTATCATTCCACATCCACTCATTTGATGGCATGTTATCACATATAGGTATTTTAATTGATCTATAACTTTTGTCTTTTTCTATTAAGCTCTGGTTGTTTCCCAAATAACATCTGGTATTGACATCCCTTTGAGAAGCTTTAACAATCATGAATGACCATGACCAGCATTTTCCCCTATACTTTTCAAGCACTAGGATAATCACACATCGGATAATGTTTATTGAAGTTAGATTGAACAAGTCTAGAAGTTTGTCATTGGGAAAGGATTAAATAGTTCATGAAGCTGTTCTTGACAGTTTTTAGCTCCACTGGCCTTCAGGCCAGCGGGCTATTGTCATGGCGCTGTGTCCGTCGTGCGTGCGTCCGTCCGTGCGTCCGTCCGTCCGTCCGGTCGTCAACTTTTTCTTTAAAAATCTTCTCCTCAGAAACCACTTGATGGATTTCGATAAAACTTCACAGGAATGATCCCTAGGTGGTCCTCTATCAGATTCCTAAATTTAATTCTGATTGAACAAGAAAGTCTGAAGTTATCTGCCCTTGAATTAAAAAAAATGGGTGTTTTGACTTTGTTTTCACTCTAGCCACTACAAATATTCATCAATCAAGATAAAACTTGGTCAGAATGTTGGTGCTGATAAGATCTTGCCTCAGTGCAATTTTCAGCTTGATCTGAATATTATGTCTTGAGTTATGTGCCCTTGAAATTGGCAAAATTACCATTTTTGACCTTATTTTTACTCAAACAACCATAAATATCCACCAATCTATTCGAAACTTTCACGTAATCTTACTGGCTATAAGATCTTGCATGTGTGTAATTTTCAGCTTCATAGGAATCTTAAAACATGATTTTTCTGTCCTTGAATTTGACAAAATTGCTGTTTTCGACTTCGATTTTACACTCTTTACATCCACAAATATTGAACAATCAAGTCAAAACTTAATCAAGATGTAGGTGAAGTTAAGATCTTGCTTTAGTGTGATTCTTAGCTAGATAGGAATATAAAATCCTCAGTTATATGCCTTTCAATTTGACAAAATTGCTAATTGTGACTTTTTTTCACTCTAACAGCCAAACTCACTCTAATAAAGACAAAGCTTGGTAACCAATTGATCTTTTATGAATGTGTTTTCAGCTTTCTAGTTACTATGTAATTGCTTTAAGAGCAACAAGTTTTGAAAAATTTAGTCAAAACTTGGACTTGATATGACAAGAAATTCAGGTTTCACCAGCCATTTGCATTAATTTTGGAATATGATATTTCCCCAATCTATTTTTAGCTCAAAATCTATTTTTAGAAATATGAAATATTTTGGAGTAATCAATGGTCTGTTAATTTAGATCTGTTTGGAAGATGGAAAATTTTAATTGCTAGTATCATCCTAAGCTGGAATGTTCTACCATTTCCTTTTACCCTTTCTCAAATGGCAAACATATAGTTTTACTTTCTTTGCTTGAAGAACCAAACATTTTGAACAATCTAGTTTTGTAACGTTCTTTTTGCTCTATGAAACACAAGCATTGAACAATCTAATCAAAACTTGGATTAAATATTACATGAAACTCAGGCCTGTGGAGCGACTCAAGACCTTCAGGTCTTCTAGTTGTGCGCTAATTCACTAGTAGACATGGTGTTGGTTTACTGTTTTAATGTTATGGTTTAGTAATTATCATCTTTACATGTTTTATCCTATATAATTTATTTATTTATTACTAGGAATAATAATAAAGTGCTGTTTATAAAACACTTAAAAAAGATTTTGTTTTGTTTTATAACCCATGATTTACTTGTTATAAGGATGGCTCCTCCTTTATAGCTGAAAGTTATTATACCCCCCACAACGAAGTTATGGGGGGATATACTGGAATCAGGTTGTCCGTCCGTCTGTCCGTCTGTGGACATAATCTTGTGTCCTCTTCTCCTCCCACAGTTTTTGACCAATTTTTCTGAAATTTTATCAGGATGTTTCCTATCTTAAGAAGTTATGCACCTGCAATTTTCATCTTGATCCAGTCATTAGTTTCAGAGTTATACCACTTTGAACTTTTTAATGGGGGGGGGGGGGGGAATTGTCAAAATTTACAATTTTGTTTCCGTGTTCCAACTCGAGAACCGTTTTACCTAGGATCATGAAACAGTTGTTGCCCATGACCCAAGGAGGTGCCCTATTGTTTTGGGTTCACCAAGGTCAAAGGTCAAGGTCACAGTTGGACTTAATTTAAAATCTGTTTCCATGCTCTAAGTCAAGAACCTTTTGACCAATAGCACTTTTTCAGTGACAAGGCCCTAGTGGGGGGTATTCGTCCGCTTTGCGACAGTTCTAGTTTAGACAGGTCAGAATTGAAAGTAGTGACAACCAAATAAATCCTAGCTTATGAAGAAAATCTCAATGTTATGGCTTCGAAAACCTTGAAGGAAATGGAGAAAATGCTGATTACAAGCATTCTTTTCTTACCATGTAAGGGCGATTTAATTTGAAAGCTGTAGACAACAAAATGGATCTTGTTTAAGAACAATATATAACAGAAATTATGGAGAGAAAATTTTGGTCATCACCATTTCTTCAGTTGTCTGAATATTTCCGAAACTTTTAACTTAACTCTAAAGCCATTATGTTGTGGGGCATATAAAAGCGTCAATGTGGGCCACTTCACTCTATCACAAACAAGACCTGCTTTTGACGTCCCAATTAGAAATATCTTGGGAAAACATTGAGACAAAACAAGATATGTTGGTGAAACACAAATGCCCCCGAAATGGCCATTTTTGTAAAATGTTAAGTTTTCGTAGAGTAAAGGGTTGATAAGGGTTAAGTGATGACCTTGAGGAAGGTCAAATTGCATTGAACAGATAGATATCATTGAAATGAAGATGCATACCAAATTTGAGCTTCGTATGTCAAATACTTTTGGAGAAAAGGCAAATGTTAAGTTTTCGGACAGACAGACAGACCGAGTAAAACTTGAGCAGTCAAAAATCTTGCCATTTGGGAAAGGGTTGTGATTGGTCATATGGCAGCAGCTCGAACACCTAGCCAAGGCATCTCTTTTGTCTGCACAACATCAAATCCCAACTTCCAGCTGGTCTCCGAGTCTCACTTAGATGATTCACATCCATTGACAAGAGACAAAAGTCCTGTCAAATGTCAGTTGTCCCTTATGAAAGGATTTTTCCCAGCGGAATTCAAATCAATGTTACTGAGCTATCCGGGCTCAGAGCTCTGAATGTCTTGTTTGGGAAAGGATAACTTTCCTACGCAACTAAATGTTGACTGTTATAAAAGTCAAAATATGTATGAGGCAAGATATATAAAAGGGCCCTTATAGTATTTTAGTTTTTATGCCCCCGATAGGGAGGCATCATAAATTTGACTTGTCCGTCCGAATGTCCGTCTGTCTGTCTGTCTGTCCGTCTGTCTGTCCGTCCGTCCGTCCGTCTGTCCGTCATTCCGTCCAAAAACTTTAACATTGGCCATAACTTCCTTATTACTTAACATATTCGCTTCATACTTTACCACAACATTCCTTGGTACATTACCTTTCTGTAGGCACATACTTTGGTGACCTTGACCCCTGGATGACCTTGACCTTGAACATAGATTGGCCATAATTTAAAATCAAAGCGGTGTCGGGGGCATTGTCATCTTACAGTGACAGCTCTTGTTTGTTTCCAGATCAGCTTAACCCTTTCCCAAACGACAAAATTATAGGGTTGTTTACTTCAAAAACTGCCACAAATGACAAAATTGAAGTTATTGACAGAATAACTGAAGATAGAATTTGTGTATAATATGGCATAGAAAATATTGAGACAAAAGGAGAAACTGCTGGTTATCAGCAGTTTCTTCTTTTGTTTCAAAGTTTTCCCGAGCCTAATCTCTTAGGGACGTCAAAACCAGGTCTTGTTTGGGAAAGGGTTTAGTGCAGTCTGAGTGGTTGCTTCAGGTTACGAAGAAGCTAGTGGAGAACAATGTGGTTCATGATCAGACTGCATGTACATGCAGGCTGATCTTGAACTATTTTGGGCTCAAAAGCCTTGCTGCTTATCTCTCAATGCTTTCCATAAGACATCAAGGCATTGTTTGGAAAAACTACACCAACAACTGGAGGAGATATAACAAAAATTTTAGAACAGTTTCCTCAAACAATTTGTCTTGGTGATATAATAATGTTCTAAAGGATTCAAAATAAAAATCCTCAAAAGGATATGATAGTTTCAGAAATTTATTAAGTTTATATACAAAACAATTCACAATAAAACATGTATCCGTCATCATTTTCTGAAAAATAAAATAATATACCTAACGTTAACTTATAATAACATCTGACAGGCATTGATGACCATTTTATCTGACCAATCAAATAAACCCTTCATGATTTTTTGAAAGTGATTTAACCCTTTCCCAAACAAGGCCTGGTTTTGACGTCCCTAATAGAAAAGGCTTGGGAAAACATTGAAACAAAAGAAGAAACTGCTGATAACCAGCAGTTTCTCCTTTTGTCTCAATATTTTCTGTGCCATATTTTACACAAATCGTATCTTTAATAACATCAATTTTGTCATTTTTTTTGCAGTTTTTGAAGTGGACCACCCTAAAATTTTGCCGTTTGGGAAAGGGTTAAATGGTAAACTGGGCCAGGAGGACATCACGTTTCAGTGCAGAACCATGTGTTTACATCTACTTGTCATGGAAAATTATACATAACATGAGAAAATTGGTTAGCATAAATTAAAAGAGCCGCGATGCGAGAAAAGCGGAATTTAGCATAAGCGAAAACAAAGACGCAGATCAGATTCGCGGTTACCGCGAAGCTGATCAGCGTCTGTGTTTTCGCTGGTGAGAAAGTTTAGTTCTTCTTCTTCCCATGTACGAAATTTCGTGACTCTAATCACTTTCTGCGGCTGTACAGCCTCATTTGTGTCGGATCTGGTCAAAACCATACCTGTCAACTTTCACGAAAAAATCATGACTAACACGATTTCGAGTGCAGGAGTTCATCACACGCTCGAATGATCTAAAATCGCTAAAAAACACGATTTTCCAGCAATCACACGCTTGCAATTTCCGTCTGCCATTATTGTTTATCTTTGTGAAATTGCACCTTTACTCGCTCAATTAGCGATTATCTTGTTTATTGTCACCTTCCTTGATTGCGGTACCCCCTTGATTGACAATCAAAATGCGCCGATGCGTTAACTCGGATCTTCTTTCTTTTCTTCGTATTAACTTCCTCTTGTAGGAACACCAAGACCATAGATTATGTTAATGGCCTTGTAAAAATCTTCTTAAGTAACTTCTTTAGTAACAGTCAACTTAACTTATGTACAGTTTGTTTTGTTTTGCTTTGCTAGGCGTGGTTTTACGATTTACACTGACACAGAGTTCATAGTTTGGCTAACTTCCGGAGTCTTCTTGTATGAATTTGATAACACAGGTCGGTCGCGAGTTTTTCGATTACTGAGCCATTTTTAGTTTTTGATAGTACGGATGAATTCCCACAGTCCAGTAGAATCTTCACAAGATTTTCATCGTTGTTACAAAGACGTCTCCAATCGACAGCACCAATTGTTCTTGCTATGGTTGATTTTATTTTCTGTAGTATTGGTTTTCTAACATGATAAAAAGCTGGGCAGTCCAGTAATACGTGAGATATATCTTCGTCCTGAAGTCCACAGCATTTACACAGAGCACTTTGAGTTCCTTTACTGTATTTATGAGATTTAGATTGTACCATATAACAACCCACTAGCATTTTACATTTCACGGCACCTTTCCGAGTGTCACTTGTTGTAGATTGAAGAGATTTCCATATAGTATGGGGTCTACCGATTGTGCAGGACTCGATGTTGAGAAATTTTAAAGATGACTTTAACCTCGCTTCGTTTTTGAGTTTGTTGAGCCAATACGAATGGATTGCTAGTTTTACAGAGTTTTTCCACACTGACTTGGAGATTGACTGGTATCTTAGTGATTCAATGGGTGGCAGGTTATACATGTCTAGGGTACTTTGTACTTTTCCGTAGAAGCTGAGTTGATTGTCTGTGTTCACTGCACATTGTCTGTTGGTTAAGGTGGATATAGTTTCATTTTCAGTATATAGAATATTGTATAGCAAGCTTAGCTGTCTTTTGTGTAATTCACCCTCAATTGGTAGTGCCCCTAGTAACAAAATGGCTGCGCAGTTTGCTGTTCTGGCTGGTAGAGATTGGATACGTTTTAGTGTCTGGATATGGAACTTCGAGATATGATCAAGCTGAGAAGCCGTAAGCGGGATAACTTCTAACCCGTATAGTAATCGCGGTATGACATAGCACTGGTAGATTTTGTAGGAAACTTTCGGATTAAGGCCATTCGATCCGTGCACACCAACTTTAATCAGTGAGTATAATGTTCGTCTAGCCAGTTTGAGTCTTTCTTCTATATTGGCCATATTTTCATTGGTTTCTGCTCTCAGGAGTCCAAGATGAGTTGTGTTATTTGATAGGTATATGTCTCTGTCATCCAATTTCAGACTGAAAGGTTCTTTTTTACGTGATTTACACTTGGATAGGCGAACTGCATTGGATTTGTCTGGATGAATTGTAACCCTGTCTTTTCTCGCATGGCGGCTAACAATGTCTGTCATCAGTTGGAGTTCAGTTTGGTTGTCTGATAGGAGGGCTAGATCATCCGCGCAGGTAGGACAGCCTACATATGTGTTGCCAATATAAAAACCCTTTCTCTGTTGTTCAAGTTCCTGTAAACAGGGGTTGATATAGGTTTTGTATAGGAATGGGGAGAGGATACCACCCTGTCTAACTCCTTGCTGTACCTTGTATGGATTACTTGTTCCGTTGAGCCACTTGACTTTTGCCGAGAGACCAGTGTATAGGTCTTTAATAAGGAGCCACAGGGAGGGAGGGATTTTCATCTCATATAGTTTGTCTAACATAATAGTGTGATTTACCACGTCAAAGGCTTTTTGACTGTCTAAAGTTAAGAGGAATAAAGATGATCCAGTGTTGGTTTTTGCCTCAGCTCTTGATTCTGTGATCATCAATGCTGCCATTATAGGTGATAGATTAGAAGTGAAGCCAAACTGTAGCGGCGACTGTTCAAAATATCTTGTCAATCTTGGTAGTAGGATACACTCGAGTACTTTGCCCAAAATAGGTGTGACAGTGATTCCTCTGTAGTTATCCAGGTCTGTAGGGTTTTTCGATTTCTTCAGCACTGGTGTGACTATTCCTGATTTGAGGGCACTTGGAATTTCGCCTGAAGTTAGGATGAGGTTAAAGGTGTCTGTTAGGAAGGTAGCCAGACAGGAATCAGATAGTTTGACATGTTCTGCAGTTAACCCGAATTCGTCTGCTGCTTTCTTATTGTTCAGTGAGGCTATGGCAAGTCTTGTTTCATCTACTGTGATTGGTTCACTTGGCTGATTTTGGTTTTTAAAGAAGTCTTCAATGAGCCCTTGTCTAACTTCGCAAAGTTCAAGATAGTTACTATCATAGTTCTTCTCTTTTGGTGTAGAAAGATCCTCAAAGTAGGTAGCAAATAGCTGTCTTTGCTCATCATGACAGAATATTGAGTCACCATTCGAGTTCAAACATGTGGTCTGGTTATTTACCGTCCTGTTTCTTCTGATGAGTTGGTAAAATTTGTCAGATGTTGGGTTTTCCATTAGACTGTCGTAGAAGTTTCTGCGGTCAAGATGTTTTTCTTGTCTCATTATTTGACGTAAAGTCCTCTTTGCCAAGATATTTTCGCTTTTGAGGTCTGGGTTTGATTTGCCCGACATCACCCACCTTTGGTATTTGGATTTGCATGTTTTGAGTTGTTCTCTCACAGCAGGCGAAGCTTTCCATTTTGGACCTCTGAGCTTGGTTATCTTTGTTGGTACAGACTGTTTTGTTGCAGAGTGGATGGCTTCAGTGACCAAAGTAAGACGTTCTTGAACATTGGTGGGGTTTATAGACTGTTTGGACAATGTTTTCGAGAGTTCTGTTTCATACCTCGCTTTGTCTGCTTTATCCCAGATTATAACTTTCTGTGTATGAGTAAGTTTTCTTTTGGGCTGAGGGTCTGACATCTGAAGCATAATCTTGTTTGAGACTTTAGTATGGCTTGATGTGTTGCAGTATTCCTCATCACCAGTTTGTAGGTCTCCGAGTATGTTTTTGTCAGTGGATAATATATAATCTATCTGTGAGCTTCCTTTTCCAGAATGTTGGAAGAAAGTATGGGTAGTGCCTCCAAGATGGTATAGACCATGTTCCTTTATAAATTTCTGTATCAATATGTCGTGTCTGTTTGAAGGTCTAGGTTGTAGTAGGGTTCCATTCAGGTCACCGGCCAGTATAATGGTATGAGTGGATTTATACTGATCTATTATATGATCAAGGATGTCAAGACAGTCAGCATATTCGATTGAGGACTGGACTGAGCTGTTGTTGGTAGGGAGATACACATTTATGATGCACAGGTTTCTTTCTGCTTGGAGGGTGACTGCCTGGATTCGTTCATTTCCTTCCGACACTTTTTTCACTCTATTAGACCATGTTGCAGGCCATAGTATAGATATTCCACCGTTTCCTCTTGGCAAATTGTGTCCAACTATTGGGTCGTTGTAGTCTGTGCTTCTTGTGAAATGGTCTTTACCTGTAGTTAATTTACTAATTTCTTGAGATTGGAAGTCCCACAGCCAGTGTTCTTGGATACATATAATTTCATAACTATTACAAAGTTTTCTAAAGTATGGGGCATTATTCTGTACTCCTTCAATATTGCAGGTTACTATGCTGAAGTCCTGGGCTCCATTTCCAATAGGCTGTTTTCCTTGTCTGGAGGGTTCTTCTTTACCACAGGAATTGACAAAAAAGACTTTGTGTTTGTTGGTTTGTTATTCACTGGGGTGGCATTGGCTTTCTTCTTGTGGCCCTTAAATCTGGCCGGTTTTTCCATTGGGTGATTGTTGGAGCTATAATTTGAAATTTGCTCTTTATTATTATCTCTTTGGGCTGTTTTTGTAGTGGCTGATTTTTCTTGACCTTTTGAGTTCATGTGGCATGTCTTCTCTGGGATTTGGGAGTTCTGTGACTGTTTGTTTGGAATTAGTTCATCAGATTCAGAATTTCTAGAAGTTTGCATATTTTCTGGTTGTGCACTGGGCATGTTTGTTGGCTCAGGGACTGCTCTTTGGTTTGGATATGCATGGTTTGACTGAAAATTGGTCATCTGATTTACCTGGATTCCTGGTAAAACCTGCTGTGGTTGGCTCATGTTTGGTTGTATTACAGTTGGTATTGCATCTTGCTGTGGTCTGACCATGTTGTGTACACCCTGTTGATAACCATTCAGACCATGGGGCACTTGGTTCTGGAAACTAGGTTGAGGAAAAAGGAATGGTTGCCTGAGTGGTTGTCCTTGGTTCATTGGGGTCTGGTAGATAGGGTAAATTCTCTGGGGTTGGGTAGGAGTTTGGTGTAGTCCATAATTGTGTCCAAAATGTGGTGGCATTTGCTGGGATCCGTAGCTCTGTCCAACCTGTGGATAAAACATTGGGTGATATGGTTTGGGTGCCATCATTTGCATGTGTAGCATGCTATTTAGCTGTGTTATTTGAGACATTTGTAGTTCTAGCAGTTTGATTCTTTGATCATTGAGGTTGTCCCTTAATACGGTGAATTGATTGTTCTGTGCATGGCAACAGTTGTGATAATTCTCATGGAAGTCAGGTCGAGCATGTGTGCAGTTGTTAACTGTGTGTGTATTAAGGTTATTGTGCCTGTTCTTTTCATATAGATCTATTGTCGACATGAGGCTGCTGATTTTGTTTTCAAGTTCGAGAATGTATGCCTTCTCTGAAGATTCTGTTTTTCTTGGTTTTTTACTACATTTAGGTTTTTTTACCTTGTCCTTGGTAGGAGATACCTCTGGTTGGCTTGTTTGTTGAAATAGAGGTTGGGGTGAAGGTACCCTGTCGTTTGTCTGGGAGACTAGTTCTTTGGGATTAGTTTGTTCTGTCTCGTGGTCCAAGTTCTGGTCGCTGGTACATTCATCTTCTGTTGGAGATAATATCTGTTCTGCTTCTGTAATATGCTCAATAGAATCATTTAAAACATATTTCAAGTTGTTGGTACACAGGTCGCAAATAAAATCATCTTGGCCTAAGCTTTCCACTGCCTTCTCATCTATCCCTAGACATGTAAAGTGATACCAGTCACCACACTCACCACATAATACAACTCTGCCATCTGCTGATTTTTGACATAATGGACAGATTTCAGTAATATCAGAGTGAGAGTCATTTAAAGTTTCATTATTTGTGAAATAGGAACTTGGATCTGAGTTCGTGTCTAATGAAGTCTTGTTAATTGCACTGAAGCACTGAACAGGGGTTTCACTTAATTCTGGAGAGGGAATGGCGTCATTGTTCCTATCAGTAATAGCAGCCACACCATTGTTAATTGGAATGTTATTGTTTTTAATAGCACAGTTCGATAGAGTGTTTGTATTGTTCACTTTTACAGATTCTGTATTACCAGCACATTCTCGCAGTGGTTGAGAAGAAACATGATTTAGCATAGCTTTCAGATTCTTGTTAATAACGTTCAGCTGAGCGTTTCTCGATTTTAGTTCATTTTGAAGCTTCTGGAGTATTTTAGATATAAATATGTCAATTCTATTGCCGTTCACAAGTATTACTGACGTAGTGTGATAAAAGTTTACGGTGAACTTAAGTTGCCTGCCACATGAACCGTCATTCTTTCGATTGTATACCCTGTGACACGAGTCAACATTTGCACCATTGCGATCAACACTTCTCTTTGTTTCAACGAAATATTCAAAAGATTGGCACTTGAGTAAGTCAGAGGTACATGATTTTGCCATTTCATAGGCTGCAGTACTAAGTTCAATAACGAGATTGTTTTCTGATTTTAATTCACATGTCATATGTTCTTTATCACAGCTTTGGTTCTTTTTGGAGAGAGATTTGCCCTTATGAAGTGAGAAATCTTTCATACATACAGTTTGTTGATTGTTACTTTCTACGGCTGCACGTACGTTACTGGAAGATGTCCGTCTAGTCATCATTCTGTTGGTATTGGCTTCCATGGTTGTAGTTTCACACTGTGTGGTAGTGGTTGCCTTTTGGTTCAGAGTTCAATCTGCACTTTAGATGCTGGTGGCGAGATGGGTGACTATCAAATATATAAGATGAGATGATGAAAAATGGGAATAGTTCATAAGTGTAAAAACAGTTACTTGCAGCGTTAAAAATCTGTAAAAATCTCATGAATGTCTTCTTAAAACTCTTCAAGGTTGTATTTTGTCCAAACTTCCGGTAAAAAAGCTGGTTCCGTACTTAAAGTAGTAGTTTCGTAAAAAACGTAGATAAAACTATAAAACAGTTCTGAATAGATAGTAATTCAGTTTAAAAGTGTCTTAAATGGCTCAGTTATGTTGGCGGTAGATTCTTTGCAGAAAAATTGAATGATTCCAACGGCGTGCTTTTTGGCGCCAATTTCAGGTTCCTCGGAGACGACGTAAATTCCACAATTTTGCGGAACAAATGGTGATTTAATCTAAACAGCAACCATCTATGTACAGTTCGGTTAGTTAAAACATCCAACAGTGAAGAATAAAACGATAAAAGTTTGTAAAAGTTTGTAAAAATTGCTGAATTTGTCGCTGCTCCAAAAACCACGTCCGTCCACGCCTAGCTCTGGCCAAAAAGTCTTCTTTTTGGGGATCGACTTATTGCAAATGAGGTAAGTGTAAGGCGTGGCTAATATCGACAAGTCAACCAATCAAAATGCGCGATATGTTATCGAGGGGGCAGTTTTCCTATAATCTGTCGATGACAATTAGTGCTTGCCCATTCAGTTGTAAACAAACTTTGATTATCGAGTTTATCTTCGCATTTCTACCATTTAACAAGATTTAATGGATGATGATCAACTAGTATAACAGCCTACACTGAGAATATCAGATCGATCGTGGGCTACCGTTTCGATAAGGTTCTGTACATTCCAGAAAATCGGTATTTCGCACTCGTAGGTTGTTTCGCCCCATTATGTTTTGCGGTTTACCTTATATTCATCTATATTGCACTTCTAATGGTTTTCTTATGTATCACAAAATAACCGCGATATGGTCGCACAGGCATTATTTTGAATCATTAACCAGACTAAAAGAAAATTTATAAAAAGGGAAGGAACTTGGCAATTCCTAAACTGTGAGCAGGCTACAGAAGAATTAAACAAGAGGACCAAGATGGTCCTATATCGCTCACCTGAGAGAGCCCCGAGACATAACTGAGGCAAACTTTTTTAATCTCCAAAGATTTTGAAAAGGAGTCATATGACAATGGTACACACTCAATTTCAAAGCACAATTTGGGAAAAAGATTGTCAAAGATTTTTCACTATATCAGTATTCAAATTCAGAAAACCCACAACATATTGCTGAATTTCCATTGCACATAGACAATTTGAAGCATTTGGGAACAGGTCATTGGGCTATAATATTTAGAAATCATATAACTTAAGGTTTGGAAATTCTTAGACAATTCTTAACCTGTTCCCTCTTTTAAAATCTAGAATACCTCATGGTTGAGCTTATTTTCAAAGCATAATGATAACTTGAACTATTCCGTTTAACAAGACAATACAAAACACACAACTTCTATGCACTTTTTCTGTATAAAATGCAAGAGCCTACAGCATAGGAATAATTTTAATAGTCATTAAACTATAGGCAAACAAATTATCTTCAGGCCTTACAATTTGAAAAGATTGTCAAACATTGCCCTCTATCATTTATATGAAACCCACAACATACCGGAAATATTCATTGAACAATAAGGATTTGGTTATGGTTTAAACCTTTTCCAAGCAGCATAACATAAGAGCAGACATAATTAAAAACTGCTGTAGATGATAAAACAGGTGTGGATAAAGACTGCATTCATGTATAAAACTGCAAAGAAAATAATGAGGCAAAATGAGAAAACACAGGCTTTCAACATTTTCTTCTTTTACCATAACATTTTCCATGCCTTTTCTGTCAGTGAGGCAAATACCGGTAACCTGTATATGGTAGAGAAAGGGCATGATGCTTTCCCATGCAGAAAGGAAATAGACTGTTCCAATTTGAAAGTTCAGATGACAAAATTGACAGCGATACAAATAGGACTCATTTACAATAAACTAGCATATACAAGAGCCGTCAGAGACGGACAATGCTCCCCGAATAATGCATTGTCACAATAAATATATGCCATGCAGAGCTAATATAAAGCTAACAAATGTTAAGCCCCCTTTTTCCATGACATATTTTGTATACGCAAATTTTAAATAGTTTATTGTCAAGGGCATCTGATTTGCTACTCAAATATGAAATTTCATCAAATTCTGAACATTAGACTAGGAGAAATTAGAGAAAAACTGTATTTAACCTTAAGTCCCCTTTTCCCATGACGAGGCCTCAAATAAAAAAAACCGGGAAAAGTACATCGGCATTTTGTCATAGGGAGTTCACATGGTAAGTTTCATTTGATTTGGCCCAAGGGTTATGGAGAAATCGCTTCGGACGGACGGACGGAATGACGGACGGACGGACGGACAGACAGACGAAGCGGCGACTATATGCTCTCCCTTCGGGGAGCATAAAAATATTGAGGTAAGACGAGAAAATGCTTTTTATTAGCATTTACTTTATTTGACTCATTAATTTCCCTAGCCTTTTCTAATAAGGACTTCAAAACAAGGTCTTTTCAGGAAAGGATTAAAACATTTAGTTGATCCCTAAAGTAAACAAACATATTAAGTGCCTCTAACAGAGATTATGATGCTCCATAATCTGAAAAGACAGCAAAGTGTTTATTTTAGCAATATGATATCTGATAAAATCTACCTGGTTAAAATAATTCCTCACTTGAAAATTCCATAACCCACAACATAGGGCTTCTTTCCTTGCAAAGTGATGATCTTAAGTATTCTGTTAGAGGTCCATGAGATGTAAATTCATGCAAAATTTCAAGACTCTAGGCCAAATAGTCTTTGAGAAAACTATGTTTCTGTGTGAAACCTTGTACCCCACAACATAGGGCCAATTTTTCTTCAAGCACAATGATTTGAAGTATTTTGGTAGAGGGCATTGAGACAATGCTACATACAAAATTTCAAGACTCTAGACCTTCTGGTTTAGGAGGAGAAGATTTTTTTGTAATTGTGGACAGACGGACAGACAGACAGACAGACATTGATCGATCACAATAGCTCACTCTGAGCACTTTGTGCTCAGGTGAGCTAAAAAAAAAAGGATAACAGAAAGTTAGAGATAAAGTTTGAACAAATTGGTTGGTGAGAATTGTTTGGAACAAAGGATGTCTTGTTTCCTACAATAATTATCCTTTATGAACTTTGCTATTTAACTATTCTGCTTTTGTAAAGAAATAAAATGATAAATAAAAGACCTAGAGAACAAGCTACTGTCATTGTTTAAAGACTCAAGTTGAAGAAACACTGCAAAAAAATCTCACTCCTAAAAGTTGAGGTTAAATCACTCCGCGCGAAAAATACCCGCAAAAACTCCTCATTTAAAGGTTGTCGCGCGCAATCTCACTCTTTGAAATTTTCAAAAGTTGACAGGTATGGTCAAAACTCCCGAAGACCGATTTTCTCACTTCGCGGCTCAAATAGCAGATGACCTCTAAGTGGTGCCTGTCGCATGTTACTGTAAGTTAAAAATGGATTTTGATCAGAATGCATTCGGGTGTAACAAAGCATGTCAAACCCAGAGCTTTAGATAAGAGAGGGACAATGGCCTTTTAATATACATTACTTCATTAACTTTACATCAAACCCGACATTACAGGTATAGGCCTCACTGAGACGATGCAAATGTGTACTCAAAACATAGGGTTTGGGTTTGGGTTTGAAATAACAAATTTACAAAGCATTTACCCCCTCTTATCTGTTGCCTTGCAAATATTTATAAAAAGTTCATTTTTCTTTGAAACATAAGCAACTAGTTACCTTCTCATTTTGTTTGCTTTATTCTTTTTCCCAATCCAGCCAAGATCTTTTCTTTCCTGATAGCTTGGTCTAAAATGAAAGAAAAATTCAGTAACCTATTATGAAACTAGTCAATTGTTAAAACATTTGTCATATTTTGAATTAAGCCCCTTTTTCTGTGACAAAGGATAAAATATCAAAACCCAACATTATGCAAAAGGTTCAGTAATTCCAAACATTCTGTGAAATTTCATCAAAGTGTAAGGGAATTTGTGTTAAAAATATGTAATGGATGGACAGATAGACAGACAGAGAAGACGATACAAACATACATCCACCTTCAGCAAAAAAACTTGATATGTGGTACATGATTATCCCCTCTGACTATGTTCTTGTATTATTCCTATTTCCTTGTCCACAATGTTTTCCAAAGCATATATATTGTAAGGCATCAACATGTGGCTTGTTAAGCCCTAGTTAAAGCCCCAAATATCCTTACCCAGCTCTGAACTGCTTCACTGCCTTTTTGCCTGTATCTGTCAGCTCATGGTCAAACGCCTTTCTCTTTTTCTTCTTACTAGGGCCATCTACAACAACAAAATATTATCCCATTACCAAACAACAAAATTTTAGACTGGTCCAAATTCAAAGACTTTGCAGACGACAATTTCAAGTCAATGAATTTTAAACTTTTATGGTCATTTTGTGTAGAAACATTGTGGGAAATGAAGAAATTGCTTGTCACAAGCAATTTCTTCATTTTCCACAATGTTTTAAAAGCCATTATCTTATAGGGAGTCAAAAAGAGTCATTGTATGGTAATGGGTTATAAAGATAAAAATGTTTTAACCTACTACCAAACAGCAAACATGTATACTGATCCAAATTCAAAGATGTTGCAGATGACTATCAAGTATATGAGTGCATAGAAAACATTGTGGGAAATGAAGAAACTTCTTGTTGTCACAAGCATTTTCTTCATTTTCCACAATTTTTCAAAAGCTTTTATTTTGTGGGGCGTTCAAAGGCATAGCTAAGTGGAAATGGGTTAAACTAGTCTGTATTGAACCTTTTCCAAACAATACTTGGTTTGATTACCCATAAAGAGAAAGCTTTGAAAAACAATGAGTGAAAAGAAGAAAATGTTTTTTCCTCCATGATTTATACCATTTTCAAAATTCAAGTCTTTGTTACATAGTATTTTTGACTTTTGTTACATCATTGAATTTGAGGCAGTCTTTAATGTTGTTATCCAATAGCCACGTTACCATCTAGTAAGTCCATAAAACTAAAATATGAGAAAAAGGCTCAGACTCAGATAAGCTCAACTCAATCAGATGTCACATTTGGAAAATACACAAAGGAAATACATTCTAGATTCAGAAAATTATCTTGTAGAGAAAATTTACTATCCTAGATCTAGTCGGGACGCATATTTTGTGCAGATTGACTTGGGTCAGTACTCACTACAATTCCCAGATGGTACCTTTTAGCATGACATGTGACATTTGTGAAAATTTATTACTGGTACATTCAATTGGTAACAAAAGCACTTACTAGATTGTTTCTTGTCGTCATCTTCAGCACACGCTCGTGATCGTTTTTGTTTGTACGCCTTTTTAGCGTTTCTTACCATGTAGAGTTGTGCCTTCTCTAAATCCCTGTTGGTTCTATCTTCACCCTGATGAAAAGATAATTAACACATTACTAGACAGCAAATTTTCAGACTGCTTTTAATTCAAAGATGTTGCAGACAACAATGTCAAGTGAATGAAATTTTACATTTGCTGGTCTTTTTTGGTAGAAAATATTGTGGAAAATCAAGAAATATTTTTTCTTGTCTCTCAATTGTTTCTCAAACTGGACATCTAAACCAGATATTATTATGAGAAAGGGTGTCATCTTACCTGAAATGCTAGTGGCATGGGATAGAACCAACCACTTTGGTAAGTCCAAACCAATCCAATCAAACAACCGAACAAAGCAGCTTTTCTAATGACTTTATGATCCTTATGATCCTTATTAACCCATTACCAAACGACAAAAATTTAGGCTTGTCCAAATTGGACGAAGTTGCAGATGACAATTTTACTATGATAAAATTTCAAAATTTTACGACTTTTGGGGTAGAAAACATTGTGGGAAATGAAGAAATTGCTTGTCACAAGCAATTTCTTCATTTTCCATGATGTTTTCCTAAGCCATTATCTTGTTGGGCGTCAAAAGGTGTCACTGTGTGGTAATGGGTTAAGATAGTCCAGCCCTAATGAGATACATGCAATGTCGGAATTATTGGGGCAACAGCCTAGATATTCGGCGGTGGAACATTCCACTGTCGAATGATAATTACGTCATCCTCATAGATTCGGATACGTAACAAACATTAACAACGCCACATGAAATTCCGATGTCTCATGAAAGTCATTAGACTACCTTATAACATTTTGCTTGTGAATTTAAGTTGGAACTTACTGTAGGCTTCTCAGGTTTTGCTTTCTCTTCTCCTTTCCCTCTTTTACCCTTCTTCTTGTTAGGCAAGACAAGTTCTGTGAGTCTTAATGAAGCTGAAAAAAGAATATAGCAGAGGAGTTATGGTTGATAATTGATTGGGGTTTAACGCCTTTTTCAACTGCTATAGTCATATTGCACCGAGCCTCTAGCTGCTCGCCCACAAAGGTAAATGATTATCAAACCATTGGTGGGTAACAATTTTGTCAGAAAGGATATTTGCCAAGGTCAGGCATTGAACCTAAGACCCCATCAGTGAAAGTCTGGTGCGCTACCAACTGCACTAAGGCTGCGGCCAGAGAAGTTATGGCAAAGCAATCATATAACCATTTCACAAATGCCAAATTTTTGGCATGTCCGAATTCAAAGATGTTTGAAGACGACAATTTCTAGTGAACGAAGTTTACATTTTAGGGCCTTTCTGCACAACAAAAATGGTGGGAAATTTCTCATTTTCGACAATGTTTTCTAAAGCCTTTATTTTTTAGTCATTATGTGGGAAGGGGCCATAGGAGTCTAAAATTTTGCCAATTAGGAAAGGATTGCATCATCTGAATGAAAATACGTCTGCATAGGCTAAACAAGGGTCAAAACTTTTCCCTCAAAGATAATTTTCCGCTTCTAGAATGTTTTTTTAGAATGTGACATCTCCTTAGTCTGAATTTTTTATCATATTTTGGTATTAAGGACTTTCCAGATGGTGCATATTAGCAAAACAGGTCACATATAACGCTTTCCCAAATGGCAACATTTTAGGGTGCTCCAATTTAAAAGATGCTGTAGACAACAAAATAGATGTTGATAAAGATAGTTTGTGCAGAATATAGATCTAACACAGAAAATATTGAGTCAATAGAAGAAAATGCTGAGCATCCATATTTTCTTCTTTTGCCTTAATATTTTCACAAGGAAATTGTTAATTCTATTAGGGACATCAAAACCAGGTCTTGTTTGGGAAAGGGATAATCACCTTTTTCTGCCATCCTTTCTTTCCGACTTTGGAACCACACTCGCTCTGGTTCCTGTGTTTTCTTATTCTCCAACATTTTCTTGGCATTATTCATCTGGTTTTCCGTAGATTGCATAATTTTCTCCTCTTTCTCCTGTATTTCTATCAACTCAATGTCTTTCTCCATTCCAGAGATCTTATGACGATATTTAGTAATTACATCTGAAACAAAAATTTCAGGTAAATTTTATTTGTGACCCCTCCACAACAATTATACCTTTCCCAAACACTGGCAGCTTTTGAGGCCCTACAAGATTAGCGCTTAAAAAAACATTTTGGAAAATGAAGAAATTGCTTGGTACAAGCAATTTCTTCATTTTCCAAAGTGTTTTCTAAACAAAGATTATCGTAAAATTCCACTCTCTTGATATTGTCGTCTGCAACACCTTTGAATTTGGACAAGTCTAAAGTTTTCTTATTCTCCAGCATTTTCTTGGCATTGTTCATCTGGTTTTCCGTAGATTGCATAATTTTCTCCTCTTTCACCTGTATTTCTATCTCCTCAATGTCTTTTTCCATACCAGAGATCTTCTGATGATATTTAGTAGATCTAACCACATCTGAAACAAAATAGTCAGATAAATTTTATTTGTAGCCACTGACAACAATTATGCCTTTACCAGACAGCAAAAATTCGGACTTGTTCATATTCAAAGGTGTTGCAGACAACATTTTCAAGTGAAAGAAAACAAATGGGGGGGGGGGGGGCTTTTTGCGTAGAAAACATTCTGTGAAATGAAGAAATTGCTTGTAAGAAGCAATTTCTTCATTTTTCACAATGTTTTCCAAAGCCATTATCTTGTAGGGAGTCAAAAGGGTTCACTGTGTGGGCTTGCATCTAAATGTAATCCATTTTTGAGATGTTTGGTTTATCGGGGTATTATGCCGTTTTCAACTCCTATGGCTATATAATGGCGGCTGGAGCACCTAACCATGGATTCCTGTTATTTCTCATACCAGTACTACCACAACACCCTAACTGAGCCTCCAGCTGCTCACCCACATAGGTTAATGAAATCAAACCATATTGTTGAGTTGTAAATACATACCAAACTTGAGCTAAGTCTAACACTTTCGGAAAGTTACATTTTAAGAGCAGAAAGTGTGTTAAAGTTTTTTACCTTGTGGTACTATTCTTGTTTTTAATGGTGTTCTAGCCTTCTTCACAATTTCCTTAAGAAGTTTCCTCTCCTTCTCACCAACCAGTGTAACAGATCTGTAAAACATAACAAAACCAGGTGTAACTCACAGTGAAGCTTGCAATATATGATTGTAGATTTGATATTTGACAACAAAAAGTTGATGGATAAAACTAACGATAATGCCTAACACTAACGGTAGTAGTCACAAAGTACCTAGAATATCATTTTATAACAGTAGGTTTACCTTTTTGCCAAGCAAGCCCTGGTTTTAATGTCCCTAAATGAATAGGCTTGGGAAAATTTTGAGATAAAAGATGATAAATATATTTTGTGCAGCATTGCATACAAATCCTTTCTTTATCAACATCCAATTTTATATGCCGCCGGCGCGGTCGTATGTTGGCACAATCTTATCTGTCTGTCTGTCCATCCGTACATACATCCACTTTTCTTGTCAATGCAACTACTCCAATGTTTCAGGCTGGATCTTTTTGAAACTTGGTCAATGTTATCACTTTAATGGGTAGATTTGCATGAAGTAAGGATTTTATGGTTCATTGATTTTTGCCTGAGTTATGCCCCTTAAAACTTAGTCTCTTGGGCTTACTAAAATTGCAGCCTTGCAGCGTATATTGTGACTATGGCACTCTTGTTGTCATCTGCAGAAGCCTTAAAATTTGAACACTCAAAATTTCTTCTGCTTGAATTTGGCTTAAGGTTTACGAACTGAGAATGAAACCACCACTTTCTAGCCATATGAAATGCGTCAAATTACACACACTTGTAAATACACTTCACATAAGCTGATTCACCGTGCCGGATTTCAAGATTATGCTTCAAGAAGAAAATAATTTACAAATATTATTTTACTCTATATTCATATGCAAGGGAGGTAATATTGAACTTTTTTCAAATATTTCCATAAGTTTGCATTAATTTAAAATTCTTAACCATACAAAATGCTTCTATTTGTATTTGGAATGCTGCGAAAAAGGAAAGAAATTCACATATTGTAATTCTTCTCTCCAAATGTTTCTTTTCACATATTGATTTATGTATTTACAAAACAAGAAGTAAGACTAAACGAGATGCAGACAACAATATATGATATCAACAAACAATTATGCTTTAGAATTATGGAAAATATGGAAGAAAATGAGAAAACGAAGATATTATACAGTTTCTACTTTTCTTCAAATGTTTTCTAATGATTTTTTCGTTCATGACGTTAAAATTTATGTTGGAAATGGTTAAGAATATAATAAATAATGAATGATATTGTGGTGCTCAAAGATTATTCAGGGATAGCTGCATATTGAAGCCTTTGGGCAAAAGCCTCGTAACCACAGCTTTAAACAACCTGCGGTTGTGGGGTTTTCGTTCGAAGGCGGCGAAATGAAACGACCCCCACTTCGGCAATGTTTGCATAAGGCGCTCAAATAACGGGTTATTACACTACTATATTAAACCTTTTATGCGGAAGATCGGTTTATTTTGTAGTGTATATCATGTAACATAATTATAATTAATCCTTAAATTAAATGCATTTGGGAATTGTAGCTTTAAAAAAAAAAGAAATGCTGAATATGCGTCGATCTTATCAATTCAACTGTGACATAATTTCGGACAATGATTTTACTTGGTTTGTGTGGTTCTAAAGCCTCGTAACTACGGCTTAGTGAGACCGTGGATACGTGGTTTTATAACAACAGACACCATAATTATATCGGATAAACAAGGAAAAACATTTGTCATTATTTCAACTGTGTTTATCAAATACTTCCAATTTTACTACATCAGTTGGTGTATCAACCCAGGCGTTAATCTGAAATTATAACTCTGGTATATTTACTTTATTTGTATTAATCTTGCAAAAAAAAAGAAAAGAAAAAAAAAAAATGCTGCGATTTGGGTGAGAATACATAAAGTTTGTTTTTCCCCTTTTATCAGTGTTTTTTAAGTACTAAAGAAATCTATGAAAATATGAACAATGTCTTAATTTCAACCAATATTGTTAATTATACCATTTTTTTTAGAAATATCTTCAAATTCAATGGTTGTAATTATTTTGCATACAACATAACTAATATACGACTAACATAATGTTCACATATTGTTACACAAAATATATGGAGACATGGGGAGAAAATGCTGACTATCAGCACTTTCTCCTTAAATCTCAATGATCCCCCCAAAGCTCTTCATACTATGGACGATGAAAAACGTACTCTGTCTAGGCAAGTTTATTGTACGAAAACTCGTGTGCCAGTATTGTGTTTTTTCTATGCAATAATGTTGTAAGTGTCCTCTACAGTCGAGGATTAATACAACAGTCTTGCATAGAAAAGATAATGATCAATAGGGAACGATTTTACCCAGTTAACCATGACGAAATTTCGGACAAACAATGCGATTTCATGGGTGTTGCTATAAAGTCCCATAACTACGGTTCGATTCAAGTCGTGGTTGCGGGATTTTATAGCAACACCGACGGATAATCAAAACATAACAGTAAATGCAGTCTATTTTAGCACAAAATTCATTGCTTTTACGGTATAGAATCATAGTATAAATATTGCTTAGATGAGTTTAAACAAATATTGATTGACAGACATGATAAAATCGTTCGATGAGCAATGATATAGAGGAAGAATCTGCTGATTATCGACGTTGCTATCCTTTTACATGTATTGCTATGTATGTTTTCAACTGCTTGGTGTTTTATGTTGTATGCCATTTCAAGAATATGAAAAATAAAGACTGGTCTTAATTAAGCCTTTTGCAGACGAAACATGCTTTGAAGGTTGGAAACATGATACAAATCGAAAAGGGAGTGTGTAAATACATGTTTCCCTTTCTTTTTGAAACATTATAGATCTATTGCTGCTTTTCCACAGGGGCCTCGTAGCTGCAGCTTTAAACAAGCTGCTGTTGCGGGGTTTTTTGTTGAGATACGACGATAAGATTTCTTTTCCCTTATCGGATATATTTTTCAGAACATATTTGCTACTTTCTTTCTCCTATCCACCGAACAATGGTAAGATTAGACAATGTCGCTTTATTTACAAATCGACATTTATGTTTTCACAAAACTACAGTGATCTATAAGATTTACATTCTTTTTTCTTACCAATTTTCCAAATGACAAAATTTATAATCAACGATTTGAATTAAAAGCTATTGCAGATGACAAACAAGAGGGCCATGATGGCCCTAGATCGCTCACCTGAAATTTCTTGCCTTGTTGAAATAAACATTTTGACCTGTATAGCAGCAAATTATGAATTTTGCAATAAAGCCCCTTTTCCTTAGTTTTTCAAAAGAATGAAACAAAATTCAGCCTTTTCAAAAGTGTTTGCTCTTTTACCCTTTTTCTGATGCCACTGCACTAAGAGCTTTGATATTAATCAAATTCTTATAACAACTTTGAAAGCCCTGCACCCAAAGATCATTCATGTGAATATTGGCCCACTACATATAGTAAGCCAGAAGATTTTTAAAAGATTTGGCTATTTTCCCCTTTTCTCATGCCGCGGAAGTCAAAGGCTTTGATGGAATCAAAGTCTCTCAAAAACATTGAAAGCCCTTCACCAAAGGATCATTCATGGGAAGTTTCAAGAATATTGGCCAACTAGTTGAAGGCAGAAGATTTTTACAAGATTTGGCTATTTTCCCCTTTTCTCATGCCGCGGCAGCCAGAGTCTTTGATGGAATCAAATTCTTTCAACAACTTTGAAAGCCCTTCACCCAAGGATCATTCATGTGAAGTTTCGAGAATATTGGCTTGCTAATTAGGCAGAAGAAGATTTTTAAAATATTTGGTTATTTTCCCCTTTTTCCATGCCGCGGCAGCCAGAGTCTTTGATGGAATGAAATTCTTTTAACAACTTTGAAAGCACTACACTCAAGGATCATTCATGTGAAATTTCAAGAATATTGGCTGACTGGTTAGGCAGAAGAAGATTTTTAAAAGATTTGGCTATTTTCCGCTTTTCTCATGCCGCGGCAGCCAGAGTCTTTGATGGAATCAAATTCTTTTAACAACTTTGAAAGCCCTTCACTCAAGTATCATTCATGTGAAGTTTCAAGAATATTGGCCCATTGGTTAGGCAGAAGAAGATTTTTAAAAGAGTTGGCTATTTTCCCCTTTTCTCATGCCGCGGCAGCCAGAGTCTTTGATGGAATCAAATTCTTTTAACAACTTTGAAAGCCCTTCACCCAAGGATCATTCCTGCCAAGTTTCAAGAAAATTGGTCTACTGGTTTGGGAGAAGAAGATCTTTAAAGAAATTGTGGACGGACGGACGGACGGCCGGCCGGACGGACGGGCGGACGGACGGACGACGGACAACGACCGATCACAATACCTCACCTTGAGCACTTTGTGCTCAGGTGAGCTAAAAATGAACATTAATAATGGAAAGGGTTTAATTATTTTTTAGCACGGATGTATTGAAGGAAAATAAGGAACAGTTATTAACAGTTTCTTCTTTTTGTTCCAAAATCCTTCTCGAATGATACTAGATTTATCATACTGAAAGTAAATTGTATAAGATGGAGTCTCATGACGTCAGAGAGAAAATATCTCGGGTTTATTACTCAATGTTTTCTATAGCTCGCGGTGAATGGCATGGCAGAGCACCCCTATCGATTAGCTAGGGATGATCTGCCAGATCAGTTATCGTGAGCTATACTTAATCGGAAGTACATATTAAAACATTGTTTATATTATATTCATTTATAAGGCTAACATTGACATAAAATATCATACTGAAGGTCAAACCCTAACGAAGGGTAGAGGCCCAGTGTGATGGCTTTTTGGTTAACATTTACAGATAATTTTTTTTGTCCTTCAAACTCGTTGATCCTGAATTCAAAGTAAATATTATCAAATTTCCTATCAAATACTATCAACTGAAATCATGTGTTTTCGTTTGTATTTTACCATGTTTTGTTTAACAGTTTTTTGCTACCTTTTTCAAATACAATGTGCTGCCAAATTATTTATGGATATTGTAACAGATGTCTCAAATGTTTTTATGATTCTGTACTTCCTCTTCATCAAGAGCTCAGTGATTCTTATCAACACTCAAATCAACTATGAATAATCTTGAAATTCTTTCTTACAATTGCCGCGGTATAAACAATAGCAAAAAACGTTTTGATTTATTTTCTCTCTTTAAACAAAAAAAAATCAGATATCATCTGTCTACAGGAAACACATTTCATACCAGACATAGAAAAAACTATTTATTCCGAATGGAACGGAGATTGTTACTACAGCCATGGTAAATCCAATGCTAGGGGTGTTTGTATCTTAATAAAAAAAGAAGCTGGGATTAAAGTTACAAAAGTACATAAAGACAATAATGGACAACTACTTCTCTTAGAACTAAATTTTATGGATTCCACATTTAAGCTGATAAACATATACGCCCCAAATGTCGATGACCCACAGTTTTTTCAAAAAGTTTTCGATGTAATAGATTTGTGCAATAGCAGCGGCTCATTTATTTTGTGCGGAGATTTTAACTTGGTCTTAAACCCGCTTCTGGATTACAAAAATTATAGAAAAAATAATCACCATATTAATTCTAGAAAATATTTACAAACCCAAATATCGGAAAGAGACTTAAATGATCCATTTCGAATGATACACGGAAACACAGAAAAGTTCACTTGGAAAAGACTAAATCCTTTACAACAAGGTAGAATAGATTTTTACCTCGTTACAAATGATATGCTGGAATTCGTTCAAAACTGTGATATTGATCTGAGCTATAGATCAGATCATTCAATTATTGTTTTAAACCTTAACTTTTCGGAATTTAAACATGGAAAGGGTTACTGGAAATTCAATAATTCTTTATTGAAAGACGTTGACTATGTTGAATGTATTAACAAAAAAATTGATGAAATTATTATACAATACTCGTTACCTGTTTATAATCAAGATAACATTTTAAATATTGAAAGATCTAATATACAATTTAGTATACATGATGAACTATTTTTAGAAACACTTCTTTTGGAAATAAGAGGTAAAACAATTTCATACTCATCATACAAAAAAAGACAAATAAATAATCGTGAAAATGAACTTATGTCAAAAATAATTAAATTAGAAACTAACTTAAATGAAACAAACAAAGAGGAACTACTCAATCTCCAAACAGAACTTAATGGAATCAGACAAATACGATTAGAGGGATCTTTTATCAGGTCAAGATCAAAATGGATCGACAAAGGCGAGAAAATAACAAATTTCTTTTGTAATCTTGAAAAACGACATCATACAAATAAAACTATCCCATTTATTGAAAAAGAAAACGGATCTAAAATCTATTCTCAGCAGGAAATTTTAAAAGAAACAAAACTATTTTACGAAAAACTGTACGATGAACGTACCAATAATAACAATTTAAACTTAGATTCAGAATTTCAGAATGTCGACTTCAACAAACTTAATGTAGAACAATCGCAGTCTTTAGAAGGTTTATTAACTTATAGCGAGGTAACAAAAACGCTTAGGAATATGCAAAATGATAAAAGTCCCGGATGTGACGGTTTCACTACAAACTTCTTCAAAATGTTCTGGCCCAAAATTAGTCATTTTGTCGTTAGATGTCTTAATCATGCTTACATTACCGGATCATTCTCAAACAGTATTAAGTTAGGAAATATTATTTGCATTCCAAAGGAAAACAAGCCAAGACAGTTTCTTAAAAATTGGAGACCGATTACATTACTAAATGTTCTTTATAAACTAGCCTCCGGCACTATCACAAATCGCTTAAAATCCGTTTTAGATCATATCATATCCAAAGATCAAACTGGCTTCATTAAAGGTAGATATATTGGTGAAAATACAAGGATCGTTTATGACATTATGCAACATTGTGAAAAAAATAACATTCCCGGGCTTTTAATGCTGATAGACTTCGAGAAAGCATTCAATTCATTATCTTTCAACTTTATCGAAAAGACTTTATCCTTTTTCAATTTTGGAGACGAGATAATAAAATGGATACAACTTTTTCTCTATAATACTCAGGTCTCAGTTCAGTTGAATGGGTTTATTTCTGATTATTTCTTAGTTAAAAGAGGTTGTAGACAGGGTGATCCAATCTCATCGTACATTTTTATCCTTTGCACTCAAATTTTGAACTTAAAAATAAAGTCATGCAAAAATATAACGGGTATCAAGATACAAAGAGAAGAATTCTTAATCTCACAGTTTGCAGATGACACAACTCTCCTTCTAGATGGGTCAGATCAATCCCTAAATTCAGTGTTAGACATACTAAATCATTTCTCTGAAATATCTGGTTTAAAAGTCAATTTTGATAAAACAAAACTGATATGGATCGGTTCCATGAAATATAGCACTCGTTCAATTAAAACACGCTGGAAACTTTCCTGGGGTGAACATCAATTCAAATTATTAGGCATTCACTTCGACGTCAACCTGCAAAATATGATAGACTTGAATTTCGATGACAAATGGATAAGTATTAATAAAACCATTTCCTTTTGGAAACGACGTAAATTAACTCCAATTGGTAGAATTGCAGTTGTAAAAAGTTTGCTAATACCTATGTTAAACCATTTATTTATAAGCCTTCCTACACCATCCAATGAGTACTTGAATCAAATTAATAATCTTTTCACTAACTTTATCTGGGATGGTAAAACAAAAATTAAAGCTTCCGTATCGGCTAAAGATTACAAAGAGGGTGGTTTAAAAGTACCGGATATCAAAAGCTTTATCAAAAGTATGAAAATTAAATGGTTGAATGTTAATAGACAATAATACCACTTGTTACAAAATTCCAAATATGTTGTTCGATATAAAAAAGATAATGCAATGTGGAAAACTGTACAGTGAAAATGTGATAAAAAACTTTTTGTTTTTGGAAAGATGTTCTTAAATCTTACATATCATATGTGGAAAACATTAAGCTGGAAAATGGGGAACAGATCTTAAATACACCTCTATTTTACAATCAATCTATTACAGTTGGATCAAAATATATCTATAATGATAAACTTTATAAAAGAGGAATTACTCTAATTAAAGACATCTTGCAGGAAAATGGTGAATTTAAGACATTTTATTTTTTCAATGAATTAACAAATGGAGGAATAAACTTCCTAGAATATTTTAGTATTAGAAGTGCAGTCAAATCATTTATTCAAACGTTAAATATCAGAATAGACTATACTTCTTTACTCACGAACCACAACCCATCCGTAAACTATTGTATATTACCAATGCTTGCTAAAAAAAATTTCAACAAATATCTCTATTCCTTACTGATTAAAAATGAAGAATTTCCCACTTGCCAAAGGAAGTGGTCCCTGGTTTATCCTAATATTAATAGAGAATGGAGTAAAATTTATCCATCCGTATTCACTCTGACAAAGGATACATACATTCAATGGTTACAAACCCGAATCATTCACAGAATATTACCAACAAACTCTCTTTTAGTAAAAATGAATTTAACAGATAACGCCTCCTGTGATTTTTGCCAGCTTACAGATGAAACTTTGGTTCATATTTTCTTTGATTGTAACAAAATAAAACCTATTCTTCGAAGCATCGAATTGACTATACAAGAATTTTACAGAGATTTTAATTTTCAAAGCTTTGACGTTCTTTTGGGATGCGTAAATAAACCAAAAATCGATATTATTTGTCTAGAATTTAAAAGGTATGTATACAACTGCAAATACAAAAAAGCTAAACCTTCGGTTAAGGGTTTTATCAGACATCTATCTTTAATTCTAAAAATTAATGTAGAACGAAAATACAAAGAACGCGATAGAGAAAATTGGGCAATTGTAAATAGGCTGGTGCAGAATCATAACCAAACATAACTGTAATAAAAACAAGAGATGTTTGTAAAACATATATGCCCCCTCAAGGACCTACATTTGATGTAGGTCAAAGTCCAAGGTCAAGTTAACAAGGTTCAAGGTCATGGTCACATATGAAAGGTCTTGGTAGGAGGTGTCTATGTATGAAATATCAAAGCTGTATATTTAAAAGTAAAATGAAACATATGCCAGGTTAAAGTTTTTACAAGAAGGCCAAATGTCAAGGTCATGGTCAAATGTGAAAGGCCTTGGTTGGAGGTGTCCATGTGTGAAATATCAAGGTTGTAGGTGTAAAAGGACATGATATATATGCCTGGTTTCAGTCTTTTTAAAAGTAGGTCAAACTCCAAGGTCAAGGTTGCAATATTCAAAGTCATGGTCAAATGTGAAAGGTCTTGGTAGGAGGTGTCTATGTGTGAAATATCAAGGCTGTAGGTGTAATAGGACATAAAATAAAGGCTATGTTAAAGATTTCTAAAAGTATGTAAAAATCAAAGGTCAATGACATACAGGCCAAGGTCATGGTCAAATGTGAAAGGTCTTGGTAGGGGGTGTCCATGTGTAAAATATTGAGACTGTATAGGTAACAGGACATGAGATATAGGCCTAGTTTAAGTTTTTTTTAAAGTAGGTCAAACTCAAAGGTCAAGGTCCAAGGTCATGGTCAAAAGTGAAATATCTTGGTTGGAAGTGACCATGTGTGAAATATCAAGGCTGTAAATGTAAAATGACATGAAATATAGGCCAGATTAATGTATAATTAAAGTAGGTTAAACACCAAGGTCAATGTCACAAGGTCCAAGGTCATGGTCAAATGTGAAAGGTCTTGGTCGTAGGTGTCCATGTGTGAAATACCAAGGCTGTATGTGTAAAAGGACATGATATATCGGCTAGATTATAGTTTTTTCTAAAGTAGGTCAAAGTCCAAGGTCAAGGTCACAAGGTCCAAGGTCATGGTCAAATGTGAAAGGTCTTGGTAAGATGTGTCCATGTGTGAAATACCAAGGCTGTATGTGTAATAGCACATAAGATATAGGCCCAGTTTAATTTATTTAAAAGTAGGTCAAACTCCAAGGTCAAGGCCACATGGTCCAAGGTCATAGTCGTATGTTATAGGTCTTGGTCGGAGGTTTCCATGTGTCAAATATCAAGGCTGTATGTGTAAAAGGACATGATATATCGGTCAGGTTAAAGTTTTTCAAAAGTAGGTCAAACTCCAAGGTCAAAGTCACAGAGTCCAAGGTCATGGTCAATTATGAAAGGTCTTGGTAAGATGTGTCCATGTGTGAAATATCAAGGCTGTATTTGTAAAAGGTCATGAGATATTTGCCGGGTTTAATTTTTTTCAAAATTGGTCAAACTCCAAGGTCAAGGTCACAAGGTCCAAGGTCATGGTTAAATCTGAATGATGTTGATAGGAGGTATCTATGTGTGAGATATCAAGGCTGTATGTGTAAAAGGACATGAGATATAGGCAAGGTTAAGAATTAAGTGTAAAAATCAACAAAGGGCAATAACTCCAAGAATTTGATTGGCAGAGTTACGGTTCTTGTACACTGCACCTCTCCATAATAAAATCTATTCACCTGTAAAGTTTCAAGATTCTACCTTACATATTTTTTGAGTTGTGCTCCGGACAAGAATCAAGTTATATACTCAACAAAGGGCAATCACTCAGAAAATTTGATCGGCAGAGTTACGGTTCTTGTGCACTGCACCTCTCCATAATGAGATCTATCCACCTATTAAGTTTCATGATTTTACCTTACATACTTTTTGAGTTATGCTCCGGACAAGAATCAAGTTATATACTCAACAAAGGGCAATCACTCAGAAAATTTGATCGGCAGAGTTATGGTTCTTGTGCACTGCACCTCTCCATAATGAGATCTATCCACCTATTAAGTTTCATGATTTTACCTTACATACTTTTTGAGTTATGCTCCGGACAATAATCAAGTTTGAAAATCAACAAAGGGCAATAACTCAAAAAATTTGATCAGCAGAGTTACGGTTCTTGTGCACTGCACCTCTCCATAATGAGATCTATTCACCTGTAAAGTTTCATGATTCTACCTAACATAGTTTTTGAGTTATGCTCCGGACAATAATCAAGTTTGAAAATCAACAAAGGGCAATAACTAAAAAAATTTGATCAGCAGAGTTACGGTTCTTGTGCACTGCACCTCTCCATAATGAGATCTATCCACCTATTAAGTTTCATGATTTTACCTTACATACTTTTTGAGTTATGCTCCGGACAATGATCAAGTTTGAAAATCAACAAAGGGCAATAACTCAAAAAATTTGATCAGCAGAGTTACGGTTCTTGTGCACTGCACCTCTCCATAATGAGATCTATTCACCTGTAAAGTTTCATGATTCTACCTAACATAGTTTTTGAGTTATGCTCCGGACAATAATCAAGTTTGAAAATCAACAAAGGGCAATAACTCAAAAAATTTGATCGGCAGAGTTACGGTTCTTGTGCACTGCACCTCTCCATAATGAGATCTATTCGCCTGTTAAGTTTCATGATTCCACCTAACATAGTTTTTGAGTTATGCTCCGGACAAGAATCAAGTTATAAAATCAACAAAGGGCAATAACTCAAAAAATTTGATCGGCAGAGTTACGGTTCTTGTGCACTGCACCTCTCCATAATGAGATCTATCCACCTATGAAGTTTCATGATTCTACCTTTAATACTGCTCGAGTTATGCTCCGGACAAGGTTTGGTCTACGGACAGACCGACCGACATACGGACCGACCGACCGACCGACCTTCCGACCGACCGACGGACACTTGCAAAACAATATACCCCCATTTTCTTCGAAAGGGGGCATAATAAATATATCGATAGTGAATATACCCATATTTAAGGTGGTAGCACACCGTTTCATATGTTTTTTGTTGTTTTTTTGGTATTCACACCTTTTGTGAATTTATTACACTCTTTCTTTCTCACACCATTTATTTAACTATGCTGTTCGATAATCTGTTTAAATGAAACAAGATTCCTTCTTTTGCATGATACATATTCAAATATCTACGGAAAAGAGTTGTGACTGGTTGCATTCTAAAAGCATATGCAGAAAAGAAAAAAGAGTCATGCGCCATTTTTTATTTATTTTCACAACAAATGAAAAAATGCAAATTAGAGAAAAAGAAAGGAGAAACACTGCTGTGCATCACCAAAGTTTCTTTTTCTTTCTCCCGATCTAGTTGTTATTTCTCTCTCTAAATACTTTCTTTTGAAATCATCGAATCCATATACATTGTGCATGCAACCATTATATTTATGTAATTTGAATTATGCCATTATTTAATATATGTCTGTATACATGTATATAAATAGATATAAATAAAGGTGTGAAAAAAAAAAAAAAAAAAAAAATTGTATTTGGAATGGAAATGAAACACAGTTTAGGAATTACTGGCACTTTTCAAATTTAGCCCCTGGCTCTTCATTTCATTCTCAGTTCGTAAACCTTAAATGTCAAGGTCACATACCTGCCACTTTTCCCAGCTCGAGCTGTTCGACCCACTCTATGGATGTAATGTTTGATGGTGTTTGGCATCGTAAAATTTATCACCTGTAAACATAAAATTTGTTATCAACATCACACCAGGGGTTTTCCTAGGCATTGTTGGAAACGGAGTCTGCCAAAATTTGGAAATTTTTGAAGTGCAAAATGGCTCATTTTGGGAAAAAAAGTGAGCGAAAAACTCATTTTTCAGTAGTGAAATTAACCATTTTAAATAGATTGGGAAAAATTGAAGAAAATTTGCTAATATGGGAACACTGCTGTTTGCTTTGGGAATGCCTCCTTTTTCAGGAGGCAAAGAAAGCATACTATTAGGAAAACCCCTGCACACTGATTTCGATTTCTGAATTGAAAATTAAATAGCAACAGTTACAATTTCAAAACATTTGTTAAGACTGAAGTGTCTTACATAACATTTCTTTAGTTATGAGAAGTCATTTAAAATGCATTATTTTGTCAAACCAAGAGTATCAAAATTAATTTGCACTCACATGCAGGCAGACCTTACTCAATGTCTTAAAGGGAAATTGGTATCCACAGGCCTAAATCCCTAATGATCCACAGAAGTTGGCTTTTAGCATGTAGTCGCACTGTTTACAGACTTTTTAAGACAGAATACAAGATTCATACAGTAAATGACATACATTTAAATCGATAATCATGCAGCAGTGTAAAAGTATGTAAAATAGTCAAAGTGGGTTGATAGTGTTTACGAAATGATGTGATATTGGGATTAAATCCGTCGTAATCTAAGCCAATACAGATCAGACAGAGCTGAAATTTTGCACAGAGAAAATTTAAAGGCCATATTTTAACTATACACAGATATTTTTACAGCAAATTACCCCGAAAATAAGTAAGTAACAGTAAATATGTATCTTTAAGCAAAGTCTTTAGCAAAGTCATGGTTTAGTGCAGAACTAGTCAAATTGTCTACATATACCATTAGTACTTCGACTAGTATTGTGATCAATTAGGTCCTTTCACTTATGTTTTAGTCTGTACCGGCAGAACACACTTCCTGAGGCAAAAAATGGGTTTATGGGAAATCAACATTGTATACATGAGAATTGTTACTAAAAATAGTCACAAATCGACATTATCAAAACGAGGCTCCCTAAATATGCGGAGAAAACAATGACGACACACATGCATTCAATATACAGCGATAAAGAGCACATGCATTCAACATGCAGCGATAAAGCGAAGTGGAACAAAAACTATGAAATTGAATGTATTCGTTAATAGCCGGTAAGATGGTTATTCTGTTGGATTTACAGTCAATCGTTCCCCGTTTCATTGTTGATTTCGTATGCACGTCATGCTTTGGGTTCGAGAGTATAGTTTCTAAAACGCTTTGGGTTCGAGAGTATTGTTACCAAAACGCTTTGGGATTGAGAGTATTGTTACTAAAGATAACAAATACTAAACGTTTGAGCAGCGTTTTAAGACTCCAAGGACGACTTCCGGAGGCTGTTGTGTGCGGGGGGTGGGGGTGGGGGGTCTTAGATGAAACAAGCATTCTGAAGTATTGCAAAACAATACCAAGTCCCCTACCGGCTTTATATATGTGTTTAGAAAAAGAAGCCCAAAAAATTCCAAAGTCCAGTTGCTGGCATCCGTATCTTCCTCAAAAATACTGGACCGGAACGAAACTCAACCTTGTTCTGTAACTTATCAATGCGGGTCTACGTACCAAAAATCAGCTCAATAGCTGCAAGCATTAAGAAAACAAGAGGGCCAAGATGGCCCTGGATCGCTCACCTGATAGAAGTTTGAAACTTGCTCCATGCAGAACAAGACCCACCTTTTACATGACCTAGGTATCTCAAAGACAAGAACACGAAATTTAAGATGCGAGATTATGATCCAGCTGAAAACAGCATTCTTAATCTTTAATAATCAATATTTGTGGCTGTTAAAGTGAAAACCAAGTCGATAAAAAACATCTATTTTGTCATAATCCAGGGCACATAACTCTGTTCTGATAAAGATATTCTCATCAACCTTATGTCCAAGTTGTTTTTTGATTGGTCAATATTTATTAATTACTGTTTGACTGAAATTAACAACAAAATCAGTAATTTTGTCACCATCAAGGGCACAAAACTCTGTTTTTTCTAGTCTGATCAATATGAAAAATGAAAACATATAAGATCTCATAGTCACCTAAATTGTGACCAAGTTGTGTCTTGATTGGTCAATATTTGTGTTTTTTTCAGAGTGAAAATAAAGTGGAAAAAAACAATTTTGTGAAATTCAAGGGCCAATAACTCTAGGATTTTTGGTCCGATCAAGCTGAAAATTTAACTCATTCAGCATCTTATGGTTACCATCATTGTAGCCAAGTTTTGTCTTTATCGGTCAATAAATGTAGATGCTAAAGTGTAAACAAAGTCGAAAATGGCAAATTTGTCAAATTCAAGGGCACATAACTCAAAATTCTCTACTTCAATGACACTGAAAATCGAACTCATTCATTATTGTATGGTTACCAACATTCTAGCCAAGTTTTGTCTTGATTGGTCAATATTTGTAGATGCTAGAGTGGTAACAAAGTTGAAACTAAGCTATTTTTGATATTCAAGGGCGCATAACTCCGGACTTCCTGATCTGATCTGATCCAAAATCAAACTCGTCCAAGAGCTTATTGTCATACATGTTTTGACCAAGTTTGATCAAGATTGGTCAATATTTGTAGATGCTAGAGTGGTAACAAAGTAAAAAACTAGCGATTTTTGATATTCAAGGGCGCATAACTCCGGACTTCCTGATCTGATCTGATCTGATCCAAAATCAAACTCGTCCAAGAGCTTATTGTCATACATGTTTTGACCAAGTTTGGTCAAGATTGGTCAATATTTGTAGATGCTAGAGTGGTAACAAGGTCAAAAACTAGCGATTTTTGATATTCAAGGGCGCATAACTACGGACTTCCTGATCCGATCTGACCCAAAGTCGAACTCATCCAAGAACTTATCGTCATACATGTTTTGACAAAGTTTGGTTAAGATTGGTCAATATTTGTAGATGCTAGAGTGGTAACAAAGTCAAAACTAGTCATTTTTGACGTTCAAGGGCACATAACTCTGGACTTCCTGGTCCGATCTGACTCAAAATCGAACTCATCCGAGAACTTATGGTCATACATGTTTTGACCAAATTTGATTAAGATTGGTCAATATTTGTGGGTGCTAGAGTGGTAACAACAAATTGTGGACAGACGGACGGACGGACAGACGCCGACGGACAAAAAGCGACCACAATAGCTCACCTTGAGCACTTCATGCTCAGGTGAGCTAAAAAGTCTGGAAAACTGTGATTTCCCAGAAATTTTCTAAGTCCAGCATCCGTATCTTCCCCAAAAATCACTGGAGCAGATCGAAACTCAAACTCGTTCTGTATCTCATCAATATGTGTTCATATACCGAAAATCAGCTCAATACCTGCAAGCGTTTAGAAAAAAAGTCTGGAAAACTGTAATTTCCCAGTAATTTTCTAAGTCCAGCATCCATATCTTCCTCAAAAATCACTGGACCGGAACGAAACTAAAACTTGTTCTGTAACTTATCAATGCGGGTCTACATACCAAAAATAAGCTCAATAGCTGCCAGCATGAAGAAAAAAAGTCTGGAAAACTGTAATTTCCCAGAAATTTTCTAAGTCCAGCATCCACATCTTCCCCAAAAATCACTGGACCAGAACGAAACTCAAACTTGTTCTGTAACTCATCAATGCGGGTCTTCATACCAAAATTCAGCTCAATAGCTGCCAGCATTAAGAAAAAAAGTCTGGAAAACTGTAATTTCCCAGTAATTTTCTAAGTCCAGCATCCATATCTTCCTCATAAATCACTGGACCGGAACGAAACTTAAACTTGTTCTGTAACTCATCAATGCGGGTCTACATACCAAAAATCAGCTCAACAGCTATCCCCGTTTAGAAAAAAAGTCCGGAAAACTAATTCACCGGACTGACGGACGGACAGACAGACTGACTGACTGACTGACGGACAGAGTGCAAACCTAAAGTCCCCTTCGGCTTCGCCGGTAGGGGACTAATAACCTAATTGTTTGAAATAGCATCATATTCAATGAAAAGTCGTGCTAAAAAAGTTCATCTGTACTTACAGTTTTGACCCCCTGTATATCTAAACCTCTGGCAGCTAGGTCTGTGGCCAGTAATACATCTATGTCAGCTGTTTTAAACTTCTCTAATGTGTCCAATCTCTGAGCAACAAAATAGAAATGAAAATAATAGGAACAAATATTGCGGGTCCATTGTGCTAAAAATAGATGATGGCACCTTGCCAGATAGGCAAATAACCAATGAAAGCATTGTTTTTCTTATTTGTCCAATTACAAGTTATGTAAGTGTTAACATGAGAAAATTGAACCCAATTGAGTAGGTATTGGATTCTAGCGAGTATGTACATTTGCATACTCTGATGAAGTCCCTTTTTTTCTTACAACTTCTTCACAATCTATAGAGACAGAGATTACTGTAAACCAGGAAATTATTTCGCGCTTTTTAAGTTAGCGTCTTTCGCGGTTGTATGTAATCTGCAAACTTAAGACGTCGCGAATAGGCTACTTTCAATAAAAACGCGAACTTTAATCGCTTTGTTTCGGGAAAAACCTATGGAGAGCTGTATTATTTACACCAGACGTATTTGTTACTTTGTAAACAAGGAAAATAGCTTTTTCATAACAGGATGTAAGTGAAAAGTTTTCTTTATTTCAGACTACTTTAAACGCCTCGTACCTGTAGTTTGAAATTAGCCACAGCTTCGAGGTTTATTGGTGATTTTGAATAAAACTGTCATTATCGCTTCTCGACGCTATAGGTAAATAGGTGTGAAGTTACTGTAACGCTCAAATTCTATGCATTGTGTTACAAACTGTAATCCAGTATACTATAAAGTGCGAAATAAAACAATGGGTCGATTGAAACTTACTTCGACCATACTGTCAAAGGCAACTAATGTAATTATCCGATTATCCGATTCCCCATATTATTCAACATATCAATTTTTCAATTCCCCATAGTGTGTTTTGTTTCGCGCGATTCGCGGACAGCATTGATCCGCGAACTTCAAACGCCGCGAACAGGCCCAAGTGCATGAAAACGCGAACTTTTCTTGACGAGAACTTTTCCTGGTTTACAGTAATACACTTGTTAAATATGCATTTAACCCATTACATTACAAGACAGAATTTTTAGAGTAGTCTAAATTAAAAAATGATGCAGACAACAAATGGAATTTTTACATTTTATGGTGTTTTTGGACTGGAAACATTGTTCAAAAGGAAGACATTGCTTGTCACAAGCAATTTCTTCATTTCCAACAATATTTTCTACCCAGAAAGACCACCACTAAACAATGTAAAATTTCATTAAATTGAAATTGTCATCTGCAACCTCTTAATTTGGACCAATTCTGTTTTAATTTTGCCATCTGGAAATGGGTTAAGTTCCAGCTCAGTGAGCTCACCAAAAAATAGTCAAGTTATGCGTACCTGTGCCTGTGTCAAGTTTCCGTGTAGCTCACCAACTTTGACCCCTAGTAGACCAAGAATTATATGTAACCTGTGTGCGTGTTTCTTTGTCTGTATGAACACAATACAGTGGTCTTGAAATGTGCGGCTTACTAAAGCTGAAACAACAATCATACCAGTACAATGTCGATGTGTTTCATAGATTGTGATTTGATTGATAGGGGTTTAATGCCTTTTTCAACAGCTATGGTTATATCGAGGAAGCTGGAGCACACAACCATGGATTCCTATCGTTTCTTGTACCAGTACTACCACATCATCCTAACTGAGACAGATGCTCGCCACATAGGTTATCAAAGATTGTGTGTAAACTGAATCTAAGTGTGAACCTGCAAAATGTTTTGTATCATATACTGGAGAATCTACATGAATTTTGTTTCAATTAAGGACATACAGTTATCACAGACATATGAAAGTTGCACATAAAAACTTAACCATGAAGTAACATGTCCAAATGCGTAAAAATTCCGTTAAAATACAAGTTAGAGTAATGAATCTTTACCTAGAGGCTGATGTTATGGTCAAAGACACATGTGCAAAGTTTTAGAGTAATAGCATCAGTAGAAACAGAGATCTGACAAACTTGCACGTGAAAACTTAACCTAAGCATTACACAGATACCTGGGTGACCACAATAGCCCTATTCTATTAATAGTTTTGCCAAAAAGTATTTACCAGAAACAATGGCCTCCCTATCCCCTTCTTTATTGGCTCGTATTCTGATAAATTCTTGCCGTAGGTTCAGAGCAACATCTGTATTCTCATTGACAAATACTCTCACAGGCTTGCTTAATGATACAGCCGCTAAATCTTTCACCTGGCGAAGAAAAACACATGAAGTAAATTAACAACTGATAAAAACTTGCTTTACATCATGCTAAACAAGCATTCTGAAGTATTGCAAAACAATACCAAGTCCCCTACCGGCTTTATATATGTGTTTAGAAAAAGAAGCCCAAAAAATTTCAAAGTCCAGTTGCTGGCATCCGTATCTTCCTCAAAAATACTGGACCTGAACGAATCTCAACCTTGTTCTGTAACTTATCAATGCGGGTCTACGTACCAAAAATCAGCTCAATAGCTGCATACATTAAGAAAAAAAGTCTGGAAATCTGTGATTTCCCAGAAATTTTCTAAGTCCAGCATCCATATCTTCCCCCAAAATAACTGGAGCAGAACGAAACTCAAACTTGTTCTGTATCTCATCATTATGTGTTCATATACCGAAAATCAGCTCAATACCTGCAAGCGTTTAGAAAAAAAGTCTTGAAAACTGTAATTTCCCAGTAATTTTCTAAGTCCAGCATCCATATCTTCCTCAAAAATCACTGGACCGGAACGAAACTCAAACTTGTTCTGTAACTCACCAATGCAGGTCTACATACCAAAAATCAGCTCAATAGCTGCAAGCATTAAGAAAAAAAGTCTGGAAAACTGTGATTTCCCAGAAATTTTCTAAGTCCAGCATCCATATCTTCCCCCAAAATCACTGGACCGGAACGAAACTAAAACTTGTTCTGTAACTCATGAATGCGGGTCTACATACCAAAAATCAGCTCAATAGCTGCCAGCATGAAGAAAAAAAGTCTGGAAAACTGTAATTTCCCAGAAATTTTCTAAGTCCAGCATCCATATCTTCCCCCAAAATCACTGGACCGAAACGAAACTCGAACTTGTTCTGTAACTCATCAATGCGGGTCTACATACCAAAATTCAGCTCAATAGCTGCCAGCATTAAGAAAAAAAGTCTGGAAAACTGTAATTTCCCAGTAATTTTCTAAGTCCAGCATCCATATCTTCCCCAAAAATCACTGGACCGGAACAAAACTTAAACTTGTTCTGTAACTCATCAATGCGGGTCTACATACCAAAAATCAGCTCAATAGCTATCCCTGTTTAGAAAAAAAGTCCGGAAAACTAATTCACCGGACTGACGGACAGACGGACGGACGGACGGACGGACGGACTGACGGACTGACTGACGGACAGAGTGCAAACCTAAAGTCCCCTTCGGCTTCGCCGGTAGGGGACTAAAAAGACTTTATAGGAAGCCAATAAAACCTAATTTGGAGAAATGGATCTGGCTCAGCAAAGGTCAACCAGATGTCGTACTTAGAAAATGAACATATAGCAAGATAGGCGAAACATTCAAACTATCATTTTAGGTTAAAAAGATCCTAATCAAGCTGCATGGATGGCGCAGACTGATTAGGGTTGATACTTTTTACACTTCCCAAAAGGTCCTTTTAGTGTAACAGGTCATAATTATGTTCTAAGCGCACCTAAAAGTTTTATCTGTAGTCTTTTGCATCAAATTCTTATCCAAACAACAAAAAGAAAGACCGGTCAAAATTGAGTGAAATGACTCTTTAGACCTGTCACACCTTAACGTTTTAGCCAGAGTGTGCCAAACATGTTGAATTTTAAATAACACACTCTCAACAAGTTGTATACGCTAAAGACACGTTCAGCACATGTTTAGAACATGTCATAACATATTGACACACACTGAGTACAGTTAAGAACATCATGAAATTGACATTCTGAGTGGAATGGCAATGTTTTATGAGCGAATGAATGAATGGAATGAGCGTTTGGAATGATTTTGTGTATCTAAAGAATCGATAACACGCCCACGATAACCATTCAACCAATCAAACATGATCTTTAAATAGTAACAGCCCGATATTGGAAATTTACCAATATTATAGGTAAGAAGGTTTATCGATAAAACGCCCACGATAATATTTCGGCCAATGAAATGCCTTCTTTATATAACAACCAATTAAACCAGTGAACGTTTATTGAGCGGTGTGAATGTTTTCTGAGAGTTTTGAATGTTTCTTTTATCTCAATGAATGAATGCTGAGTGGAATGGTTTTGATCGGAATGGAATGGCATAAATGTCAATTTCATGATGTTCTCAACTGTACCTAAGCATATGCTAACATGTTGGGAGCGTGTAATTTAAAATCCAATATGTTTCACACATGTTGGCTAAACATTAAGGTGTGACAGGCACAATAAAAGTTCTTCCAATAGAACATCAAGGCTTTGAGGAGATCGTTTTGTCTCATCCCAGATCGTGCAGCACTTCCTTCTTTTCCAACAAGATTCTCCAAGTCCATATCTCATGTGGTCATCAAAAGTAAAGTGAAGTAAAGTAAAGCAAAGGAGTCACCATTAGGCAACAAGTAAGACCCTTTCATTTCCTAGGATTGTTCAACATTCAATTTCCACAAAATAATACCTGCTCTGACATTGTGGCAGAAAACAGCATAGTCTGTCTAGTTCTAGAACACAGTCGTATAACCTCTTTCATCTGTTCAGCAAAATATTCATCCAACATTCTAAAATAATGACAATACTTCAAGGTTAGATGCCCATTAGGGAGATTTCTCGCCTTATCAATAGAGGCCCTTTGAAAGGATTGCATGTAAGTTTCAATCAGCAATAGCATTTTCGATCTCTTTTTTTCTGGGGCAATAAAATTGAAGATGGTTATCTTTTTTCCAAACAAGCCCTGATCCTTGGAGGAAATGAAGAAACTCAGCTTTCTTTTTTTTTCCATCCAAGAATGAGCATTCTATGTCATAAATAGTAGGTATCCTATATTTCAATGACACTTATTTATTTCTCAACATAGCTTAATTTGGGTCACCATTCTTCTGATTGAGAAAGGTCTAATGGAATGCCAGCAAAAGAGCAGATTTAAAGTTTACCTGTCTGCCTCATCTAGGACTAGAATTTCAATATTGTGTAGACTAAAACTTGGTGAATTATGTAAATGATCTATCATACGTCCAGGTGTTGCTATGACGATATCTGGACCAAGTCGTAAAGCCGCTTCTTGTTGTTTAAGGTCAAGGCCACCTGAAAAGGAAATTCCATGGTTTATTGTTATTCACAGAATGATTGATAAATCAGGTTTAACAAGATCTATTTGTGAAATACAAATAACCCCGAAATAGCCAAGGTTAAGTTTTTGGACAGACAGAAAGATGGCCTGACAGATAGACAGACATAAGTATAACAACATGCCCCGACCCTATCCATTTGGGGCATAAAAATTTGGGTATAGCTCATGATAAATGACCACTCACCTGGCAGAGTATCTCTAGCTAATAGCTAGAGATGCTCAGCCAGGTCATTTATCTGGACTTATATTTAACAATAATTTCACTAAATTTTCAAAGCATTATCTTGGTATAAAACAAAACAGCTGCTCATTTTTTATTCATGTAAAAGAAGCACTCAAGATTTATGTTCTTGGGATGCTTACTTATCCCAAATCTTGAACAGACTGATGGATGAACAAGAGGATTACACAGCAGTTGTTTTATCATTAGTTCATTACAATTCTTCATAATCAAAACACTGTGACGGCTTTAACTCTTGGGAACAGAACAAAACAAATCACTAATTTGACGTATGCAGGAGCTTTCAAACTGTACGGGTCTAAAATGATATCATTTGGAAAAGGGTTAAACTGTTTAATCCTTTCCCTAATAGAAAAGGCTTGAAAAAAACATTGAGGAAAAAGAATAAAATGATGATAATCAGCTTTTTCTCCTTTTGCTTCAATATTTTCTGTGCTATATTGTACACAAGTTTTATCGTTATTAGCATCCAATTTATTGTCAGCAGCAGCTTTTGACTTGGACGGCCCTAAATTTTTTTCCATTAACAAAAGAATCATAGCTTTATATACCTGTTGAGAGTATAATCTCTATGTTTGTATAGTTGGCGAGATGTTTCCCCACTTTGTGTACCTGGACAGCTAACTCTCTTGTCGGAACTAATATCAACACTCGTGTTACTGGTGTTTGTTTTGGCTTGAACAGCAGTCTTTCTAGTATTGGGAGCATGAAAGCCACAGTTTTACCTATAAGATACAATACACAAATGTAAGACATACGAAATGTAGAGGACATAAGGCATATAATGCACAAAGTCATCCGAAAGATATCATGAGATTTTTAAATTAAGAATTTTCTAATATTTTTTAAGATAATCAAAACTGCAAGAGAAAGCAGATTACATCAATGAGGTAAAATGAGAAGCCAATCCTAATCTCTATATCAAGCGCCTTGATCAGAGCTTTTAAAACCATTTTAAAACTAACAGTCTTCAAATCAATTCAAAGTCAAACGTAAAAGTTGTAAAATCTTTTAATCCACTTCCACACATTGATGACAATTGGTGAAGGGTTAACAACTAACTTACCCGATCCAGTAACAGCACAAGCACACATATCCCGTCCTAACAAGGCTACTGGTATGGTGGCAGCCTGGATGGGTGTCGGCTTTTCAAAGTTCAGCTGAGACAGCGACTACAATGTAAACAAATATAATATAAACCATCCTTGACCATCCTTGCATAATCAAAATTTTAACAACTTTTTTTAACTCGTGTTAAACTCCTTGCCTTGCCGTAAATTTCATCTGTAGGTATAAAAGCTATATATGCATTTTCTATCAAATTCCTAGTCATGTGGAAAGCTCTTTTTTGTAATTTTAACTTGCAATGTTAGATAAAGTAAAACTTTATAAAGCCAGCGCATAATCTTCAGTATCATCAATTATTTACAGTGATTTTTAAAGATTTTTTCAATGAGACAATGTCTCTTCCTCTTACAAAATCAATGTGACATTTTGAAAACTGATGCGACAATTATAGGGTATGACCATCCATTCTTAGTAACAGTAAAATTCAATTGGACAGGATCCCACTCATTGGCTAAAACAATGTGACATTTGGGAATTTAATGTGACTGTGGGGCATGGCGAAGGCCTTTCCCAGTCACTGTAAATACTCTACCTACCTTTAATAAAGGTCGAGATATACTCATATCTTGGAAGGACATATCTTTGTCATAAGTACAGTCAAGACCTGTTATGTCGCCATCGGATAAGTCAAATTTTTGCATAAGTCGAAGTTCAAATCTGGTCCCGTCCTCATCAATGGACATAATTTTTTCAAATAAAATCATTTCGAACTGAATATACCTATTGAAATATAGTAGGAAAAGGATAGAAATTGCTCGGAATGAGCAATTTCTTTCCTTTTCCTACTATATTTCAATAACAATCATACTTGATTAGCTTCAAAAACGGTCAAATATCAACTTTATCGAAGCCGAACAAAAACGGACCAGTTGAACTCCGGATATGTCGAGGTATTTTGATGGTCCCTCCAACATCGACACAACCAGTGTCGACTGTACTGATGTTCTCAGGAAATTCTACCTACCTTTAATAAAGGTCGTGATATACTCATATCTTGGAAGGACATATCTTTGTCATAAGTGCTGATGTCCTCAGAAAATTCTACTTTCGGTTCATTCTGAAAGAAAAACCAACAAACCATCGTAAGATTAGCTCATTACCAAAATCATTACCAAAATGCAAAATTGTAGAATGGTCCAAATTCAAAGTAGGTGTTTCAGACGACAATTTCAATTGAATATAATAAATGTTACCTTTGTCTTTTTGTGCAGAAAACATTGTAGGAAATGACATTGCTTGTCAAAAGAAATTTCTCAATTTTCCAAAATGGCAAAATTTTGTGGAGGTCCAATATCATTGCTGCTGCAGACCATAAATTAGATGGAAAATTTGGAAAATTGGAGCACAGAAAACATGGAGACAAAAGGAAAAGATGCTGGTCACCAGCATTTTCTTCTTTTGTCTCATTATTTTCCCATTCTCACTCTCTTAGGGACATAAAACACAGTCTTGTTTTGGAAAAGGTGTGACGACCCTAATTGATAATAATAATTGTTTCCAGTACACAAAAAGGGCACATGGGATGATCCTAATAACTATAGAGGTATAGCCATCTCTGATATATTTAGCAAGATATATGTAACTATATTAAACTCACGGCTATCCTTCTATCAGATATCAGAGTCTCAGGGTGGATTCAGAGAGAACTACTCAACAATTGACAATGCTTTTATTCTACAAGCAATGATTAGTAAATATTTATCAATGAAGAAAAGACGTTTGTATGTAGCATTCATTGACTTTAACAAAGCCTTCGATATGGTCAACAGGAATAAACTTTATGAAATACTTTCAGTAACTGGTATAAAAGGAAATTTATTTGGATGTATAACATCGATGTATGAATCCGTAACAGTTCGCATTAAGAATAATAATGCTCTGAGTGATACACTAGATTGTCCAATTGGTTTGAAACAAGGTTGTTGTATGAGCCCGAAATTATTTTCTGTTTATATAAACGAACTAAGCAAAATAATGGAGGCATCATATATCAACGGAGTCCAACTCTTTCCTGATATTGTACAAGTCTTGCTTTTGATGTTCGCCGATGATGTGGCTTTGACAAACGACAGTATCGGCGGACTTCAAAAGCAACTAAATATAGTAAGTGAGTTTTGTCAGAATTACGACTTGAGTCTTAATGTTGATAAGACAAAAGTAGTAGTATTTAGAAAAGGAGGTCAATTAAAAGCCAATGAGAAATGGTATTATAGAAATGAACTCATAGAATGTGTCAATGGTTTCACTTACGTAGGTGTTTATTTTTCATGTTCACTTTCATTTTACCAAATGGCTGAGAAAACATGTTCAAAAGCAAAACAGGTGTTTATTAGACTATACAACAGCCTATTTGCAATGTTACCGATGGACCACAAGACATTTTACAAGATATATGACGCTAAAATATCATCAATATCTTTTTATGGTGCCGAACTATGGGGCCTTAATGAGTATGCCTGTGTTGAGAAGCTACAGTACTACTGCCTGAAAAGATTTATGTAGGTGCCATTAAGGACTTCAAACGATGCTGTGCTCGGAGACTGTGGCAGATTCCCGATGGTGATATTTTCCTCCAAGAGGGTAATTAAATACTGGCTGAGAATCGTAAAACTACCAAATAATAGACTGGTCAAGAAATGTTATGATATGGTTAAAATGTATGACACTATGGGTTATCGGAATTGGGTGACAGCGGTTCGTGAAAATTTATGTAAAAATGGTTTTGGATATGTATGGGAATCCCAAAATGTAGCGAATGAGGTATCTTTTATGTCCGCGTATGTGCAAAGGTTAAAGGATATATTTACTCAAACTTGGCTTGCAAGATGCAACGAAAGTCCAAAATTGTGTAACTATAGCCAATTTAAGAATAATTACATATTTGAACATTATCTTGACAATATAAACGTTAAGAAGTTCCGAAGAGCACTTGCAACCTACAGAACTTCTTCACATTGTCTAATGATAGAAAAAGGACGTCAAATGGGGCTACCAAGAAATGAGAGACTGTGTCCAATGTGTTCCTCATCAATTGAAACAGAGTACCACTTCCTTTTGGAATGCCATGCATATTCAGAGTTACGTAGTAAATATTTGAAAGCATATTATTTTAATCATCCGAGCCAGGAAAAGTTTGTATCTTTATTGCAGTCAAACAATATGGTCGAAATAAATAAGCTAGCAGAATATTTATTTCATGCCATGAAAAAGAGAACTATTTCTCAAGATGTTTAAAGCTATCTTAATCACATGTATGTTTATATTTTGTAATATGTATCTGTGTTTGGGCCGGTGGCCATATCACTAATAAACTATTTAACTGTTTAACTGATAATAGAAAATGCTATTTCTTCTTTTCCCTCTAGGATTTCCAATGCTATGATATGTAATTATTCTTTAACTTTTGATTTGTCTTCTGCCACAGCTTTAAATTTGTCCTGATCTTTTTTGTTATTTCATATTACCTCTTCTTTTTCCTAGATAAACTGTACCCTGATGCTTTTGTGAATCATGGGACTTGGTCTATAATCCATTACCAGAAGCCAATTTTTTAGACTAGTCAAAATTCAAAGATGTTGCAGATGATAGTTTGGAATGAACAAACTTTATATTTTTTGGTCCTTCTGTGAAGAAAATACTGTTGGAAATCAAGAAATTTCTTATCACTAGCAATTTATTCATTTCCCACAATGTTCTCCAAAGACATGTGATGCATCCGAATACACCAGTAACACCATTACATGAGAAAATGTTGACTCACCATGTCATCATCTGAATCTGGAGCATTCTTTTTTCTCTTCTTTTTCTTGTCTTTTATGGTGTCTATAAAAAAAAACATTATTCAAAATATCAGTTATTATTTCAATTAGAATCAAATTATCAACATTGTAAGACTTACACAATACAAATATAACTTTCATCTACGATTGTTTATTGTTTTCATGAAATCTTGTGACTTAACCATTGCCAAACAAACCTGGTTTTCACGTCCTCATTTGAAAATGCTTTGGAAAACATTGAGGCAAAAGAAGAAATTGCTGATAATCCCAACATATCCATTCCCTAAATAGACATGAATTTGACAAGTTCAACAAAGAAAATAAAGTAAACACTTTAAAAAAACAAGAGATGTTTGTAAAACATATATGCCCCCTCAAGGGCCTACATTTGATGTAGGTCAAAGTCCAAGGTCAAGTTAACAAGGTCCAAGGTCATGGTCAAATATGAAAGGTCTTGGTAGGAGGTGTCTATGTGTGAAATATCAAAGCTGTATATGTAAAAGTAAAATGAAACATAGGCCAGGTTAAAGTTTTTAAAAGTAGGCCAAATGCCAAGGTCAAGGTCATGGTCAAATGTGAAAGGTCTTGTTGGAGGTGTCCATGTGTGAAATATCAAGAATGTAGGTGTAAAAGGACATGATATATATGCCTTGTTTCAGTCTTTTTAAAAGTAGGTCAAACACCAAGGTCAAGGTTGCAATATTCAAGGTCATGGTCAAATGTGAAAGGTCTTGGTAGGAGATGTCTATGTGTGAAATACCAAGGCTGTATGTGTAATAGGACATAAGATAAAGGCTAGATTAAAGATTTAGAAAAGTATGTAAAAATCAAAGGTCAAGGTCACAAAGGCCAAGGTCATGGTCAAATGTGAAAGGTCTTGGTAGGAGGTGTCCATGTGTAAAATATTGAGACTGTATAGGTAAAAGGACATGAGATATAGGCCTAGTTTAAGTTTTTTAAAAGTAGGTCAAACTCCAAGGTCAAGGTCCAAGGTCATGGTCAAAAGTGAAATATCTTGGTTGGAAGTGACCAAGTGTGAAATATCAAGGCTGTATATGTAAAATGACATGAAATATAGGCCAGGTTAATGTATTATTAAAGTAGGTCAAACACCAAGGTCAAGGTCACAAGGTCCAAGGTCATGGTCAAATGTGAAAGGTCTTGGTCGTAGGTGTCCATGTGTCAAACATCAAGGCTGTATGTGTAAAAGGAATTGATATATCGGCTAGGTTAAAGTTTTTTTTAAAGTAGGTCAAAGTCAAAGGTCAAGGTCACAAGGTCCAAGGTCATGGTCAAATGTGAAAGGTCTTGGTAGGATGTGTTCATGTGTGAAATACCAAGGCTGTATGTGTAATAGCACATAAGATATAGGCCCAGTTTAATTTTTTTAAAAGTAGGTCAAACTCCAAGGTCAAGGCCACATGGCCCATGGTCATAGTCGTATGTGATAGGTCTTGGTCGGAAGTTTCCATGTGTCAAATATCAAGGCTGTATGTGTAAAAGGACATGATATATCAGCCAGGTTAAAGTTTTTTAAAAGTAGGTCAAACTCCAAGGTCAAGGTCACAAAGTCCAAGGTCATGGTCAATTGTGAAAGGTCTTGGTAAGATGTGTCCATGTGTGAAATATCAAGGCTGTATTTGTAAAACGTCATGAGATATATGCCGGGTTTAATTTTTTTTAAAGTAGGTCAAACTCCAAGGTCAAGGTCACAAGGTCCAAGGTCATGGTTAAATGTGAACCATGTTGATAGGAGGTATCTATGTGTGAGATATCAAGGCTGTATGTGTAAAAGGACATGAGATATAGGCAAGGTTAAGAATTAAGTGTAAAAATCAACAAAGGGCAATAACTCCAAGAATTTGATTGGCAGAGTTATGGTTCTTGTGCACTGCACCTCTCCATAATGAAATCTATTCACATGTCAAGTTTCATGATTCTACCTTACATATTTTCTGAGTTGTGCTCCGGACAAGAATCAAGTTATAAAATCAACAAAGGGCAATAACTCAGAAAATTTGATCGGCAGAGTTACGGTTCTTGTGCACTGCACCTCTCCATAATGCGGGTACTACACATAATTTTAGAATAAGATCTTCAGAAAATAACTGCTTACATATACCAAAGCCAAAACGGGAAAGCTTTCGTAAGTTATTCAATTATTCAGGTCCAAAAATTTGGAATGAAATACCATTTTCTGTGAGGAATTCTGACACTGTAAAGCAATTCAAATCACGTTATCTGCAGTACAAATATCCAGGAGGGCTATCATCAAATTAAAATGTTACTAAAAACATAACAAGTCAATTCATTTCCATACAAAACCTAGTGTGATATCCTAAGCAGAAAATAGTTTGGAAACATTGAGAGAAAAGAAGAAATTGCTGATTACCAGCAATTCTCCTTTTTCAACAATGTGTTCTAAACCATAAAATACAAGATTTCTTCTTTTAACATATTGCTTATTTTGACATATAGTACCCCTTTCAAATTGAACAAACCACAAATTTTGCTGTTTGTGAAAGAGTTAATCAGCACCTGGTAAAATATGTTATTAGCATTATGTTTCTTTGTTTATCTAATCCTATAAGATTTAAATTCATTTACTCTGAATGTTTGCCCTTTTACTTACCAGTGAAAGGAATTATCTGTTGTTGTTTTGTGTAATTTGCTTCTAATCTACCAATACTGCTTAGCCTTACTTAACCCTTACCATGATGATCTTGAAAATCAGAACTAGGCTGGCTGTGTAGACAAGGATAAGCCTACATGTATATGCAGTCTTATCCTAGTGTACACAACCTGCTTGTTTGTAAAATAGTTTCTTTCCTTTAGTTTTGAAAAAGGATCAGCAGCAGACATGGACAAACGATTAGAAAATTTGACAAGTCTAAAATATGTCTTAAATAATAAAATTTTAATTGTTTGTGTGTATAAATTATGTGTAAATTGATGTTATTGTAAATATTCTTTGAAGAGAGGCCCACATGGAAGATTGGGCAACCAAATGTGTAGCCTCTATAAATAAAGTCGTTATTATTATTATTATTATTATAATGAGATCTATCCACCTGTAAAGTTTCATGATTCTACCATACATACTTTTTGAGTTATGCTCCGGACAATAATCAAATTTGAAAATCAACAAAGGGCAATAACTCAAAAAATATGATCGGCAGAGTTACGGTTCTTGTGCACTGCACCTCTCCATAATGAGATCTATTCACCTGTAAAGTTTCATGATTCTACCTAACATAGTTTTTGAGTTATGCTCCGGACAAGAATCAAGTTTGAAAATCAACAAAGGGCAATAACTCAACAAGAGTGCCATCGTCACAATATACGCCGCCACTTATAAAACTTGAGACAAAAAAATGACATTGACAAGGATTTATGAATTTTCACTGAAAAACCTGTGAAAAAATTGTGTTCACAAAAAGGTTTTTATAAATATCCAGTGAAAAACCTGGAAGGAATTGCGTTCACGAGGCTAAAATATCATTAAGCCCCAGAGACTAAGATTCAAGGGGGCATAATTCAGGCAAAAATCAATGAACCATAAAATCCTTACTTCATGCACATCTACCAATTAAGGTAATAACATCCACCAAGTTTCAGTCCCAGAGACAAAGTTTTAAGGGGGCATAACTCTGGAAAAAATCAATGAACCATAAAATCCTTCCTACATGCACATCTACTAATTGAGGTGATAACATTGACCAAGTGACATTAAGATCCAGCCAGAAACTTAGGAGGAGTTGCTTTGACAAGCCTGCAATTTCAATAAGCCCCAGAGACTAAGATTGAAGGGGGCATAACTCTGGCAAAAATCAATGAACCATAAAATCCTTCCTTCATGCACATCTACCAATTGAGGTGATAACATTGACAAAGTTTCATTAAGATCCAGCCAGAAACTTAGGAGGAGTTGCGTTGACAAGCCTGCAATTTCAATAAGCCCCAGAGACTAAGTTTTTAAGGGGCATAACTCCGGCAAAAATCGACGAACCATAAAATCCTTCCTTCATGCACATCTACCAATTGGGGTGATAACATTAACCAAGTTTCATTAAGATCCAGCCAGAAACTTAGGAGGAGTTGCGTTGACAAGGCTGCAATTTCAATAAGCCCCAGAGACTAAGTTTTTAAGGGGCATAACTCCGGCAAAAATCGACGAACCATAAAATCCTTCCTTCATGCACATCTACCAATTAAGGTGATAACATTGACCAAGTTTCATTAAGATCCAGCCAGAAACTTAGGAGGAGTTGCGTTGACAAGGCTGCAATTTCAATAAGCCCCAGAGACTAATGGCTTAATTCATGAAGCTTACTCTTACTTATTTGAAGTTACCTCAAATAGAATTGCACGAGTTTCTTACATTTTATCGTGCAGCCAGCACGATGTTTTCATGAGAGTTCGCTCTTGAGGACAGGTTGGTATTCAAAGACATAAGGAGGGTTCGAAGCGACTTAACTAAGTTAGGATTTCTCGAGGCAAGAAGGTCGGTCCTTGAGCTAAACTCATGCTTATTTTCTCCTACATTTTACGGATTTTGAAAGAAAATGTGCTGGAATTCGTGTTTTTGAAACATATTCTCTCATTAAATCAAGTTTTTGTGATATGAAAGTAAAATTTACAATTTTTGAAAATGCCAAAAACGCTTCTTCTTTTGACACCTTTTTAATTTTCATTCCAATTTTTTAATTTTAGACAAGTCCTATTCCAAATGTGCGGCAACTAACATTATGAATAAGACAAAAATGATATCGGAAAACTTTAAAAGAAAAGTGGAAATTGTTGATGATCAGGAGTTTCTCCTTTTCATCGATATTTTCTATGCTTGATCTATAACCCAATCATTTCCTTTTTATGCTTCAGATATCTTGTCATCTGTAACAGCTATCAACATTCAATTGAATGATTCTAACGTTATCAGTGGAGTTGTGATATTCGGCTATTTTGTGAAAACATTATAAGAAAAGACGCGTATTTTAAAACCGCATAATAATTCTTTTCCATTGAAGTTTTCAGAAGCATTGGCCAGAGGATTAAAATTTCGTATTTTGCCCAACGGATTTATCTATATATGATGACATGAACAACATTTCCTAAAAAATAGTTTATCTATGAAAATCACTTGAATCAAGCGATGTTTCGACGAAACGGGTATGAAGGGTTGTATAAGATTATAACAAATTAAGAAAAGGGTTAAGAAACATTTCCTCTATAAAGAGAAGAAAGATTTTGACTGTGAATACTACTTTGTTACGGAGTCTTTCTGGTCCGGGGATCCCGTGCTAACGGCGTAATCAGTAACTTCAGGCGTCCTTTGTTGAGTTAGACTGAAGTTTGAGTCAAGTAAATGTTCATGAATGAAGCCATAAGATTTTAAGGGGCATAACTCAGGCAAAAATCGACGAACCATAAAATCCTTCCTTCATGCACATCTACCAATGGAGGTGATAACATTGACCAAGTTTCATTAAGATCCAGCCAGAAACTTAGGAGGAGTTGCGTTGACAAGGCTGCAATTTCAATAAGCCTCAGAGACTAAGTTTTTAAGGGGCATAACTCAGGCAAAAATCGACGAACCATAAAATCCTTCCTTCATGCACATCTACCAATTGAGGTGATAACATTGACCAAGTTTCAAGAAGATCCAGCCAGAAACTTAGGAGGAGTTGCGTTGACAAGAAAAGTGGACGGACGTACGGACGGATGGACGGACGGATGGATGGACGGACGGACAGACGGAGAAGATGACGCCAATATACGTCCGCCTCCAGGGGCGTATAAAAAATTTGATCAGCAGAGTTACGGTTCTTGTGCACTGCACCTCTCCATAATGAGATCTATCCACCTGTAAATTTTCATGAATGTACCTTACATACTTTTTGAGTTATGCTCCGGACAAGAATCAAGTTATAAAATCAACAAAGGGCAATAACTCAAAAAATTTGATCGGCAGAGTTACGGTTCTTGTGCACTGCACCTCTCCATAATGAGATCTATCCACCTATGAAGTTTCATGATTCTACCTTTAATACTTTTCGAGTTATGCTCCGGACAAGGTTTGGTCTACGGACAGACCGACCGACCTACGGACCGACCGACCGACCGACCTTCCGACCGACCGACACTTGCAAAACAATATACCCCCATTTTCTTCGAAAGGGGGCATAAAAATTAGTGTCTCAATTTCAGTCTGTTTTCTACTTTGTCCACTGGTCACATAATATTTGACTTCAAATAACACTATATTTTGCAGATGGGGGAAAAAGTAACTTGCAATTAATCCATACCAGCTTTAAAATCCTCTCCTTCTGATTCGATATCTTCATCAATCTCATCTTCATCCACACCACTGGGTTTTATATCCGAGTCTGGCATATCTTCATCTAGATCCCCTCCTTCTTCATCTCCTAGTTTCTGTAATCATAAAGGGAGGTAATTTGATTAACCGCAACATAGGTTTTTATCATATAATTTTAGGTTTTATGTCCAAATCTGGAATATATTTATCTGCATCCCCTCCTCCTTCATCTCCTACTTTCTGTAATCATAAAGGGAAGTAATTAACCCTAAAAGGAAAGTAATTCAATACCAGCTTTAAAATCCCCTCTGTCTGATTTCACTTCTTCATCTATTTCATCTTTAAGCTTTTTGGTCTTTCTGTGAAAAAAACATTGTGCTAAATGAAGAAATTGCTTGTAACAAGCAATTTATTCATTTCCCACTATGATTCTACATCTTCATCTATTTCATCTTCGTCCACACCACTCGGTTTTATGCCCGAGTCCGGAATATCTTTATCTAGATCACCTTCTCCTTCATCCCCTACATTCTGAAATGATAAAGGTAAACAAAAGGGCCAAGATGGCCCTGCATTGCTCACCTGAGAGGACTTTGAGACAAACATCTTCAAACTCGCACTTTTTACATCACCTAGATATCATCAAGATAAACATTCTGAACAATTTTCACAATGATGAGTAAATATTTAGGTACTTATAGCAAACACAAGATTTGACCTTTTGACCTAATTTTTTTGCCTAACATTAGCCACTTTCTACAGGACCCATTTATCATCAAGATAAGCAATTCTGAACTTTTTTCACAATGATGAATAAATATTTTGATTTTTTAGAGCAAAAACAAAATTTGACCTAGGTTTTGACCTCCCATGACCTACTTTATACATGCCCCAGATATTGTCTAAATAAACATTCTGAACAATTTGCACAATCATTCAGATATCATTATAGTTCTAATGCAGTTCAACAGGATTTGAACTTTTGACCTAGTTTCAGACCTAACATGACCCACTTTTAAAATGTTTAAAATATTTTGGTTCCTAGAGCAAAAACAAGATTTGACGTAGTGACCTAGTTTTAGACCTTGCATGACCCACTTTTCAAATCACCAAGATATCATCAAAATAAACATTCTGATCAAATTTCGCATGATAAAGTAAATATTTTGGTTCTTAGGGCAAAACCAAAATTTGACCTAGTGACCTAGTTTTGAACCTCGAATGACCTGCTATTCATATCAACAAGGTATCATCAAGATAAACATTCTGAACTTTCTCAATGATTGAGTAAATATTTTGGTTCTTACAGGAAAAACAAGATTCGACCTATTGACCTAGTTTCTGACCTCACATGACCCCCTTTTAAGATGACCAAGATATCATCAAGATAAATATTCTGAACAATTTTCACAACGATAAAGTAAATATTTTGGTTCCTAGAGCAAAAACAAGATTTGACCTAGTGACCTAGTTTTTGACCTCACATGACCCACTTTTTACATCACCAAGATATCATCAAGATAAACATTCTGAACAATTTTCGCAATGATAAAGTAAATATTTTGGTTCTCATGGCAAAAACAAAATTTGACCTAGTGACCTAGTTATGAACCTCGAATGACCTGCTATTCATAACACCAAGGTATCATCAAGATAAACATTCTGAACTTTCACAATGATTGAGTAAATATTTTGGTTCTTACAGGAAAAACAAGATTTGACCTATTGACCTAGTTTCTGACCTCACATGACCCACTATAAAAATGACCAAGATATCATCAAGATAAATATTCTGAACAATTTTCACAACGATAAAGTAAATATTTTGGTTCCTAAAGCAAAAACAATTTTTGACCTAGTGACCTAGTTTTTGCCCTCGCATGACCCACTTTTCACATCACTAAGATATCATCAAGATAAACATTCTGATCAATTTTCACAATGATACAGTAAATGTTTTGGTTCTTAGGGCAAAACCAAAATTTGACCTAGTGACTTAGTTTTGAACCTAGAATGACCTGCTATTCATATCACCATGGTATCATCAAGATAAACATTCTGAACTTTCACAATGATTGAGTAAATATTTTGGTTCTTACAGGAAAAAAATTGACCTATTGACCTAGTGGAACACATCTAGTATACCGGTCCCTATTTACTAGGAAGAATTTTGGGGGCTGCCGCCCCCACACCCCTGCTTTATTTTATTTTGAAATTATTTATGGGGGCTGCTGCCCCCACACCCCCGCTCATTTTCTTTTTTAATGATGAAATATTACTCTATTTTGTCACTTTACTTGTGACCATTTAGTTTGGGGACCAGCTAACTAGAAACTTCCCGACCTAGTTTCTGACCTCACATGACCCACTTTTAAAATGACTCAGATTTCGTCAAGATGAACATTCTGAACACTTTTCACAATGTTTAAGTATATATTTCAGTTCTGAAAGCAAAACCAAGATTTGACCCAATGACCTAGTTTTTGACCTTACATGACCCACACTTTGTACATAAGCTAGATATCAAGATAAGTATTTAGGATAGTTTTGACAAAGTTTTGGAACTAAATTGGCATCTCTAGAGCAAAAGGAAGGATTCTGTAATATTTGACCTTGTGACCTAGTTTTTGACCTTGCATGACCCACTTTTGATCATGACCAAGATATCATCAAGATAAAGATGAGAGCTTATACTGTCACCCGGGCGTCGGCGTTGGCGTCGGCGTTGGCGTTGCAACCAACGCCGACGCCCGGGTGACAGTATAAGCTCTCATTTTCTTCGAAAAGTCGAGCTAAAAATAAACATTCATGACAATTTCTACAAAGTTTGGACCAAAATTGGTACTTCCAGTGTAAAAAGATGGATTTTACAATATTTGACCTAGTGACCTAGTTTTTGACCTGGCTTGACCTATTTTTTATCATGACCTAAATATTATCAAGACAAATATTCTGATCAATTTTCACAATGATTGAGCCATAAATGTGGCCCCTAGAGCAGAAAGAAGATTTGACCTAGTGACCTACTTTTTGACCCCATTATGGCCCCGATTCAAATTCTTTGAAGCATTTTGAAAAAGCATGACCCATAGATCATATGTGTGAAATATGAATGAATTCTGCCACATACTTTAGGAGGAGAAGATTTTTTTGTGAAAAGTTGACGTACAGACAGATAGACAGACGCCGGACAACAGACCGATCACAATACCTCACCTCGAGCACTTCGTGCTCAGGTGAGCTAAAAACCATAGATTCCTGTCGTTTCTCTCACAATTACTATCACAACGTCCTTACCCATTCTTCAAACTTGTAACCTCACTATTTTAGGGCTAGATCACCTCCTGCCTTTTTGTCCTACTTTCCAAAATCACAAAAAGAGTAATTAATAACACTTGTATTTTGGTACACAGAGCAACCAACTAAAACTGATAAAGACATTGTTATTTCAATCTTACAATTTCAAACTGATGAGACAATTCCAATGAATAGCACAACATAGGGTTTGATGAACAACAAAAGATATTTTGCAGTTTGAAAAGTTATCACCCATAAACCCCATTTTATCTAAATCTACTTACACTATACGTCTATACTGGTTATCAGCATTTTTCCCTCTCAATGCTTTCCAACAAAACTTTCTTCATCTAGGGATGTCTAAACAAGGGGCCAGTTTCATAAGAGTATTTGAGGCATATTTTTGTCTATATGTTTAGGACAAGGATCATATAGATCTATCACAAATCTCCATAGACAAAAGAAATGTGTTTTTTGTCCGCAATGTATCAAAGGACATTTATAGGAAAAAATGTACTGAATGCTTGATGAATCTGGCTCTATGGGTCATTTGGAAAAGTGTCTAATCAATAATCCATTCAAACTCAGAGACGTTTTTGATGCCCTCAACAAGAGGCTTGGGAAAACATTTTGGAAAATGAAGAAATTGCTTGTGATAGGCAATTTCTTCATTATCCATAATATTTTCTAACCCAAAATGCAAAGATTTTTTAAATTTCATCAATTTTAAATTCTTGTCTGCAACATCTTTCAAATTGGAGCAGTACAAAATTATGCTGTTTTGTAAAATGTTGAACCTTTCCCAAAAGAAAAAAATTTGGGGTGGTCCAAATTGAAAGTTGCTGCAGACGTCAAAGTTGATGTTGATAAATATAGAATTTGTGTACGAAATGGCATAGAAAATATTGAGACAAAAGGAGAAACTGCTGGTTATCAGCAGTTTTTTCTTTTGTTTCAATGTTTTTCCCAATCCTTTTCTGTTATGGACGACAAAACCAGGTCTTGTATGGGAGAGGGTTAAATATCGTACGCTTCTCACCTCCTTCGATTTTTTCTTCCTTGTCTGTGCAATTTTGTCATCAAGTGTGGTGGACACTTGTGACTTTTTGGCAAACTTCAGATTTATCGTCTTGAACCCTTTAAATGGATCATCCTGAAAGAAGTGGTAAATGATGCTTATGAAACAAGATGTGTTTGTGAAACATGAATGCCCCCGAAATGGCAAGTGTTAAGTTTTCCTACAGACAGATGGATGGACACAAGTAAAAAAAAATTGCCCCAGATCTTTCGATACAGGGGGCATAAAAATAACAAGAGGACCATGATAGTCCTATATCGCTCACCTGAACCAAGATGATATGAGCCACAGTTATGTTTGAATCAATTAATATTTGTGACATTAAGACTGAAAACAAACTTATGGTAATCAATATTATGTCCCTGTTTCCTCTTTATAGGTCAATATATCTAGTTATAAAGAGTGAAAACAAAGTCAAAAACGAGAATTTTGTCCATTTCAAGGGCAGTAACTCAGCAACTGCTCGTCTAATTGTGCTGAAGTTCAAACTCATCCATGATCTTATGGTGATTAACCATTATATCCAAGATCAAAGTTTTGGCTTGATTGGTCACCATTAATTTTGTGGTTGTTAGAGTAAAAACATAGTCGAAAACAGCAATTTTGTCAAATTCAAGGGCAGATAACTCAGGACATTCTTGTCAGATCAAACCAAAACAAAAACTCATCCGAAATCTTATATAAGGTCACCAACATTGTGTCCATTTTTTGTATATATTGGTCAATATTTGTAGATCTATGCTAGAGTGTAAACAATGTCAAAAGTAGCTTTTTTTGCTTTTTTTCTTTCAAGGGCAGATGGTCACTAATATTGTGTTAAAGTTTTGTCTTGATTGGTCAATAATTCTAGATGTCATTGCTATAGTGTAAACAAAGTCAAAAACGGTCAAAAACAACAATTTTGTCAAATTCAAGGGCAGATAACTCAGGACTTTCTGGTCTGATCAAACCAAAAATCAAACTTTTGTCCAACTTTTGTATTGATTGGTCAATATTTGTAGATGCTAGAGTGTAAACAATGTCAAAAGTAGCTATTTTTTACATTCAAGGGCAGATAACTCATGACTTTCTAGTCTGATCTCACCCAAAATTGAACTCATCCAAGATCTTACAGTCACTTACATTGTGATAAAGTTTTGTCTCGATTGGTAAATATTTGTAGATGCTATAGTGTAAACAAAGACGAAAACGGTCAAAAACGACAATTTTGTCAAATTTGAGGGCAGATAACTCCTGACTTTCTAGTCCGATCTGACCCAAAATCGAACTCATCCGAGATCTTATAGTCACCAACATTGCGTTTAACTTTTGTTTTGATTGGTCAATATTTGTAGATGCTAGAGTGTAAACAATGTCAAAAGTAGCTATTTTTTACATTCAAGGGCAGATAACTCCGGACTTTCCGGTCCGATCTGACCCAAATTCGAACTCATCCGAGAGCTCATGGTCAATACATGTTTTGACCAAGTTTAGTTAAGATTGGTTTATATTTGTAGATGCTAGAGTGTAAACACCAAATTGTTGACAGACGGACGGACATATGGACGGACAGACGGACGATGGACAAAAAGCGATCACAATAGCTCACCTTGAGCACTTTGTGCTCAGGTGAGCTAACAATTGTACAAACTACAAACACACTAACAATTTTATAGTCTTATAAATACAGAGCTCTGATTCTTCATTATACATGTAAAAGCGATTCGGCATGCTATGAGGGACCTTATTTGAAGATCATCAAACCAAATTTTGAGAAACGGACTAGATCCAGCAAAGGCCATACAGGTTTTGTATTTGGAAAATGAAACTATTTCAAGATAAAGAAAAAACATTCTGGAATCAGAAAATTACCCAAGAGGGAACGTTTCCATCCTAGTCAGTCAGTGCAAACTGACAAAGGTGGATACTTTTCACACTACCCATGAGGTCCCTTTTAGCATAACAGGTAACATAATGATATTTATCTGATAGGCCCTTACTGTGACTTTCATCATTGCAAAAACTTAGAAATTTTCTATATTTTGTTCTATCCAATAAAGTGTCCTAATTACATGTTTAGAATTTGAACAAGACTATTTAAAACATGGTACAATGTATTTTGGTTAAGGAACAACATAAAAGTAGGCCATTAAAGTGCTGCTTATCAGTATTTTTTTTTCCTACAAAATTTCAAAGTTATATCACATCTATTTGAAATTTCACTGATTAATCGTTTTTAAAATAAACTAGAATATCACTGAAAGTGATCATACCCCCCAAAAGCGCAGTTTTTGTGCATTTTGAGAAATTGATTTCATTTGAACTGTGAGCTGATCAACTGGGAAATAGAGCAAACAAAAAATCAACAGACCAAACAACACATTTAACAATCCCCAAGCCCCACCCTGCCATGCCCATATTTTTCACTAAACCTTAAACTCACAACCATGCATTGAAGACAGTCAATCAAGGAACATTCCTGTAGGATTTGGTTCAAATTTACTGTTTAATTGCTTTTTTCTCATGATTTCGTTAAGTCTGATAAGCCCTGCCTTGCCATTACCACATTTTTTGCAAATCAAAAATTCACGAACAAATTTTGAAATAAGTCCCACAATGAACATTCCTGCCAATTTTGATAAAAAAATCCCCGAATAAAGAATTCACGAACAAGTTTCGAAAAGAGTCACACAAGGAACATTCCTGCCAAGTTTGGTAAGAATTGGCTCACTGGTTAAGGAGGAGAAAATTTTTTTAAGAATTATGTGACGATTTCTCAAAATCAGATAAGCCCCGCCCTGCCGCGCCCACAATTTTTGATGAATCAAATATTCATGAACATGCATTGAATACAATCACTCAAGGGACATTGGTGCCAACTTAAGTTCAAAATGGTCAAAGCATTGATTTTGAATGATTTTTCACATGATTTCTCCAAGTCTGATAAGCCCCGCCCTGCCACGCCCACAATTTTTGACGAATCAAAAATTCACGAACAAATTTTGAAAAGAGTCACCAAAGGAACATTCCTGCAAAGCTTAGTAATAATTGGCACAATGGTTAAGGAGGAGAAGATTTTTGAAGAAGTCGGATAAGCCTCGCCCTGCCACGCCCACATTTTTTGACAAATGAAAAAATCATGAACATACATTGAATACAATCACTCAAGGGTCAATTCTGCAAAGTATGGTTCAAATTGGCCTGACAATTGATTTTTTAAGATTTTTCACATGATTTCTCTTAGTCCGATAAGCCCAGCCCTGCTGCGCCCACAATTTTTGACGAATCAAAAATTCACGAACAAGTTTTGAAAAGAGTAACCCAAGGAACATTACTGCCAAGTTTGGTAAGAATTGGCTGGGTGGTTAAGGAGGAGAAGATCTTTGAAGAATTATCTGACGATTTCCCGAATCGGATAAGCCCCGCCCTGCCACGCCCTCATTTTTTGACGAATCAAAAATTCATGAACATGCATTCAATACAATCACTAAAGGGACATTTGTGCCAACTTCATTTCACAAAGGACGAATAATTGATTTTTAAAAAATTTTCACATGATTTCTCTAGGTCTGATAAGCCCCACCCTGCCACGCCCACAATTTTTGACGAATCAAAAATTCACGAACAAGTTTTGACAAGAGTCACCCAAGGAACATTCCTGCCAAGTTTAGTAAGAATTGGCTCAGTGGTTCAGGAGGAGAAGATTTTTGAAGAATTATTTAACAATTTCTTGAAGTCGGATAAGCCCCGCCCTGCCACGCCCTCATTTTTTGACGAATGAAAAAAATCATGAACATACATTGAATACAATCACTCAAGGGTCAATCCTGCCAAGTATGGTTCAAATTGGCCTGATAATTGATTTTTAAAGATTTTTATAATTATTTCTCTAAGTCTGATAAGCCCCGCCCTGCCACGCCCACAATTTTTGACCAATCAAAAATTCACGAACAAGTTTTGAAAAGGGTCACCCAAGGAACATTCCTGCCAAGTTTGGTAAGAATCGGCTGAGTGGTTGAGGAGGAGAAGATTTTTGAAGAATTATTGAATTATTTCGCGAAGTCTGATAAGCCCCGCCCTGCCACGCCCACATTTTTCACCCAATCAAAAATTCATGAACATGTGTTGAATACAGTCACTCAAGGGACATTCCTGCCAAGTTTGCTTTAAATTGGCCAGATAATTGATTTATAAAGATTTTTCATATGATTTCTCTAAGTCCGATAAGCCCCGCCCTGCCACGCCCACAATTTTTGACCAATCAAAAATTCATGAACAAGTTTTGAAAAGGGTCATCCAAGGAACATTCCTGCTAAGTTTGGTAAGAATCGGCTGAGTGGTTGAGGAGGAGAAGATTTTTAAAGAAAAAACCAACAGACGGACCAACAGACAGACCAACAGACAGACCAACAGACCGACAACCTGACTCCTATATACCCCCCAAATTGAATTTGGGGGGTATAAAAAGAAGAAAATTCTGATAACCAGCATTTTAATGCTTTTTCCTCATTATTGTCTATACTACATTTACATTATAGACAGATCCTTTCTTCATCATCACCCATTTAGACACCTTCAGCAGATTTCAAATAAAAAAGCTCAAATTTCTGCCACAGATCCTCCTGATTATTACCTGCTCAGAGAATATGAAGCTGTTACTGAATTCTTTTCCTTTCTTTGGTTTCACTTTCTTCTTTTTTTCAACCACCTGCAATGAGACATGTAGCACCATGTCAATTTCTAATTGGATTGGTACCTTCAACTATCAAAGTTCCGTACTTTTTTCTTTCAGACTAAATCCACAACCTCTACCTATTAGCTCTTTACAAAACAATAATAAGATTAACCCTTGCCAAACAAGACCTTGTTTAGACGTCCTTAATAGAATAGGCTTGGAAAAATATTGAGACATTGTCACAAAGAAACTGCAAACAGCAGTTTCTCCTTTTGTCCCAGTATTTTCTGTGCCATATTTTACAAAAATCCTACCTTTAATAACATCCATTTTGTCATTTGTGACAGTTTTTGAAGTGGACACCCCTAAAATTTTGTCATTTGGGAAAGGGTTAAATAGAGAATAAACTCACAACAACATTTAAACTGACATTTCATATTATTTTCATTTTTTAAAAGTATGTCTTGATGCAAAGATTGTTTATTCTAATCAGTCTTTTGAAGTTGATATTTATAATTATAACACGCTTCCGTAGAATCCATATATAGCGAAAGAAGAACTGCATCTGGTTTTATTTGACCAATAATGACTCTATGTAATTATGCTTTGTGTATGCGCCAAAACGTCACGTAACGTCAAGGTAACGTCAAATGACGTCATCAATGACGTCACTTAACCGCCAATGCGTTTCCTACGCCGAAAACTAGTTCATGCAGAATTTCCACAAAATATCACATTTCGAATGTGGGTTTTGTTATTTTGAGTGTTATAATGGAGATAATAACAAGTTAAGCGGTCTTTATTGCGCAATAAAAACCTCTGTGCTCTGGACTACATGTTATGGCAAATACCTCGGCGCTTTGCGCCTCGGTTTTTACCTACACATGTAGTCCGTCGCACATCGGGTTTTATTTGCGCAATAAAGACCGCTAAACTTGTTATTATTTCATAAGCGAAAAATACACCTTTAAAGTTGAGACAGAAATGACAAATTCTATATAAATCTGAACTGTTGTCCACAACAATTTGTTTAATTTTAGCACAAAAATATATATTTCTCGTAAACGGTTCAATATTTTGGCTTGAAATTTTCAGAATTGTCATAAGAAAATATGCTCTTTCAGATTAGATAATAGATAAATTCATGTAAAAATTATTGTGAAATGTCACTTTAAGTTTAGACTGTACCAGACTAAGCTTCAACGGTTCAAACTTCTAGAAAAAAATTTCTCGCACTAAATCTACAACCTCATCCACAACAACATTTAACAGAACAGAACAGAACATACATTTTATTCTGACAAGTACAAAGTACAAAGTCAATGAATACATAACACATTACATTGTAACCCTTTACCAAATAACAAAACTAATTTATGAGTGGTCCAATTTAAAAGATGCTGCAGACGACAAAATGGTTGTTGATTAAGTTTGGAATTGTGTACAATATAACAGAAAATACTGAGGCAAAAAGAAGAAAATACTGTTAGCCAGCATTTTCTTCTTTTACTTCCAAATATTTTCTTTTTCTTTAACCCTTTCCCAAACAAGACCGGGTTTTGACGACCCTAATAGAAAATGCTTTGGAAATCATTGAGGCAAAAGAAGAAAATGCTGATAATCAGCATTTTCTCCTTTTGCCTCAATATTTTTTGGCTTATAATTTACGAATATTCTATCTTTATCAACATCTATTTTGTCGTCAGCAGCAGCTTTTGAATTGGATTATCTTAGAAGTTTGCTGTTTGTGAAAGGGTTAAGGAACATCAAAACCATGTCTTGTTTAGGATAGGATTAAATTTGGATAATACCTGAGTAGGATTGGCATTATTACTCCCACTTAGTTGTTCCCAAATGGCAAAAATTTAGTTCATACTTATTTGCAATGAGTTTTTTGTATTTTTTTGCATCTGACCATGGATTCCTGTGGATTCTTATTCCAGTCCTATAAGAAACCACTGACCAGTTAGTACTACAACTTTATCCTTACTGAGCCTCCAGCTGCTCTACCACATACTTGGTTAACAATTATCAAACCAATGGTGGGACAGTGGGAGACAATTTTGCCAGACAGGATGTTTTCTATGGCTAGGGATCGAACCCAGAATTGAAGCCGAATTTGATTGAGACTTTAGCTTTAGCTATTGCAGCTATGGCTCCAATAAAACACCAATCAGCTTTTTTCTCCTTTTCTGATCTCGTCCATAAAACGGACAGGTCTATTTCCAGCGCCAAAAAGACTATTTTTTCCCAAAATCTGAAAAGAGAATTCCGATCTCGTCCATAAAACAGACAGGTCTATTTCCAGTGCCAAAAAGACTATTTTTTCCCAAAATCTGAAAAGAGAATTCCGAGTTGAATACAATTTAAGTTTTCCTTGTTGTGAATGAAAATTAAATAATACCCTATTGCCCTGTAATATATGTTAAAGCTACTATTTCCCAGATTTGGACCCAAAAATTGTCAAATACAAACGAAATGTACACTTTTTATACGCCGCCGGAGGCGGACGTATATTGGCGTCATCTTCTCCGTCTGTCCGTCCGTCCGTCCGTCCATCCGTCCATCCGTCCGTCCGTCCGTACGTACGTCCACTTTTCTTGTCAACGCAACTCCTCCTAAGTTTCTGGCTGGATCTTCTTGAAACTTGGTCAATGTTATCACCTCAATTGGTAGATGTGCATGAAGGAAGGATTTTATGGTTCGTTGATTTTTGCCTGAGTTATGCCCCTTAAAAACTTAGTCTCTGGGGCTTATTGAAATTGCAGCCTTGTCAACGCAACTCCTCCTAAGTTTCTGGCTGGATCTTCTTGAAACTTGGTCAATGTTATCACCTCAATTGGTAGATGTGCATGAAGGAAGGATTTTATGGTTCGTCGATTTTTGCCTGAGTTACGCCCCTTAAAAACTTAGTCTCTGGGGCTTATTGAAATTGCAGGCTTGTCAACGCAACTCCTCCTAAGTTTCTGGCTGGATCTTCTTGAAACTTGGTCAATGTTATCACCTCAATTGGTAGATGTGCATGAAGGAAGGATTTTATGGTTCGTCGATTTTTGCCTGAGTTACGCCCCTTAAAAACTTAGTCTCTGGGGCTTATTGAAATTGCAGGCTTGTCAACACAACTCCTCCTAAGTTTCTGACTGGATCTTAATGAAACTTAATCAATGTTATCACCTCAATTGGTAGATGTGCATGAAGGAAGGATTTTATGGTTCGTTGATTTTTGCCTGAGTTATGCCCCTTAAAAACTTAGTCTCTGGGGCTTATTGAAATTGCAGGCTTGTCAACGCAACTCCTCCTAAGTTTCTGGCTGGATCTTAATGAAACTTGGTGGATGTTATCACCTCAATTGGTAGATGTGCATGAAGGAAGGATTTCATGGTTCATTGATTTTTGCCAGAATTATGCCCCCTTCAATCTTAGTCTCTGGGGCTTAATGATATTTCAGCCTCGTGAATGCAATTCCTTCCAGGTTTTTCACTGGATATTTATAAAAACCTTTTTGTGAACACAATTTTTTAAAGGTTTTTCAGTGAATATTTATAAATCCTTGTCAATGTCATTTTTTTGTCTCAAGTTTTATAAGTGGCGGCGTATATTGTGACGATGGCACTCTTGTTAAGGTTTATATGACCTGATTAAATGATTACGAGAAACTATTGAAGCAACGACTCATTTTTTCGCAATTTGATACCAAATTCATGAAGCGATGTCGAAAGTAGGTCAAAACAGTAGGACATGCGACTTTCTTAAATGACGTCACAATATGTATGATGAGGTCATATTGAAATTTAAGTATGAATCTCGTTTGAATCATGGTCCGCGCTGTATGCGCATGCGCAACAATTTAAAAATAATTCTAACCCCATCAGTGATGGGGTTGAATTTAGGCTTGGATTCTCCCTAAATTCAGCTATCTGTCTTGTAATTTCGGCTCATTCTCTGTCTGAATCGCATATTATCAACCATCCCGAGGTGGTCAACACAAAAGTTTTGCATATTTTTTCAAAAAATTTCATTTTTTGCAATTAGACCATCTGTTACCATCGCCCTTTAAGCCAGACTTCATGAAAGTTGAGAAAAAGTGTCAGTCGTTTGGTCTAAAAAGGTCTAAGAATCTGTCAGACTGAAAGACCAAATCAATTTAAAAAACAAGAGGGCCATGATGGCCCTAGATCGCTCACCTGAAATTTCTTGCCTTGTTGAAATAAACATTTTGACCTGTATAGCAGCAAATTAAGAATTTTGCAATAAAGCCCCTTTTCCTTAGTTTTTCAAAAGAATGAAACAAAATTCAGCCTTTTCAAAAGTGTTTGCTCTTTTACCCTTTTTCTGATGCCACTGCACTAAGAGTTTTGATATTAATCAAATTCTTATAACAACTTTGAAAGCCCTTCACCCAAAGATCATTCATGTGAATATTGGCCCACTACATGTAGTAAGCCAGAAGATTTTTAAAAGATTTGGCTATTTTCCCCTTTTCTCATGCCGCGGAAGTCAAAGGCTTTGATGGAATCAAAGTCTCTCAAAAACTTTGAAAGCCCTTCACCAAAGGATCATTCATGGGAAGTTTCAAGAATATTGGCCAACTAGTTGAAGGTAGAAGATTTTTACAAGATTTGGCTATTTTCCCCTTTACTCATGCCGCGGCAGCCAGAGTCTATGATGGAATCAAATTCTTTTAACAACTTTGAAAGCCCTTCACCCAAGGATCATTCATGTGAAGTTTCCAGAATATTGGCTTGCCAATTAGGCAGAAGAAGATTTTTAAAATATTTGGCTATTTTCCCCTTTTCTCATGCCGCGGCAGCCAGAGTCTTTGATGGAATGAAATTCTTTTAACAACTTTGAAAGCCCTACACTCAAGGATCATTCATGTGAAATTTCAAGAATATTGGCTGACTGGTTAGGCAGAAGAAGATTTTTAAAAGATTTGGCTATTTTCCCCTTTTCTCATGCCGCGGCAGCCAGAGTCTTTGATGGAATCAAATTCTTTTAACAACTTTGAAAGCCCTTCACTCAAGGATCATTCATGTGAAGTTTCAAGAATATTGGCCCACTGGTTAGGCAGAAGAAGATTTTTAAAAGAGTTGGCTATTTTCCCCTTTTCTCATGCCGCGGCAGCCAGAGTCTTTGATGGAATCAAATTCTTTTAACAACTTTGAAAGCCCTTCACCCAAGGATCATTCCTGCCAAGTTTCAAGAAAATTGGTCTACTGGTTTGGGAGAAGAAGATCTTTAAAGAAATTGTGGACGGACGGACGGCCGGCCGGACGGACGGACGACGGACAACGACCGATCACAATACCTCACCTTGAGCACTTTGTGCTCAGGTGAGCTAAAAACATTGCCAGAATTAACAATTAATAATGATTGCTATTAAAAAATCATTGGTCGAATGAAGAAATCCTTCATAAACTATCAGATTGTTGTTGGTTTGGCCTAAAATGAGAGAAAAGAGACCTGCTAGACTATCAAACAGTTGGACTGACAGAGAGCTGAAAAATGTCAGTCAGACTGAAAAATTGTCAGAGATGTCTGACGGACTGACGAATTTCTGGAAGTCTGTAAGCGTAAGCTACAAATATTGGAAATAACAAGGAATTCCCTTTGCGTTATTTCATTTAGCAAATTATATGTAGTATTCTTTATTTTTGTTGCAATCTTTGATACAAGCATTTTTCCCACTTCTTGAGATCACGGCTCATTTTCCCCAATGGGCCTGGTTTCGGCCCGTTCCTAACACTATGAGAAAAAACGCTGCTAATATTTTCGCAGTTGGGAGTCATTTCCGCAGCAACAGTCTGACTACCTGAAAAACTATGGTCGGGCCATCCGAGCCATTACGCCATTTGGAACTCCTTGGATAGACATTAGACAGCATACCAGTATCAAGTAAACAAAGATTTTGATTGGCTGACACAAAAGGGGAATGCATCTAATAAGGCCTGTGGGATATATGCTCTTCCTCTTCCAGAAGAACACATGATAGAAGAGGTTAGGTCACATGATAGAAGACGCGTAGAAGTCAGAAGACCAAAAATAAATTGAACATATCTTGAAAACAGAAGTGGCTTATCTATCAAAAAGCTCTTTAAAAAGGAAAAACTAGAATGGCCAGCTCCAATTCGGTAGACTGGGTACCGTTCCTGATACTAGTGCTATGTTGTACTGAGAAAGGCTCTTCTTTTTCAAAAGCACAAGTTTTGTTCTCGTTTTGATCCCAAAATTAAAACAAACTAGCTGTAAACAAGCGATTTTCAGAAATTGAGAAAATCTGTATTTTGTAACTAAAGACGCTCTCATGTTGCCAGTCACATGACCTCTTCTGCTCAAAATTGCAAGAGGTAGAAGAGCTTCCAGAAATAGGCCCGTTCCATCTACAAGTGACTCTTCTGATTTCAGAAGGGTAAAAACAAACAGAATTTAAGGTCTTCCGAAAGACCAATTCTGGCCTAAATCGCACGCTGCTATAGATAGAACAGCACTGGCTCCCAATAATGACAGCTAGGGCAGATTCACCAATACGGAGACAATCTCCCGATCGGGGGACGTCACCCGATCGAGTGACATTTGAGCCGAAAATACTTCATTAATTGTACCCCGATCGGGATACATTCTCCAGATTTGGGGACAACAAAATTGCTTCAATGGGGGTACCCCTGAAGATCAGCTCACGCGCAAAAAGTGCTTTCTTTGCGCATTTTCGCATATAAACGAGTTTGTCAAGTCTCCCGATCTGGATACACATTTGTAAATATTACTTGTAACTACTCATTTTAAACAATGTGACACCCGATCGGGAGACATTCTCTCGATATGGAGATTGTCTCCCTATTGGTGAATCTGTCCTAGCTGAATGACTTGAGCTGCAGTGACAATCAAAGTTAGCCCAAATTTCAGGTAAACTGTACATACAGTCATTTAACCAGTTCCGAACCAGGACCAGTTCCGGTCCACTTCGTAATTCATCCTTAAATTTCTTCGATGAAGAAGTAAATATTGACCATTTTCTATTTTAATCACGAGGATCTATCAATTTTGTCTCGGAAAAAATGTTTTTCGATGTGTAAGATCAGTCTAGTCCTTCCGACGCTTGAAATTTTCAACATGCATCTCACAGACAAGGGCCTTTTCGAGCGGCTGCCAGAATGCGTACCGGCAGATCAAATTCAATTTATCCCTGGAAAAGGTATGAAAAGCAAGTCAATATGATATCAAATTGTGACGAAATATGTAAGCCAGTGGAAAATAATACTATTTTTTACAGCAAGTGCATCGTAAGAAAGAAAATTTGTATCTAAGCGAGGGTTATGCTTGACCCAGTTCCGGTCCACAGATTTTACATTTAGGGGGATGTCTCAAAATTAACAAGAGAATAGAAAACTCGAATTTACATAAAACGTTTTGGGGAATTGTGACTGCTGATACAGATAAATGTGATTAAAATTGAAATTCAACGAATATGGTGAGGTTTCAGTGTTTTCTTTCTAGAAAACATATAGATCTACATTCATTTTATATTTTCGAGGGTGATATTTTTTCTTATCTGCAAATGTCTTGTCTAGAACTTAAGTAATCATGCACAGCTTATTTTGGTAAAACAAAAACGAAGAATATCTGTGCAGGAAAAATAAAAAAAGCAATAGATAAAAATGCTTGTTACAGTGATGCATTTACTTTATTTTAGGGGTGTGAAACAAACCCTCCATGAAACCTGGTTGAAATTGACTTCTAGGCTATAGATATAAAGCATAACCCACCCATTCCACGCCGACAATTTTGTTGCAAGCTGAATCAACATTGAAGAAATCCTGCAGTCCCCCTTTGTGCTACTCAAATCATTCTTAACCATCACTCTCACCCCACACTCCCTACCCAAACCTAACCCCATCCATTCTTTGTATTTTTTATGAAAAATCCACTCACAAAAGTTGTAGGCCTATAGATGTGGATCAAAGACAAAAAATGGTTAAATCCATATAAAGATAGTCATTCTCAGACTTTGTAAATTGCCTTCTTTTCACTGGAAGTTAATGAAGGAGTTCATCTACAAAGACAATGAATATCATATAATCAGTTTTACAATTTAATATTTACAAGTTTGGATCCAGGATACCTTTCGGGTGGGGATTCAAATGTCTTAAAGGAGTCTGAACTAGGTCTTTTTTTACTCAAGCACTTAGATAATGATTAATGTTGGTAGGAATCCCATGGATCCACTACACCTCTTTGATATCAATTGGATGTATAAAAGGGACATGGTTAAAAGAAATAGGCGAGTCTCATGAATAATTCATTATCCATGTGTTGGGGCTTCTTTTCTAACACAATTTCCTTAGAAAATCAATTTAAGAGCTTTCTCAATACTTTGGTGAGCAATGTATGTATATATTATGCATTTGGTTTTGATAAATGTCAATTCAGACTTTCTTTTTCTTTTTTCTTTTCAGGTATGGAGAGCCAAGAATTTTTATCTACTGACAATGAAACCACTCCAACTTCATGCTAAACTGTCTATAAAAGACATGATCATCACATATGGATCCAGTATTTTAATTGATACAAGTCACTTCAACTTCAGACAAGATATGAAAAGTGATAATATGCGTCATTTAGTACAAAACTTTTGGAAAGCATTGCCGTGAAAAGGGGAAGTGAAAAGGACATCTTCCACGCACAAAAATAATAATATCCGGTTGGAAAATTATCAAAATACTGGAATATTGCTGGCTATTTCTTTTATTTCCTATCTTTACATGTATATCAAGCACCCTTCAGCACAATTTTGTACTTTCCTCTGTCTGTATGTAAATATACATATACCATGTCTAAAATCAAGAAGAAAGTAATTCCCAAATGTAAGGAAAACATGCCCCTTTTCCCCTATCCGGCTGGTTTCCACTGTGTTCTCAAAAGTATGCAAAAGTCATTGAAGTACTTATAAATTATGTTATGATTAGCATTTTGTTAACATATCTGTCAACATTTTCCAATGTAATACAATTGTATCCTAATTCATGAAATCAAAATTAGTAATTGTTTTGGAAAGGGCCAATCATCTACCCGATTGTCACATGTGGACACTTGTTCTCACTAGCCACAGTAACACCCATGTAATGACATGTCAGACATGTATAAATATACAGAGAAAGCTACACAGCATTTATTATTATGTCTATACATTGATTCTAAGTAATCATAACAATGATGCTTTCAACAACTCCACTGAATATGAAATTAGGAAATCTTGCCGAAAAAGAAGAAAATGCTGGTAACTAACATGTTCTCCTTTTTCTGTAAAAAAAGCAATAGGCCTAATTTTGTTGTTTGCATCTCATTTCAAGGTCGACCATAATGGCATTCTAAAATTTTTGAGAAAAGGTTAACATTATGCACTAGATCTATCAAGAGATAACAATTACTCAAAATACATTTTGCAAAAAATATGCATGTTTTAACCCTTTCCCAAAACAAGACCTTGTTTTCAAGTCAAGGTACCAAAAAATGAGTGGGAAAATATTTAGCAAGAGGAAGAAAATGATGATATTTGCCATTTGCCTAAAATATTTTGTTCATGACTTCTTCTTTTGTCAACATTCATTTCATTATCTGCAGCAGCTTCAAAATTGAAATGATACTTCTTTTGCCGTTTGAGAATGGGTGAAAATAAGACTTTTCTTAGCTGTCCAGCAGCTACAAGTATAAACTCATTAATTAGTATGTTTCTGAAGAATGACAAAAAATAATTAGCAAAAACATATCACTATTTCATGTACACGTGTCAACAATAAATTTTTACCTTAATTGGCAAAAAAGGAAAAAAAATGCACCTAGACTGGGAGATCTTGGATGATCAAAACTCTGGAATCAGGTGGTATGATGAGTTGTCCATTTTGATAGCACACCAACATTTTCCAAAAAGTGCTTTTCGTTTCACCCATGCTGTCGAATTAAAGCAAATCCCCGATTGTCATTGTATGAATAGAATACTATAAAGGTAGCACTCTAAGGACAGTATTTGACAGGTAAAAAATGTTTTGAAACGTCCCCTCGACTTTCCAATCGTGTCGATCGATAGGTGGCGCCGTATGCATCGGAATAGGTAAAATGGCCACGGAACTGGTCCAATGGTATCGCACAGTTACGGGCGATGTTTACATATCAAAACCTACCATAAAATACAAGACTTGGGTTTGTTTTGAAGAAAAATGATTTATCTTTCGAACGATATCGATTATTCGGAGAAATAATGGATTATAAGGTCATACGAAGCTCCCGATGAGAAAGTGGACCGGAACTGGTTAACTGACTGTATAAGTGGATTTTGGTATGGATTTTTTCATACAAATTAATCTGGCTGCATTAGCATATCATTTATCGAAGAAGAAATTGGCCAAAAAGGCAAAGAATAATGACCTAATCAAAACACGTGGGTGCCAAAAATGTAAACAAACAGTACATGTATCACATTTTCTTGTAAATTGGCAAGGAGCAAAGAAAATCATCAATGTATAATGGACGAAAATAAAAATGACAGACTTCGTCTTCACTATCAGAGCTCTCTTGTGCTATTTCAAGGCTGTCATCATCGAAAATTGTTCCGATCAATCCTGTTTTCTTGTAAACTGACATTTTGCTAAAAAAATTAGCTTTCTGGTGTAATGTTCGAATTATTCTTTAGACTACTTTGAAGTCGGTAGTATGATGATAATCTGTAAAAAAAAAAATTTTTTTATAAATATATAAATTAAAGTGGAAAATATTTCATAAAATGTTTAAATTTGGGCAAAAAAATAAATAAATAAATTCGAGCATTCGGCTTGACCGTAGTAACTTGATATATTGGTTCCCCGCGTGGGCTCCAATAGTAAACCAGGCACAGGGAACCAGTTGCTTCCAGCGCAAAACGGCGGGAGACAGCAAGCCTAGTTGAGAAATAACAGAAATCACAAAATATCAGAAGATCGCAAACGTAAACAGTTATGGGGATACACGGACTTTCAAAAGTTCTTGGTGACCATGCACCAGGATGCATGAAAGAAAATGAAATTAAGAATTATTTTGGTAAACTGTCTTTTTAAATCCGGCCCATGGTCATATCGGACACTTCTCAGAAGTCTTAACAGGGTTCCCACTGACTTTTAAATCCTGGGGTGAAAACAGTCGTTTAACAGCATACTTGCACCCCCTCTATATGAGACATAGAAGGCTGCCAGCAAAAAATGGGGGTGCAAGATTCAATTTTGGGGGTGCAAAACCCCCATTTGGGAACCCTGCTTAACTCTTCTGTTTTCAAATTGAATAAATACACCAACTGACAGTTTTGAAGTGCGCATGCGCAAGCCGTAAAATATCTCCCTGAAAACTACGAGTAAAATTTCTTCATCCACTATAATGTCAGATACGCGTAGCGTAAAATAGCGCTTCAAACGACGTATTCTGGCTGATGAAAAGGAAAATACAGCCGTGATTCATCAAAACAAAGAACAAAGTTGGAAATGGCCACTGCGGGTTTAGGTTTTAATCCGTAATTATCGGAAATATCCCCCAATAATTATTTGTTTTCTAACACGGCACTCGCCCAGAACGTTAGCTTTACGGGCTACATGAAAGTAAGAAACCAGTATTTGATATTGGTTATTTGCTTATTGTGTTCTTGTTATGTATACATGCATCCTTTAAATAAATCCTTTTCCCAAAAAACGTCTAGTTTTGATGTCCTAAACATGATTTGCTTTGGATAACTGAGGGAATGGTGCAGGCTACATAGCTTGAATGACCAAAGTTTGGGAGTGTGGAAAAGCGTGATTTGACATGCAATGATCACAAGTCATGATATTTATTAGATTGATTCTGAGAATGTGAATAGAAAATAAAGATATTTGTTGTTTCTAACTTAAAAAAAACCTGCTTTGGTAAAAAATCTCAAGATAAACATGGAGATCTCATATCGGTCTATCGGGAAACTAGAAAATGCTTTGGAAAATGAATAAATTGCTTATCACAAGCAACTTCTTCATTTCCACAATATTTTCAAACGTCTTTATCTTGTAGGTTGTGAAAAAATGTTTTTACATGCAAGTGCGTTCAAGAGCAAAAATAATTAATGCGTTTGGTCATTAATTCAATCATTTTTGTCCTACCTGTTCGCATACAATATTTCCAAAATTATATAATTCAATCAAATACGAGAACATCTAAAAAAAAAAAAAAAAAAGCACCACATCTATCTCACTTTAAAGTAGGTGTGTAATTTGCCATAAAATTACCAAATATATCATATCAGATTGTGATTTGTTGTGTTAATTAGATCACGTGTTGACACGTGATTGCAATTTTCCATAATCTCATTCTGATAGTGGTATACTGTCATTTGAAATCGTCTTGTCTCTTTGTCGGGAGAATTAAAATATTGTATCAAATTAATTGGAATAACATGTCAATCGTCAAACCGTTATTCCTTTGCCAAACAACTTACTTGAAGGTCACTAACTATGACGTGGTAGAAGATTGGGGACTGTTCCAATCGAATCAACAAAAGGACAAATATTTCCTGTTCTTCGCAAAGTTCCAAAGTGTTTAAATTGTTTTGAAATAGAAATTAAAAAAAAAAAAAAAAAAAAAAAAAAATACATAAAATGTTGTTTTTATCTTTTTTTTTTCAATGTAGTAAATAATCATACATCTAAATAAAGTGCATTTCTGCAACAAATTTTGATAATCTTAATAAAAGAAATGATGATGTTAAGGTTAGAAAACGGCTGTCTTGATAATGTTTATGATAGAAAAGGGCTGTTATCAACATCAGTTCTGAATTCGGCCCGTAGAACATTTCATTAAAGAAAATAAATCAAAATCTGCTTCTAATCATTGATTACTAGTGATGCGCTATTAGATGTCTAATATTTTAACTAATAATTTATATTAATGTAAGTCGACTTTTTTTGATGTTTCAAAAAAGTAGAATACGGTTGCTGGATTTTCCAGAAATTTTCTAATGTATGTTTTATGATTTGTCTGAAAATTATTGTAGCCAATCCATGTGACACAGATCAAAGATTTACATGGGGTATATCCTTGGGGTAGAGATGAAAAGGGTGCGGTAACCGTGTTCATTATGTGCCTGGTGCTTTCAAGAGGTCACATGTGTCATAACTATCTGTGTTGAGATTGGATTAACGAAAGGTGTCTCGTTCATTACATGCTAATGGGTTAAAAATGTGAAATTAAAGTCGTTTGGATTTAATTTTCCTTTTCAATGGCTTGAAAGAAAAGTAAGTATATTTTTGTATTGAGATCGGAGATCTAGTTCTAAAGGCCCGTGAGCTGGAAACAATTTCTCCCTTTCTCGTAATTATTTTGCGTGTCATAATATTCCAATGCGTCAAATCAGCATTTTAGATCATCGTACAACAACAAAAAATTGTTTTGGTAAAATTATCATGCCAAATAAATAGAGAAAATGCTTTATTTATCACAATTGGTTTACTCGCACTTCATGGCAAATGTAAGATAGTTCTAAGGGCCCGTTAGCTGGAAACTATTTCTCTTTTTCTCGTAATTATTCAGGGTTTTTTTTTCTTACTATAATTAGTACCGGTAAAAGGAACCTTTCCCAATGACTACAGACTCTTCCCAATTTTAGGACATGCCGTTTCCCTATCACCATAGCTACCGTTCCCAATAATCTTATGTGCCGTTCCCAATGGCCAATCATGCAATGCATTTTAGTTTGACTAGAAATATCTCATCCAAACAGTTTATATGGGTTACTGAGAAGTTTAATTCTTTTTAGACAGATCCAAATTCAAAGTTCTAAGCTTTCAACAGACTACAGCATCATTGTTCCCAAAATAGAAACACTTACAAAGTAGCTAGGAAAAGAATTAGATTAGAACATACAGAAGAATTTACATCTACAAACATTTTGTGTTTAGCTCCATTGCTTTCTTAACCCTATCCACAATGCCTTGGAATGGTGTCACTGTTAAAATAACAGCAATTTTTTATGCAGACAACACTATTAATGTTACTTTAAATGCTGGAGTGAGTGCTGGATTTCAGCATTATCTACCTTTCAACAATTTCTAAATATATAGAGATCTAATAAATGGTCAAAATATATGGTCAAAAGTATGTTCCTGTATAAACCAAGAACTTACAATGATATGTGGTGCAGAATTTAGCCCCTAATGATAGATTAAGATGCACTTTTAAGATTCCCAATTCATCAATTTTGCGAATTAGTCTTTTCCCAATTTGAAGATTTCACGTCGCGAAAAATTCCCAATGGTAGGGGTACAGGTACCTTTCCCAATTGGCGAGAAAAAACGCTGTTATTTTGCGTGTCATAATATTTCATGCACTAAATCAGTATTTCCGATCATCATACAACAACAAAAAATGTTTGGGTAAAATTATTATGCCATTTAACCCTTTCCCAAACAAGACCTGGTTTTGACGTCCCTAATTGAATAGGATTGGGAAAACATTGAGACAAAAGAAGAAACTGCTGATAACCAGCAGTTTCTCCTTTTGTCTCAAAGTTTTCCATGCTATATCATACATAAATTCAATCAATATCAACACCCATTTAGCTGTCTTCAGCATCTTTTGAATTGGAACACCAAAAATTTTGTCGTTCGGGAAAGGGTTAAACAGAGAAAATGTTTAATTTTGTCACTGATGGTTCTCTCGCTATTGTAATTATATACGCGAGTAGATTTCTTACTCGCGATTTTTCTGCGCATGCGTCATTTTCGGTTTCCGGTTTAAAACTGTTTATCGGTGTATTATTTATTGAATTAATGTCTTTCATAACATTTTTATACGCCGCCGGAGGCGGACGTATATTGGCGACATCTTCTCCGTCTGTCCGTCCGTCCATCCGTCCGTCCATCCGTCCGTACGTACGTCCGTCCACTTTTCTTGTCAACGCAACTCCTTTTAAGTTTCTGGCTGGATCTTCTTGAAACTTGGTCAATGTTATCACCTCAATTGGTAGATGTGCATGAAGGAAGGATTTTATGGTTCGTTGATTTTTGCCTGAGTTATGCCCCTTAAAAACTTAGTCTCTGGGGCTTATTGAAATTGCAGCCTTGTCAACGCAACTCCTCCTAAGTTTCTAGCTGGATCTTAATGAAACTTGATCAATGTTATTACATCAATTGGTAGATGTGCATGAAGGAAGGATTTTATGGTTCATTGATTTTTGCTAGAGTTATGCCCCTTTAAAACTTAGTCTCTGGGGCTTATTAGCTCACCTGAGCACGAAGTGCTCAAGGTGAGCTATTGTGATCGCTTTTTGTCCGTCGTCCGTCTGTATGTCCGTCCGTCCGTACGTCCGTCCGTCCGTCCGTCCGTCTGTCAACAATTTGGTGTTTACACTCTAGCATCTACAAATATAAGCCAATCTTAACCAAACTTACTTAAAACATGTATGACCATGAGCTCTCGGATGAGTTCGAATTTGGGTCAGATCGGACCAGAAAGTCTGGAGTTATCTGCCCTTGAATGTAAAAAATAGCTACTTTTGACATTGTTTACACTCTAGCATCTACAAATATTGACCAATCAATACAAAAGTTGGACACAATGTTGGTGACCATAAGATCTCGGATGAGTTCGATTTTGGGTCCGATCGGATCAGAAAATCAGGAGTTATTTGCCCTCAAATTTGACACAATTGTCGTTTTTTACCGTTTTCGACTTTGTTTATACTATAGCATCTACAATTATTGACCAATCAAGACAAAACTTTAATACAATATTAGTGACCGTAAGATCTTGGATGAGTTTGATTTTGGGTGAGATCGGACCAGAAAGTGAGGAGTTATCTGCCCTTGAATGTGAAAAATATCTACTTTTGACATTGTTTACACTCTAGCATCTACAAATATTGACCAATCAATACAAAAGTTGGACACAATGTTGGTGACCATAAGATCTCAGATGAGTTTGATTTTTGCCTTGATCGGACTAGAAAGTCCTGAGTTATCTGCCCTTGAATTTGACAAAATTGTCGTTTTTGACCGTTATTGACTTTGTTTACACTATAGCATCTACAATTATCGACCAATCAAGACAAAACTTTAACACAATATTAGTGACCATAAGATCTTGGATGAGTTTGATTATGGGTCAGATCGGACCAGAAAGTCAGGAGTTATCTGCCCTTGAAAGAAAAAAAGCTACTTTTGACATTGTTTACACTCTAGCATAGAGTTTTTGTTTTGGTTTGATCGGACCATAATGTCCTGAGTTATCTGCCCTTGAATTTGACAAAATTGCTGTTTTCGACTTTGTTTTTACTCTAACAACCACAAAATTAATGGTGACCAATCAAGACAAAACTTTGATCTTGGATATAATGGTTAATCACCATAAGATCATGGATGAATTTGAACTTCAGCACAATTAGACAAGCTTCTGAGTTATCTGCCCTTGAAATGGACAAAATTCTCGTTTTTGACTTTGTTTTCACTCTTTACAACCAGATACATGTATATTAACCTATAAAGAGGAAACAGGGACATAATGTTGATGACCATAAGTTTGTTCAGTCTTAATGTCACAAATATTAATTGATTCAAACATAACTGTGGCTCATATCATCTTGGTTCAGGTGAGCGATATAGGACCATCATGGTCCTCTTGTTGAAATTGCAGCCTTGTCAACACAACTCCTCCTAAGTTTATGGCTAGATCTTAATGACACTTGGTCAATGTTATCACCTCAATTGGTAGATGTGCATGAAGGAAGGATTTTATGGTTCATTGATTTTTGCCACAGTTATGCCCCCTTAAAACTTAGTCTCTGGGGCTTATTGAAATTGCAGCCTTGTCAACGCAAATCCTCCTAAGTTTATGGCTGGATATTAATGACACTTGGTCAATGTTATCAACTCAATTAGTAGATGTGCATGTAGGAAGGATTTTTGGTTCATTGATTTTTGCCACAGTTATGCCCCCTTAAAACTTAGTCTCTGGGGCTGATTGAAATTGCAGCCTTGTCAACACAACTTCTTCTAAGATTCTGACTGGATACTAATGAAACTTGGTGGATGTTATTACCTTAATTGGTAGATGTGCATGAAGTAAGGATTTTATGGTTCATTGATTTTTGCCTGAGTTATGCCTCCTTCAATCTTAGTCTCTGGGGCTTATTGATATTTCAGCCTCGTGAACGCAATTCCTTTCAGGTTTTTGACTGGATATTTATAAAAACCTTTTTGGGAACACAACTTTTTACAGGTTTTTGTGTGAATATTTATAAATCCTTGTCAATGTCATTTTTTTGTCTCAAGTTTTATAAGTGGCGGCGTATATTGTGACCATGGCACTCTTGTTCATTCAAATAAATGTTTTTGAATGGAATGGATATAGGACACATTTGTTGATTAGAACCATCCATCTAACAATTGCACCTCACACATTGTTGATTTTTTTCAGAATATATCAACCGATAGGATGGTCCTCTTGGGTAGGGTCAATTCGGGTAAATATGGACGCTGTTTACACTTCGGTGAATCACTAGGCAGGGTGTCCAAAAACCTCCAAATGGGGGTTTTATACCCCCTCAGCGCTCCAGATAGTGTCCGTATTCCGGTATTTTTCGGACGCAAATCTGGTGGATACGGATATATTTCGGCGAATTCCCGTACAAGATACGGAATTTAAATAACATGTACGGAGATTTCATGGGACGAACCCGTAATGGTTAGTAAACAAAAGGGAACTTACTCTAGCAGCATTCCCGATTATCACTCGGCTATTCCTGTATTGCCGATTACTTTCGCTAGATTCGAGAGTTTCAGTCAATATTGAATATACATACCATCAGGAAATTTGATTGGTTGGTGCGTGGGTAAACAAATGACGTAATCTCGCTAGAATCTCTTTAAAAACAGCGGCTGCTGGGTGATACTTAGAAAATTGAAAGGTTTGTCAATTTTCAAATTAAATGACACTTCAATGAAAAGTGCTTTCAACATAAACATCTTCCGATTGTAGGGAAAATTGTGATCATGATGTCAGGTATCATTCCTACTGCATTCTTTAGTCTTCGCTTGAATATTCTATGTTTAATTTGCGGGTGAAACATCCCGGGCGCCTCTACAATTTATTGCACACCAATCTTCGGATGTCAAAATTTAGCGATTGAAAGTGAAACTAGACTAGAGTTTGAGTCTAATCCCGACATGTGACATGTTTGAATAAATGTCAATTAATGATAGATCTATTTGTATAACCATTTTGAGCAATTTATAAATATTCCGAAATGTTGGTACTGATCGAAAATATCAGATACGGATTCACAATGATAATGATCCGTATAGTACTGATGGCACTTGAAATTATCTGGAACACTGCCCCCTAAATGAATTTTGTTCCCCCCAGTTTTTGCAAGCAGCCTTCTTTGTCTCTAATAGAGGGGGTACAAGCATGCAGTTAAAGTATGGTTTGTACCCCCAGATTTGAAAGTGCTAGGCCGTGTGCTTTACCTGCTGGTACCATAAGGCTGTGTACCATTATTTTGGTTCGGCCAATATCTTGTCTTGACGCTGCTGGTCCCGGAAAGGTGCTATATTTGCGGAAACTCATAAAAATTACAAAAATGTGCATGGTGTAAAATCGGGTATATACAGACGAGGGTAGGGAATGTACAGACATTGGGTGAGGAAATACGGACACTTTTTATACGCCGCCGGAGGCGGACGTATATTGGCGTCATCTTCTCCGTCTGTCCGTCCATCCGTCCGTCCGTCCGTACGTACGTCCACTTTTCTTGTCAACGCAACTCCTCCTAAGTTTCTGGCTGGATCTTCTTGAAACTTGGTCAATGTTATCACCTCAATTGGTAGATGTGCATGAAGGAAGGATTTTATGGTTCGTTGATTTTTGCCTGAGTTATGCCCCTTAAAAACTTAGTCTCTGGGGCTTATTGAAATTGCAGCCTTGTCAACGCAACTCCTCCTAAGTTTCTGGCTGGATCTTCTTGAAACTTGGTCAATGTTATCACCTCAATTGGTAGATGTGCATGAAGGAAGGATTTTATGGTTCATTGATTTTTGCCTGAGTTACGTCCCTTAAAAACTTAGTCTCTGGGGCTTATTGAAATTGCAGGCTTGTCAACGCAACTCCTCCTAAGTTTCTGGCTGGATCTTCTTGAAACTTGGTCAATGTTATCTCCTCAATTGGTAGATGTGCATGAAGGAAGGATTTTATGGTTCGTCGATTTTTGCCTGAGTTACGCCCCTTAAAAACTTAGTCTCTGGGGCTTATTGAAATTGCAGGCTTGTCAACGCAACTCCTCCTAAGTTTCTGGCTGGATCTTCTTGAAACTTGGTCAATGTTATCACCTCAATTGGTAGATGTGCATGAAGGAAGGATTTCATGGTTCGTCGATTTTTGCCTGAGTTACGCCCCTTAAAAACTTAGTCTCTGGGGCTTATTGAAATTGCAGGCTTGTCAACACAACTCCTCCTAAGTTTCTGACTGGATCTTAATGAAACTTGGTCAATGTTATCACCTCAATTGGTAGATGTGCATGAAGGAAGGATTTTATGGTTCGTTGATTTTTGCCTGAGTTATGCCCCTTAAAAACTTAATCTCTGGGGCTTATTGAAATTGCAGGCTTGTCAACACAACTCCTTCTAAGTTTCTGGCTGGATCTTAATGAAACTTGGTGGATGTTATCACCTCAAATGGTAGATGTGCATGAAGGAAGGATTTCATGGTTCATTGATTTTTGCCAGAATTATGCCCCCTTCAATCTTAGTCTCTGGGGCTTAATGATATTTCAGCCTCGTGAATGCAATTCCTTCCAGGTTTTTCACTGGATATTTATAAAAACCTTTTTGTGAACACAATTTTTTAAAGGTTTTTCAGTGAATATTTATAAATCCTTGTCAATGTCATTTTTTTGTCTCAAATTTTACAAGTGGCGGCGTATATTGTGACGATGGCACTCTTGTTAAAACTATATAAAACAGATAACAGATAATACAAACACTTTTTGTTTTTAAAAACAAGACCTTTTCGGGTAAATACAGATGTTATTTATTCTTTGGCGATTCACTAATCAGTGTTCTTAACTTGCTGGTCCCTTAAGGTTGAGACATTTTTCTTCACCCACAACTACCATCATGTTCACTAAAAACCTGCTCCGTCCGTACGAAAGGAGTCTGGACAATGTGAAAATGACGTCCGTGTTTTCCCAACCCCAGCAAAATAGGTGGTAAAATACGGACAGATGACTTTTTGGCTTGTTTTTCCAAATTCACCAATTTCCCAGGGTAAAAGAGTGTATAGCATCAAATTTGAATAATGTACAGAGCTTCAGATTTATTTTAAGAGTGGTGGGTCGAAATGACCCATGGCAGGGAAATTGATGGGTCATTTTTGGAAATGATGGGCCATAGCAATGAACATAGTGATATAAAAAATTTGTAAAAGCTTGGGCCGCTCGGCCCCTGGAGTTGAAAAGTGATGGGCCATATTTGAAAATAGTGTGTCAAATGGCCCGGGCCCACTGTAAATCTGAAGCTCTGAATGTATGATTTGTTTAAAACAAAATCAACATCAAAGAAGTCAGTAAAACTACCTTTAATAATGTAATGATTTTTTGGTTTTGAATGCTCCCACAGTTTCAAGTCTTGCAAGAAAATGAGTGAAAGCATGGGGTGGTCCGAGTGAGCGAAAAATGATATCATTAAGATTTCAAACAATCAATGACAAACAGAATCGGTCCGTTTTATGCATCTCATGTGGAAAATCCTGATATGGACGCTCAAAGTGAGATGTCAGCATTACCCGCCTGTCCGTATTTACCCGAACTGACCCTACCACGGTACTTAATGGCGTCTGCAGGGTCCAACATTAACTATATTGGTAACCAGACAGTCGGGCTTGTTGCTGCCCGATGCTGCTAGCCCTGACCAAATATGCGCTGGTCCTGACCAAATATTTGTATCAGAATAATAAGATGGAAAAGGTGTAAACTACCATAATCTTTCATTTGAGCTAAAAGGCCAGATTTGAATCACAAATGAATGAAAATATCCTGTGTTTTTATTAGAAAATTTGTGAATGAGATTTGAAATGAGGCTGACCGGTTGGTCTAGTAACTTGAGGAACTAACTAGCCCTGACAAAGCAACAGACAGGTAATGTCTGTCGGGCACAGGTTAATGTTGAACACTGGTATGGAAAAATCAATAATGAATAGAGGCTTGAAAACATTCCATGATTTGTCTTTCTAAAGTAATTCAAATGCAGCCGAAATTATAATAAAAGTAATCACGAAAGAATAGAGTAAATGATTTTGCTTTTCAGTTTTGCTAATGCACGCAGTTGGAAGGTGATACTTTGTCCGCAAATTAACACTGTTTTGAATACCGCAGTACTGTAATAGATGCGGTACCGTAGCGGACTACTATACATGCAGATATGGTTTGAGAATTGTTACTTAAAAATAGTAACAAATCGACATTATCAAATTGAGGCTCAGGAAATTGCGGAGAAAACAATGACAGCGCATGTGCATTCAATATAGCGAAGTTTAAGTGGAACAAAACAAAAAAAATGAATGAAAGTCTATGAAAAATACCTGTCACCTGGCAGAATAATAATCAAATTACATGACTGTAATGCAGATCAATGTTTTCAGATGGCTAGAAGAAATAAATTGATCGAAGATAACTACTAAACATGTTCCCCAACGAAGGAAATGATCATGTGACCTGTTTGTTTACTCAGCACACTGGAGTAGTCCAAGATTGCGGATTAAACCGTGTCTGTGTCTATTGGTAGTCCTATTTATAAGCCCTGACATAGAATGATAAACGAACAAAGGGGAGGGCCAAAACCAAGAAGTATGTAAGAGAAACAAAAATGCCAGTCTCTTCCCTAAATGACAACTTTTCAATGTGGGCCAGGCAGGGCTATTGCACTTCTGGTAAAGGCTAGTAGCATCTGGCAGCAGCAAGCCCGATATACGGACCCATTTCCAGTGCCTCAAATGCTCATTTTTTCCAAAAATCTAGAAAGTAATTTCTGTATACAAAAGTTTTTCCTTGTGTTTAACCCATTACCAAATGGCAAAATTTTGGACTGTTTGGATTTGAAAGATGTTGCAGACAACAATTTTAAGTTGATAAAATTTCAGAAATATTTCCATTTTGGGCTGGAAAACATTGTGGAAAATGAAGAAATTGCTTGTCACAAGCAATTTCTTTATTTTCCACAATGTTTTCCCAGGCCTTTTCTTGTAAGGAAGTCAAAAGGCGTCAATGTGTGGTAATGGGTTAAGGAAAATTCAATCATTCCCTGTCATATCCAGCTAAAAATATTGGAGAAAACTCCAGCAACAGCTGAGTCTGGATATGAAAAGTGTAGTTCAATTTGATGTGATCCATCATTGATGTGTTTGGTATTTCAGGTCGGAAAGTAGCAGTTGATGCATCTATGTGTATTTACCAGTTCCTGATCGCAGTCAGACAAGATGGCAGCCAACTCACTAATGAAGACGGAGAAACCACAAGGTGTTTATTTAACACTTTCCTAAACAAGAATGGGTTTTTGCACATTTTCAGCATGACTATTCATAGTCATGAATAGGGGTAGCTATTGTGGTCACCAGAGCGTCAGCATTGGCATAATGCTTTGTTCATGTTTTTCATGTGTAACTGTCATCTCTGTCTCTTCTAATTCTACCTTGCATTTGCTAGAACTGCAACATCACTGAATTTTGACTTCTAAAATTTTGCTTTCTGTTAACACATTCCCACACATTGACTCTTGACTCCATAAAAGATAAAGCCTTTGGAAAATGAAGAAATTATTTGTGACACAATTTTTCCTATCCAAAAAGACCAAAAAATGTAGTATATAATTTACCTGACATTGGATCGTCTGCAACGTCTTTGAATTTTGCCTTCTGTTAATTGATTTATTCTTTATTTTGTACAGTCACTTAATGGGCATGTTCTACAGAACCATCAGAATGGTTGAGAACGGTATAAAGCCAGTGTATGTGTTTGATGGGAAACCGCCCGAGATGAAATCTGGAGAGGTGAGATAGTAAGGAGTAAAAAGGCATCACTGTGGAGTAATGGGTTGATTTCAAATTAAATCATTAATGCACAGTGACGCCTTTTGACTCATTCACCAAGATTTTCATGTTGAAATGACCATCAGAATGGTTGAGAACGGTATAAAACCAGTGTATGTTTTTGATGGTAAACCACCCGAGATGAAATCTGGAGAGGTGAGATAGCAAGGAGTCAAAAGGCGTCACCATAACTCCATATAAGAGGGGGTGATGACTTCAAAAAGTAATATTTCAATGAAATTTCATCAAACCCTATTATGTGGGTACTCATTAGAATCGTCTCATAGAGACAATTCAAATGAGTGCTCACAACATAGGGTTTGGATTTGAAATAAAAGTTAGAAAGTCTTCACTCCCCTTGTCTGGAACTCTGGGTGTCACTGTGAGTACTTGATTGATTTCATATAAACCCATTACTGCACAATGATGCCCTTTTGAGTTTTGACTCCTTTACTAGAAAGGGCTTGGCAAAACATTGTTGAAAATGAAGAAATTGCTTGTAATGTTTTCTTGCCCAAAATGGAAAGATTTTTAGAAAATGTATCAACTTGGTATTGTTGTCTTCAACACCTTTTAAATTGGAGAAGTCTTAACCCTTTCCCCAAACAAGACCTGGTTTTGACGTCCCTAATAGAAAAGGTTTGGGAAAACATTGAAACAAAAGAAGAAACTGCTGATAACCAGCAGTTTCTCCTTTTGTCTCAATATTTTCTATGCCATATTTTAAACAAAATATGTCTAATAACTTCAATTTTGTCATTTGTGGCAGTTTTTGAAGTGGACCACCATAAAATTTTGCTGTTTGCAGGGCGCCCAGTAACCTATAAATACCTATAGATACCTATATTATCCTATATTTCTGGACCTTACCTATAAAAACCTATAATATCACCCATTTTGCCCCAAATACCTATAAATACCTTTATTTTGGTCAATTGGGTAAATGATGATTACAAATTTAAAACAAATAATTTCAAAAATAGCAGTTTTCTATGATAAAAAAGTAATTATTATCTATCAATATATAGTAGGAATTTCGTAGTATATTCCATTCAGACCTCTTTCAAACTTGAATGACACGGAAAGACTGATCAAACATAATATTTATCATTGTTGATGAAGCTTGCATGTATGTTTTGCCATCTTTTACTGGTATTGACCATTTTATTTAGTGGATGTGTGCCTTTTATGAACAGTAACGTTCTGTTCAAATAACTTTGTGCAAGTATTACTTATGGACAAATGAATTATAATATCTTTACATGAATGCTGGGGAAAACTTTTATAACTTGAAGCAGGTCAGTTTTGCTTCTGATATACAAAGTTAAGGTTGAGTGTCTGTCCTGAAGTTATCACATAGTCAGTACCAGTCTTTCATTTAAGCTCTGAGTGAGGAAGATAAAAAAATAGAGAACATTCTTTGTACTCACTGTTAATGACTAAAAGCCAAATTTAGGTAGATTTTTTTTTATTTTCATCTTGCTGTCACAGAGACTGATGGAAATTTGTACATGGAGTTGCATGTCATGTTATGTCAAGGTATTGTGATTGCTAACCATGGTCATCCATCCATCTGCCTGTCCATAAACATATTCTAGCATACCAGACAAAGGCCTGCTACCGAAATATTTTAAATCATTGTGGTATTATCAAAATTGGCCCTATGTTCTGGAGGGTATCTTATTTCATATATGGACAAGGAAGGCCAATCTACTTCTACTGAATTGTTTGGCCTTTGGCATTGAAAACGGTATGTGAAACTGTCTCTTGACCCTCTACCTAAATTATCACAAATTTTATGGTATGATCAAAGGTGGCCCTATGTTGTGGGGTATCAGATTTCATTAAGGGATAAAGAGGGAAATTTTGTGAAATATTCATCGCCTAAATTGTTTTGCCTAGGGCTTTAAAATTGGTATAAAGAATTGTCTAATGGTCCTCTGCCAATACTTTTCAAATTATATTGGTACAATGAAAAGAGGCCCTGTGTATTTTAGCATCAGACAAAGCAAGAAATCTTATGTAATCTTTATACCCCAGCAAAACGAATGTTTTATTATACCCCCGCAAAACGAATGTTTAAGGGGGTATACTGGAATCAACCTGTCTGTATGTATGTATGTCTGTCTGTCCGTGGACAAAATACTTCTCCAGAGCATATCTTCTAAACCATATGTGTTAGCAACTTAAAACTTGCTACACTCATAGATCTCATTGTGGGCAAGTGTCCTATGTACGGATCGTTACTCTGCCACGCCCACTTTTACAGTTATTGCCTTTTGTTGTTTGTACCCTTACACTTTGTTTAGACCATATCTTCTACACCACAAGTGCTAGCAACTTCAAACTTGGTACACTTATACATCTTATTATGGGGAAGTGTCTTGTACAAGAATCATTACTCAGGCATGCATACCATTTGAGTGATTGTCCTTTGTTGTTTTTACCCTTGCAATTGTGTCCGGAACATATCTTTCATTAGTGCTAGCAACTTCGAAATAAGTACACTTATAGATCTCATTGTGAGGAAGTGTCATGTAAAACATCTGTTACTCTGTCATGCCAACTTTAAGAATTATTGCCCTTTGTTGTTTGTACCCTTGCATTTTTGTCTACACCTTATCTTCTAAACCATAAGTGCTAGCAACTTTAAGCTTGATACACTTATTGCCCTTTTTGTAATCAAAGTTTGTGCGGGGGTATCAAGTCACATCCTGTGACAGTTCTAGTTTTCTCCTGAATCATTTGACCTAGGGCTTTCAATTTGCTGTGTAGAACCACCTCATGGCTCTCTACCAATATCCTTCAAAATATTGTGGTACAATGACAATTTGTCATATGTTGTTTGATATTTTATTTCATAAGAGACAACGTAAGAAATCATGCACATTCTTTTTCTCCTGTAGAAACAGTTTGGCTTATGTCTTTGAAATTTGATTTGAAGAATTGTCTAAAAGGCCCACTACCAAAGCACATCAAATCTCTTTGGTTCTGTGAAATTTGCCCTATGTTGTAGAATATCAAATTTCTTTCATTCATCTTCTACCACAAAACTATTTAACCAATGACTTTATAATGTGGTGTGTAGAATTGTGTAATGATCATCCATCAAAACACTTCAAAGTTTTGTAGTATTATGAAATTTGGCTCTATGTTGTGGAGAGATTCTATATCAGCTTCCATATATAGACAAAGAACTCTAGAGCAAACCTCTCTTGATAAATCAATTTTTCAGAGACCCTATATTGAGGTTTTTGCATGTATCATGGCAGCATGACTATCTGTCAAAATTCTTCAAATTCCCTTCTTACAATGACAATTGGCTGGAAGTTGTGGGTCTAGGATGAGACAAAAGATATCAAATACAATCATTTCCTCAAAGCCTCAATGTTCTGTACGATGAGAGATAAATTGCCTTTTTGGCTCTCATGTCCTGATAAGTTTATGGTATTCTGTGGAACACCGTAATTTTCAGAACACAGGGTTGCCACGCGTCAGGGAAAAGTCAGGGAAATTTAAATTTTTTCAAGGTCAGGGAATTGTCAGGGAATTTTGTGAACTGTCAGGGAAATTTGAAAATACTGGCAAATGTCAGGGAATTGTCAGGGAATTTTGATAAAATAAGATAAGTGCCATAAAATTAATGATTATCAACATCATCTTCAAAAATTGCTCGGAAACATCGCGAGTTACCACGAAAATACTGCGATGAAACATGTCAGGGAATTTTCCAATTTTGTCAGGGAAATGTCAGGGAATTGTCAGGGAATTTTATTTCCTCTGAACAGTGGCAACCCTGGAACAGAAAGCAATAGCTTATAAATTGCTGTCTTGTCTGTTTCTCCTGTTGTCCTATTAATAACAGAGTGCTGGAAGGCAGTGGTAGAGAAATGTTTAAAGTAGTGTTTTCTTCATTATAGACACAACCTATAATATCCTATATTTCTGGCTTACTAATACCTATATTTTTGGGACATACCTATATTTTTGACACCATAAGTCACTGGGCACCCTGTGTTTGGGAAAGGGTTAAATTTTGTTGTTCGATGGGTTAATAGGACTTTTTTCAAGTGAGAAATAATGAAATCCATTCATTATTTATCCTTCATCAAAGCACCGAGCTCAGACATTTTATTGTGTACACATTTAAACCATTCCCACATAATGAAGCTTTTAGACGCCCCACTAGATAAATACTTTGGAAAATATTGTTGAAATCAGAAAATGAAGACTTCGCTTGTGGCAAGTAATTTTATTTCTCACAATGTTTACTAACCAAAAGTACTAAAAGAAATATAAAATTTTATTTACTTGGAAGTTGTTTCCTGGAACATCTTTGAATTTAGAGGCATCTAGACTTTGTCGCCTGCTAATACATAAGTATTATTTCAGCTTGAGAAAAGGAAAGAGAGGAGAGAAGAAGCAGAAAAAGCTTTGGCTCAAGCTGAAGAGGCTGGTAATTATCTTCTAATTGTCTGTAACTTTTCTCTCTGGCTTAACCAGTTTCCCAAACACCGACGCCTTGCAAGTAGAAAACATTGTGGAAAATGAAGAAATTGCTTGTCACAAGCAATTTCTTCATTTTCCACAATGCTTTACAAAGCCTTTATTTTTTGGGGCGTCCAAAAGCGTCAATGTGTGCATTGTGTGGGAAAGGGTTAAGTGACACCTATTTTTAGCTTGACTTTTCAATGAAAATGAGAGCTTATACTGTCACCCGGGCGTCTGCGTTTGCGGCGGCATTGCAACAAAGGTTAAAGTTTTTTCAAACATCAATAACTTCCATACTATCAAAGGGATTCAACCCAAACTTTGAATACTTATTCACCATCACACCCTCTACCTTACTACCAGGGCCCATGACCCTGGCTCCACTATATTTGGAGTTATGCCCCCTTTATACTAAGCAACTTAGAAAGTCGAGCGCGCTGTCTTGGGACAGCTCTTGTGTCATCTGCAGAAGGTTTCAAATTGGACCACTCGTAAATTTTATTGTTTGGGAAAGGGCTAATTATAGAATGTTGTGACTTCATGGCAGTAGTAACATGCAGGAATTCTTAGCTCTTTCCTATATAAGGACTGGTTTTGATGCCCCTAATAGACCAAGCTTGATAAAACATTGAGGCAAAAGAAGTAAAATGCTGATAACCAGTATTTTCTCCTTATTCCTCAAGATTTTCTTGGCTAATATTGTATATTAACCCTTTCTTAATGTTGGTATGTCTTCTGTAATGCTCAAATTGGAGCATCCAAAACTTTTGTCATATGTGAAAGAATTAAATTTGAATTATTTGTTTGAATTGCAGGAGATACTGAGAATGTAGAAAAGTTCAACAGAAGACTTGTTAAAGTGACGAAACAACACAACGAAGAATGTAAAGAGTTGTTGAAGTTGATGGGTATTCCTTATGTTGATGTGAGTAAATGTTGAGTTGTCCTTAACCCTTTCCCAAACAAGACCATTGTTTTCACATCTGTATGGGAAATGGCTTGGGAAAACATTGAGACAAAAAGAAGAAACTGCTGATGACCAGCAGTTTCTTCTGTCTCAATATTTTTTGCCATTTTATACATACATTCTATCTTAACAATATCCCTTTTGTCGTCTGCAGCAGCTTTTGAATTGGATCATCTTAAAAGTTTGCTGTTTGGGAAAGGGTTAACACATTAGCTTTGCTTTAGACTTGTCCAGATTTAAAGATGCTGCAGACTTGTCCAAATGACAAAACAACACAATGAAGAATGTAAAGAGTTGTTGAAGTTGATGGGTATTCCTTACGTAGATGTGAGTAAATATTGAGTTGTATTTTAACCCTTTCCCAAACAAGACTGTTGTTTTCACATCTCTATTAGAAATGGCTTGGGAAAACATTCAGACAAAAGAAGAAACTGCTGATGACCAGCAGTTTCTCCTTTTGTCTCAATATTTTTTGCCATTTTATACATACATTCTATCTTAACAATATCCCTTTTGTCGTCTGCAGCAGCTTTTGAATTGGATCATCTTAAAAGTTTGCTGTTTGGGAAAGGGTTAAAACATTAGCTTTGCTTTAGACTTGTCCAAATTTAAAGATGCTGCAGACTTGTCCAAATGATAAAACAAAGCAACAGAAAATGTAAAAATGTTCTGAAGTTGATTGATATTCCATATGTATGTAGATTTGCAAAAATTGTAATGTTGATAACAATTGATAAATAATGCATGTTTTTGACCCCCAAAAAAGAGAAAGCTTTGAAGAGCTTTGTGGGAAGAGACATTTGATTAAATGAATGTCTTGATTGAGCTGTTAGTTTCGTTGAGAGAAATATTTTCTAATATTTTTCAAACATTGCATGAATACCAGGTGACAAAATTTTAGACTAGTCCAAATTTAAAGATGTTGCAGACAATAATTTCAAGTGGATGAAATTTTAATTTGTTTAGTCTTTCGGGACATAGTAGGAAATGAAGAAATTGCTTGTCACAATCAATTTTTAGCTCCACTGGCCGAAGGCCAGCGGGGCTTATGTCATGGCCCTGTGTCCGTCGTGCGTCCGTCCGTCCGTGCGTGCGTCCGTGCGTGCGTGCGTAAACAATTTTCAAACATCTTCTTCTCCAAAACTACTGGACCAATTTCAACCAAACTTCACAGGAATCATCCTTGCATGAATCTCTACCAAATTCCTTCAAAAGAATAAAATCTATGCAGAACTTGAATTTTAATTAATTTTATTGAATTAAATTTTCGAAAAATCTTTAAAAATTCTTCCTTTCCAAAACTACTGGACCAATTTCAACCAAACTTCACAGAAATCTTCCTTGTATGAATCTCTACCAAATTCCTTCAAAAGAATAAAATCCGCGCAGAACTTGAATTTTAATTAATTTAATTGATTTAAATTTTCGAAAAATCTTTAAAAATTCTTCTTCTCCAAAACTACTGGACCAATTTCAACCAAACTTAACAAAAATCTTCCTTGCATGAATCTCTACTATAGTCTTTCAAAAGAATAAAATCTATGCAGAACTTGAATTTTAATTAACTTAATTGAATTAAATTTTTGAAAAATCTTTAAAAATTCTTCTTCTCCAAAACTACTGGACCAATTTCAACCAAACTTAACAAAAATCTTCCTTGCATGAATCTCTACAATAGTCTTTCAAAAGAATAAAATCTATGCAGAACTTGAATTTTAATTAACTTAATTGAATTAAATTTTTGAAAAATCTTTAAAATTTCTTCTTCTCCAAAACTACTGGACCAATTTCAACCAAACTTCACAGAAATCTTCCTTGCATGAATCTCTACTAAATTCCTTCAAAAGAATAAAATCCGCGCAAAACTTGAATTTTAAATAATTTTATTGATTTAAATTTTAGAAAAATCCTTAAAAATTTTTTTTCTTCAAAACAACTGGACCAATTTTAACCAAACTTTACAGAAATGTTCCTTGTATCAATCTCTTCTTAATTCCTTCAAAAAAATAAATTCCATTTATAACTTAAATTTTAAATAATTTAATTAAATTGAATTTTCGAAAAATCTTTAAAAATTCTTCTCCAAAACTACTAGACCAATTTCAACCAAACTTTACAGAAATGTTCCTTGCATTAATCTCTTCTTAATTCCTAAAAAAAAAAAAATTCTATGTAGCACTTAAATTTTGAATAATTAAATTAAATTGAATTTTCAAAAAATCTTCTTTTCCAAAACTACTGGACCAATTTTAACCAAACTTCACACGAATCTTCCTTGCATTTATCTCCTCTAAATTCCTTGAAAAAATAATTTTCGTGTAGAACTTAAATTTTAATAAATTTAATTAAATTGAATTTTTCGAAAAGTTGTCAAACAATCTTCTTCTCCAAAACTACAGGACCAATTTCAACCAAACTTCACAGGAATCTTCCTTGCATGAATCTCTTCCAAATTCTTTCACGATCGGATTAAAAACTTGGCTGTTGTGGGCTAGGCTTTTTTTGGCTATATGAAACAGTGTAATTTTAAGAAAATTTTAAAAACATTTCTGCTCCTCAATCACTTATTGGATTTCATTCTGGTGTAGCATGAATCTTCTTTGAATAGACCTCTATTGTATTCCTTGAAGAAGTTCGTAGTCTAAATGTCTAAAAGCCAGTGGAGCGATACAGGGCCATCTTGGCCCTCTTGTTTCCTTATTCACAATGTTTTCCAAATCCTTTATCTTGGTTGGGCGTCAAAGGTCAATATGTGTTAATGGATTAAATGTGTATATTTTGTAGGCACCGTGTGAAGCAGAAGCTCAGTGTGCAGCTCTAGTTAAGGCTGGTAAAGTATGGGCTACTGGCACAGAAGATATGGACTCACTCACATTTGGCTCAAATGTTGTTGGTACATGACATACATTACATGAATAATTGACCAAACGCCGGCTTTCAATCAAAACCATGGATAAGCCAATGGCCGCTCAGTAAAATGCCACATCACCATTGTTATGCCCCCTTTCGAAGAAAATGGGGGTATATTGTTTTGCAAGTGTCGGTCGGTCGGAAGGTCGGTCGGTCCGTATGTCGGTCGGTCTGTCCGTAGACCAAACCTTGTCCAGAGCATAACTCGAAAAGTATTAAAGGTAGAATCATGAAACTTCATAGGTGGATAGATCTCATTATGGAGAGGTGCAGTGCACAAGAACCATAACTCTGCCGATCAAATTTTTTGAGTTATTGCCCTTTGTTGATTTTATAACTTGATTCTTGTCCGGAGCATAACTCAAAAAGTATGTAAGGTACAATCATGAAACTTTACAGGTGGATAGATCTCATTATGGAGAGGTGCAGTGCACAAGAACCGTAACTCTGCCAATCAAATTTTTTGAGTAATTGCCCTTTGTTGATTTTCAAACTTGATTTTTGTCCGGAGCATAACTCAAAAACTATGTTAGGTAGAATCATGAAACTTTACAGGTGAATAGATCTCATTATGGAGAGGTGCAGTGCACAAGAACCGTAACTCTGCTGATCAAATTTTTTGAGTTATTGCCCTTTGTTGATTTTCAAACTTGATTATTGTCCGGAGCATAACTCAAAAAGTATGTAAGGCAGAATCATGAAACTTAATAGGTAGATAGATCTCATTATGGAGAGGTGCAGTGCACAAGAACTGTAACTCTGCTGATAAATTTTTTTGAGTTATTGCCCTTTGTTGATTTTCAAACTTGATTATTGTCCGGAGCATAACTCAAAAAGTATGTAAGGTACAATCATGAAACTTAATAGGTGCATAGATCTCATTATGGAGAGGTGCAGTGCACAAGAACCGTAACTCTGCCGATCAAATTTTCTGAGTTATTGCCCTTTGTTGAGTTTATAACTTGATTCTTGTCTGGAGCACAACTCAAAAAATATGTAAGGTAGAATCATGAAACTTTACAGGTGAATAGATTTTATTATGGAGAGGTGCAGTGTACAAGAACCGTAACTCTGCCAATCAAATTCTTGGAGTTATTGCCCTTTGTTGATTTTTACACTCAATTCTTAACCTTGCCTATATCTCATGTCCTTTTACACATACAGCCTTGATATCTCACACATAGATACCTCCTATCAACATCGTTCAGATTTAACCATGACCTTGGACCTTGTGACCTTGACCTTGGAGTTTGACCAATTTTGAAAAAATTAAACCCGGCAAATATCTCATGACCTTTTACAAATACAGCCTTGATATTTCACACATGGACACATCTTACCAAGACCTTTCATAATTGACCATGACCTTGGACTCTGTGACTTTGACCTTGGAGTTTGACCTACTTTTGAAAAACTTCAACCTGACCGATATATCATGTCCTTTTACACATGCAGCCTTGATATTTGACACATGGAAACCTCCGACCAAGACCTATCACATACGACTATGACCTTGAACCATGTGGCCTTGACCTTGGAGTTTAACCTACTTTTAAATAAATTAAACTGGGCCTATATCTTATGTGCTATTACACATACAGCCTTGGTATTTCACACATGGACACATCTTACCAAGACCTTTCACATTTGACCATGACCTTGTGACCTTGGACTTTGACCTACTTTAAAAAAAACTTTAATCTAGCCGATATATCATGTCCTTTTACACATACAGCCTTGGTATTTCACACATGGACACCTACGACCAAGACCTTTCACATTTGACCATGACCTTGGACCTTGTGACCTTGACCTTGGTGTTTAACCTACTTTAATAATACATTAATCTGGCCTATATTTCATGTCATTTTACATTTACAGCCTTGATATTTCATACATGGTCACTTCCAACCAAGATATTTCACTTTTGACCATGACCTTGACCTTGGAGTTTGACCTACTTTAAAAAAAAAAAACTTAAACTGGGCCTATATCTCATGTCCTGTTACCTATACAGTCTCAATATTTTACACATGGACACCCCCTACCAAGACCTTTCACATTTGACCATGACCTTGGCCTGTATGTCATTGACCTTTGATTTTTACATACTTTTAGAAATCTTTAACATAGCCTTTATCTTATGTCCTATTACACCTACAGCCTTGATATTTCACACATAGACACCTCCTACCAAGACCTTTCACATTTGACCATGACTTTGAATATTGCAACCTTGACCTTGGAGTTTGACCTACTTTTAAAAAGACTGAAACCAGGCATATATATCATGTCCTTTTACACCTACAGCCTTGATATTTCACACATGGACACCTCCAACCAAGACCTTTCACATTTGACCATGACCTTGACATTTGGCCTACTTGTAAAAACTTAAACCTGGCCTATGTTTCATTTTACTTTTAAATATACAGCTTTGATATTTCGCACATAGACACCTCCTACCAAGACCTTTCATATGTGACCATGACCTTGGACCTTGTTAACTTGACCTTGGACTTTGACCAACATCAAATGTAGGCCCTTGAGGGGGCATATATGTTTTACAAACATCTCTTGTTTGTCTTAAATTCTTCGTTGCACGTGGTATTGTATTGATCTATCGACTGACAATCAAAACAATCGACATACCAATGCCCCCATTGTTTGTACTAGATTCTACGTTTGGTGGAGGGATCTATCGATTGGCGTTTGGTCAATTGTCTATATTTTGTAGGCACCCTGTGAAGCAGAAGCTCAGTGTGCAGCTCTAGTTAAGGCTGGTAAAGTTTGGGCTACTGGCACGGAAGATATGGACTCACTCACATTTGGCTCAAATGTTGTTGGTACATGACATACATTACATGAATAATTGTCTATATTTTGTAGGCACCCTGTGAGGCAGAAGCTCAGTGTGCAGCTCTAGTTAAGGCTGGTAAAGTTTGGGCTACTGGCACGGAAGATATGGACTCACTCACATTTGGCTCAAATGTTGTTTTACGGCATCTCACCTTTAGTGAAGCAAGGTAGGCAGGTTGTTGTCTTTATTCTGATATCACATGTTTACCCGTTTTCCTCGTAAACACACCTTTCCTGTCATACCATGTTTAAAGGTCAAGGTCAAAGAAGTTTTTTGAAAAAAATTGTTCTGTTCTTTTGATTTCCATTTGCTGGAAGGGTCGTATTATGTTATGACCATAAGCATTCCGCAACTGTAAGTTTCAATTTGAATTTGGTCTAATTTGCTACAATGAAATTCCATGGTATCTAGGTTTGCACGCCACTTTTGAAATTCAGATGACTCCTGTTACAGTGATTCTTGAGGTATCTTCTCTACAGTGGCGTAGGAAGGTTTATAATATTTGGGGGCCAAACATTACAGTAAATGGAAATATGGGTGTATTATGAGGGGCCATAGGGGGGGGGGGGCAGGCCCCTTTTCTGAATTATTGGGGGGGAGGGGGCCTGCCCCCCTCTCTTCTTACGCCTATGCTTTAATTTGAAAATGCCCAATTTCACTCAGAAGCCCCCTTTGGGCGTATCTGCGCAGATTTGTGGAGCTTATGTTGAAGGATGTAGAGAAATAGGGCTCTTGTGTTTTACAAACATATCTTTTTACTATATGTTGTGACCTAGAGTATATAAATATAAGATCTTTCAATAGAATCAGAGTTTGATAGTTAAAATGATTCCTCGATCTTTAAATCTTTTATTGATGTATCAAACCTGATGCCATAACTTTTAATTCTGAAATGTTCGTTACAGAAAAATGCCAATTAAGGAGTACCATTATGACAAAGTTATAGAAGAGCTGGAATTATCAAAAGATCAGGTATATAGTATAATCTGTTTGATGCACTGATTGTGTGACTTGTATTTCTTAATTTTGTCCCGAGAGCTGAAGTAAAAAAATAAAAACAAATTGAAGAAAATACTATTTGAGCCATATATTTGTGTATTGCTTTATAACCCATTCCCTATAAGATATTTTCATTTTGAAAACATTGTGGAAAATGATGTGACAAGCAATTTCTTCATTTCCCACAATGTTTTCTATCCCTAAAGACCAAGAAATTTTAAAATTCATGCACTTAGAATTTTCGTCTGCAACATCTTTGAATTTGGATCGCCCTAAAATTTTGTCGTTTGGTTATGGGTTAAGGTTTACATTCTTGTTTGGTACTGTCCATAGCTACAAATGATATTGCTTTGAAAATTGGAGCATGTTTGATGGACCACAATCTCAGGCTGTCAACCGATTCCTATTTTCCTATAAAACTCCTATATTTTGGGTCCAATTCCTATATTTTCAAGCACCTCCTATATTCCTATAATTCTCCTATATTTTGAAAATGTTTCCTATATTTTTTGGTAAAATTATTGTCGATGAATGATAAGATAGAAAATATTGCTTTGATACTGCTCTTTGCTTCTTTAGTCTTCTGGCAAGAGAATTTTTGTCTTCCTTTATATCATCAACATCCTGTATAATGTTTTAGTGCTTTTCGTCTGTTCATCATCATTGATTTGTACAATGCTATTGAATAGGACACAAGCTTTTAAGGTGCACATTAAACAGATGATGAGGATCATGATGATGCTGTGTAGTAGCTACTTTCTGGATTGTGATGCTATGGAACTGAAATGATTACTGTATTAGCTCACCTTAGCATTAAGTGCTGAGGGTTAGACATTGTGTTCACTCACCATCCTTTGTCTGCCTGTCTGTCCACAGTTAGAAAATAATTTTCCATACAGACTAGAGTTTTTAAATTTTGTATGTAGAATCTCAAGGCCCTTTTACCGAAATTGCTTCAAATTATATTGGTACAATGAAATTTGACACTAAGTTGTGGGGTACCGACATTCATGTAGACAGAAAGAAGGAAATCTTGTACAATCATCTACTCTAATACTATTTGGCTTAGGGCTTTAAAATTTAGTCTGTGAAATTGTCTTGTAGCCCTGGCAAAATATTTCCAATCATTACCGGGTATTTTACAATGAAAATTAGCCCTGTGTTGTTAGTATCAGATTTCAAATATAGAGACAAAAAGGAAATCTAGGCTAAATTTTACTTCTGAATGGTTTGGCATAGGGCTTTGAAATTTGGTGTGTTGAATTGAGTCCTCTGTCAAGATACTTTTAATTATTGTGCTACAATTAATTTGGGTCATATGTTGTGAAATATCATATTCCATATAGAGACAAAGGAGTAAATCTTCAACAATCTTCTAATGTATTTATGTTTGATCTATTACTTTGAAATTCGGTGTGTAGAATTGTCCAATGGCCTTCTATCAAAATTCTTGAAAGTTTTGTGGTGCAATCAAAATTGGTCCTATGTTGTGTGATATTCATAATTGGATTACATATGGAGACAAAGAAAGAAATCTTGTACAATCTTCTAAAAAATCCTTTGTCAGAGATCCTTTATTGAAATTGTGTATGTATCATGGCATCATTACTCTATCAAAATTCTTTGTGTTTTCTTGCAATGAAAATTGACTGGAAATTGTTGGTCTGGGATGAGGCAGGAGGTATCTGACATATACAAGCCTCAAGTGTTCTCTAATTAATGTGTGTGATATATGGCCATCTTGACTCTCTTGTCTACATTGAACACAAAGACATTAACATTATAACAAACTAGTCAGGGTAAAAACTGTTAGTATAACACAAAGCTTTCAGCGACATTATGGCCATGGCTGTAAGATCTTTTTGGCTGAATATGTTTATATAAACAGAAGACATTCAAATTGCTTCAACAGACATCTGGATTTTCAAAATTTTCTTGGGGGAGGACACAAACCCCCCACCCGCCTTCAGAGATGTTGTCTCTCGTTTGCTCTCCCACATCTGTACCTTTTGCACTTGTTTAAATCACCATTTTCAGTGTTTGTGCCCCCTTTTAAAAAAGCATGACAACCCCTGATGAAAAAAAAAGTCCTATATTTTAACTCAAAATGGGCTAAAAGCTCCTATTTTTCTCGAAAAATATTCCTATTAAAACTCCTATATTTATAAGAAGACCAGGTTGACAGCCTGCAATCTTTGGTTAACCCTTTTCCAAATGGCAAAATTATGGGTGATCCATTTTAAAACCTAATGCAGCCATCCAAATAGATATTGAAAAAGACTGGATTTGTGTAATATATAGAATAGAAAACATTAAGGCAAAAGGAGAAACTGCTGGTCATCAGCAGTTTCTCCTTTTGTCTCAATGTTTTCCCAAGCAATATATATCGGGGATGTCAAAACCAGGTCTTGAATGGGAAAGATTTAACCCATTACAACACTGTGACACCTTTTGACGCCCTATAAAATAAAGGCTTTAGAAAACCTTGTGGAAAACGAAGACATTGCTTGTGACAAACAATTTCTTCATTTACCACAATGTTTTCTACACAAAAAACACCAGTAATTTGTAAATTCTATGCATTTGATATTGACGTCTGCAGCACCTTTGAATTAGGAACAGACCAAAATTTTGTCGTCTGGTAATGGGTTAATTTCAAAGTCCCATAACTCTGATAAACTTGTACTTCTCTTCCAGTTTATAGACCTGTGTATATTACTTGGCTGTGATTATTGTGAATCTATACGGGGCATTGGACCAAAGAGGGCTGTAGATTTGATCAAGCAGCATAAATGTATAGAAGATATTATCAAGAATCTCGATTCAAAGGTAAGCAAATACGAGTCATTTACCCTTGGGGCGTCCGTGGCCGAGTGGTTAGAGTCACTGACTCAGGATCACTTGCCCCTCACCTCTGTGGGTTCGAATCCCGCCAGGGACATATGAACTTTCATGTGAGGAAGCTATCCAGCTGGCTTGAGGAACGTCTGTGGTTCTACCCAGGTGCCCCCTTGGGGTCTTCCTCCACCATTCAAAGCTTGAAACAGGTAAAAAAAGAAGGGAGTTCCTTCCTTGGCACGCCCAGTCTACTACAGTGTTGCATCCAGGGCGCGCGATCGCGCGATTCCCGCTGATTTTAATTTCACTCCCGCAATTTCAAAATTTCGAGGGTGGCAACTCTCGCAGAATAGGGGATAATCGCCCCCTTTTCAAAAGTCATTGCGCAGCAAAATTGCATTTCACAAGAAAATCAAAACATGTTTGTAAAAAGATCCGTCCGAAAAAGGGTTTTCCTGGGAAATTCCCTAATGACGCAGTTGAATTAGGGGAAGTAACCCTGTTGGTAATAAGACACTCGGCTATTTTCGTAAACTGCAACCTAGTCGTAGATTGGCCGAGAGTAGTTCCGATTTAAAACGACCATCCCTCGGCTGATCTACGGAGAACGGAAATAGCCGAGAACTGCTGTGACAGTCAAATGACGTCATTCATTGGATTTCAAGCGTGTAAACACAACGTGTTGAAAATTACGAATGTAGAGTTCGTTTGAAATAGTAGAATAGATTGAAACCATATTTCTCGGGTAAGCTAGATGCAACCTAAACGGATTACGAACTTTTCCAAGTCGGGTACTGACCTGCAACTGATGATTTGTTAGTCAGGGATGTACCGGTACAGGAATACGCGCCCGGTCACGAAAAAAAAAAGAAATAAAACATCACGAATTAAGGAATCGTGGAAAAAGACAATGCTGTGCTGAAAGGGTATGTTATGTAATTTATGTTAAAAATCGAGTTAGAGAACCCCATGTACGACCTCCCTCATCAGCGTGTAGCTCTACCATACGGTGTTTATACATGATTTGATCAGAAAATACAAATGTATTAGCTGCGCGCTCAAAATTTTTACTCCCCCCTTTTTGAAAATTTGATGGGGGATCTCCCCCTCTCTGGGCTCATCCTGGATGCAACACTGTACTACTCGGTCATATGGAAATGTCCGGCAACCGAGGATAAATAACCTAAAAACACACACACACTCATTTACCCTGTTCCAAACAAAATCTGGTTTTGAGGCTTTGGAAAATATTGAGATAAATGAACAAAATGCTGCTTACCTGATAATGCCATTCAATCATTCCCTTTCTATTGTTTTTGAAAGCCATGTTCCTTTAACCCATTTCCACACAGTGAAGCTTTTTGGCATTCCGGAAGAAAAAGGATTTGGAAAACATTTCTCCTTTCCCACAATCTTTTATACCCAGAAAGACCAAAAATCTAAATTTTCGTTCTCTTGAGATTGATATATGCAACACCTTTGAATTGGGATAAGAGTAAATGTTTTGTCGTCATGTAAAGGGTTATGATAGTTAACTTAGATAGTCAGTAACATCCTTAAAAGTACAATGGCATACTTCCTTCCAAAACAACAAAATTACAGTATGACCCAATTTATAGGCTGCTTCAGACTACAAAATGTATATGTCAAATTAGTTCTTGTTTGGGAAAGGGTTTTAAGTACAGCACATGTTTGTAAATGTGCAGTGATATCTGATATGCATTTCAATACAAAGACTTCCGTAACCAGTTTAAAAAAAAATGTCCTATTTGTCATGCTTTAATGAACAAGGATAGCATTTTAGATTATTATCTTATTCAAAAAAATGTTTAATCCTTTACAGTACTTGTTCACAAGATAAAGATTTTATGTGAAATAATTGATTTTGCAAGACTATTGTTTAGGCTTTTGTTAAATCATACATACCCATCATGAATAAATGCTAGAAAGTAATTATTTTTGGCATTCATCACTAAGCCCTGCCATTTTTCTACCTAATATGAAGGAAACATAAGATGAAATTCATAAAACATTGAATTTGATGAATGTTTTTTCATTGATGTTTCGCTACCTGTAATCATTGGGCCCAATAGAATAAGTCTCATAAATGTTTGTACAAGTCTAAAATGTTGCCGTCTGGTAATGAGGTGATATATTTTCCTTCCAGAAATACACAGTACCAGAAGACTGGATGTTTAAAGAAGCCAGAGAACTGTTCCAGTCACCAGAAGTGACAGACCCTGAGACCATTGATGTAAGATACTTTTCAATTCCAATAATTTTTGTGCTAAAAATAAACTGGGTGTACCATTATTTATTGATAAACTGTAGGTGTTGTTATAAAATCTTGTAACTAGGGATTGATGATTGAACCAAGCTGTAGTTACGAGATTCTATAACAACACCGACAAAATACTATTGTTTGTCGGAAATCGTGTCACACTTTACTTGGTAAAACTGATCCCTATTACAATTGAGCCAGGATCTGAAAGGGTCCCTTATTGCATTTTAGACTTTCATCTTCATGTGTCCAGATCAGCCTGTACCTAGGTGGAGATTGATAAGGATCCATACAGCTCCCTTACAACTGCTTCAGGTTATGAAGAAACTATTGGAGAACAGCATGGACCCTGATTAGACAGTGCATATGTACAGTGCAAAGGCTGGTCAGGATCCAGATTGTTCTCAATGCCATAAAGGAATTTTGTAGTGTAACTTTTCATAGAATGGGGAGGGGGCGCTATTCCGGCCAACCAGGTGTCGGCGTAATGATTTGGTTAAGTGTTTACGTGCAACGGTCAGATCTCTATTTCTACTAATGCTATTGCTCTGACACTTTGCACATGCTGCTATAACCAGTCTGCCTTTTTGCTGGTATAACCAAGGATTATTACAACTTATGTTGCAGCTGAAATGGCAGGAGCCAAAAGTAGATGATCTGGTTGACTTTATGGTGAATAAGAAACAGTTTAGGTGAGTCTGTTTAGCCCTTTCTGAAATATATCCTGGCTTTGACATCCCTAGTGGATACAATTTCCGAAAGCAATAATTACATTGAGAGAAAAGAATCAATGGCTGATAATCAGCATTTTTTCTTTACCATCAATATTTTCTATTCTACAGCATGCATGTGCTCTGCTTATGACATGAATTATATTGTTGTCTGCTAATCCATTTAAATGAATGTGGTCTAAAATTGTATCATTTGGGAATTGGATGTAGCAATAAAAACAACAATGTTCAACTTGAAATTTGAGCATTCACTCATCATATGGGTCAATAGACACACATTATGCCTATGAATTTATGAAAGTCAATACTTGTACTTTTAACCCTTTCCCAGATGACAAAAAATTGGTTGATCCTGTTAGAAAGCGGCTGCAGTTTACAGAATGGGCACTGATAAAGTTATGATTTATGTACAATATAGTAGAGATAATACTGAGTCAAAAAAGAGAAAATGGTGCCTTTTTACGCTCCACAAGATAAAGGATTTTGAAAGCATTGTGAAAAATGAAGAAATTGCTTATGACAATTTTCCACATTGTTTTCTACCCAAAAGGACCAAAAAGTGTAAAATACCATTCACCGTTATCTGCAATATCTTTGAATTTGGACCAGTCTATAGTTTTGCAGTCTTGTAATAGGTTTAAGATGGTTTTCTATCTATTGTTAGTGAGGACAGAATAAGGAATGGTATTAAGAAGCTAGAGAAGGCCAGAACTGGAACAACACAGGGCAGAATAGATGGATTCTTTAAAGTACTACAGCCAGCAAGCACGACACCTAAAAGGAAGGTAGGATCAGACCCAAATCAGTCTGCATAGAATTATGTCTGATCAAGATCCAGGTTGTCCTTTTAGAGCTTTTTTGTAACCTTTTGGAACTATTCTCTGCTCCCGATCCAGGATTTCTTTAAACAGGGTATGAATATACATAGGGGGGGGGGGGGGGGGGGGGGTCCTAGGATCACACAATTTTGATTGAATTCTATATGAAAAACGAAATAATCAGGCCACAGAGGGGATTTAAACGGACAGGGGTTCATTTGAACCTCCTTAATCTGCCACTGGTCTAAAAACTTGAAACCTATAACAACTACAGGCTTAAAGAGAGCATTTATGTTATTCAGAATGTTGTTATGTATGTATTCTAGCTCAATTATTTTTAACCCACTAGCTTATAGTGACGCTTTTTAGCCACCCCATCTTCCTTGATAAAAACTTCAAAAAGCATAATGGAAAATGTATAAATAGATTATTACAGGCAATTCCTGTGTTTCCTTCATAGAATCTCCTAAAAATGTATTATTTCATTGACACTCAGAACTGATGTTTGCAACATCTTTGAATTTGAACCAGTGTATAATGTCTGGTACCAGCCTAAGTTTACATCTTATTGCAGGCAGAAGACTCTAAAGGTGGACAAAAGAAGAAGGCCAAGGGAAATTTCAAGAGGCCAAAGTGATGAACTGAATTAAAACACTGAATTGTATATTGTTATTGTAAATATATGCCACAAACATGAATTTTTAACGATATTATGGATATGAGCTAGGGTGTTGATTTCTGAGAAATTTTGTTATATCTTTAGTCATTAGTGCTAAAAACTATTACCAGGGTCAATTCATGTCTAATTGTGCATCATTGTTTTTCATCAAGAACCTGGTAACTGCAGCTTAAAAGAAGCTGCGGTTACGAGGTTTTCGTTGAAAAGCAGCAATATATTTGTTGTTATGGAAGTCTCACTGCCATGAGGACCCTTTTCAATCTCCTGGCGGCCGCGGCCTTAGCGCAGTTGGTAGCGCATCTGATCCTCATTCGAGAGGTCCCGGGTTCGATACCCGGCCGCGGCTAATACCCTTTCTGACAAAATTGTCACCCACCAATGGGTTTGAAATTGTTGACCTAAGTGGGCGAGCAGCTGGAGGCTCGGTAAGGGTGTTGTGGTAGTACTGGTTTGAGAAACAACAGGAATCCATGGGTAGGTGCTCCAGCCGCCGCGATATGACCCTGGTAGTAGAAAACGGCGTAAAACCCCAATAAACTCAAACTCAATCTCCTGGCTGAATATAATTGAGCATGGATCTGGAAAAAGGGTCCCTTAAAGCATTTGAGACCAACATGGGTCTAGATCAAGCTGTGTATGTGTATCGGTAATCTGATCAAGATCCATGGTCCTTAAGTAGCTTCTTTATTTCTTTGGCAGTTCTAGAACCATGTTACAGAGTTGGGAAATATTTGACCCAGTCCCATACAACAAAAACTAGACTGTCTCAATAGCAAAGAATTTTGTGCAAAAAAGACTGGGTTTTCCGTTATGTTTTGATAAACTGTCATTGTTGTTATAAAATCTCGTAACTACAGCTTGAGACAAATATAATCCAATTTTATTCACCTTTCAGGGTGTGGCTAAGCAAAGAGGTTATTCGACGAGTTTACTTCTTGATATTTTGGTTGATATAAGAGAAAAACATGCGGCACGAGCATGAACACATTTTGAAATTGAAAGACTGTTCCATTATAAAATGAGTTGTTATAAAACCTCGCAACTACAGCCTGATACACACTGTAGTTATAATGTTTTGCAATTAGACCGACGATTTACCGCTAAGCGACAAGGCTGTTTCTCCTCAAGCTAAATGTAATGAACCGTTAATTTGTCTCCGCCCTGACTCCCGAATATAAACAGAATATACTATTGTTTGTCGGAAACTACGCCACAGTTTACTGGATAAAGTTTTCCACTGTTTAATTGTTCCCTAAACATATGTTACGTAGTCCAAAGTGTAGGGTTTGGTTTCTTGGGGTCCGACGCCGTTTTCAACTACTAAGGTTATATCGCACGGCTGGAGCACATAACCATGGATTCCTGTCGTTTCTGAGAGGCAGATGTGCTACCAACTGCGCTATGGCCGCGGCACCAAAGTGGAAGGAGCTGTGGTTGAGAATATGATTGGTGTCAAAAGTAGAATATATATATTGTTTAGTGGAAAATATTGAGGCAAAAGGAGAAAATACTGATATTCAATGTTTTCCCACACTTTTTCTATTTGGGACGTCAAAATCAGGTCTTCTCTTTGAAAGGGTTGGAGATGACAGAACAGGTATTGATAAAAAAAGAATTAATGCACAATGTAGTACAGGAAATAATGTGGCAAAATCAGAAATCGCTGATTATCAGCATGTTCTTTTTTTTTGCCTCAATGTTTTCTCAAACCTCTTCTGTTAAGTAAGCCAAAAGACATCATTGTTAGGGAAAGGGTATAATTGAGTACCCAAAATCGCAATAGTTTGATAAATGTTAGCCAATTTAGATTTGAAGATTTTTGAAAAAGTAAATACACATGGATAATGGGATCTGTCCTCTTAAGTTATGTAACTTGAATATGTGACAATTAAATTGAGAAATAAAAAGAAAAAGCATGATGTTTGAATATTCCCTTATCCTGCATTTTGTGCCAAGGCCATGGCACAATAGTTGTGCATAATTATTCCAAATATGGTATGATTGCTTTCAGTAACAGTCAGTGTCGAATAATCTGATATTTGTCTCCCACTAATGGGTTTATAAACTGTAAACCTAAGTGGGACCAGCAGCTTGAGCCACAGAAAGAATGCTGTGGTTGTACTAGTTAGAAAAATGACAGGAATCCATGGTAAGCTGCTCCAGTTGCAGTCATGACTGATAATCATTGTTTTGGATTTATCTTGGTACCAAATCTCCACCTCCTTGTGACCTCAGTTGTTGACGGGGAATCAAAAACATGACCTGGAAAAGGGTAACCCAACCCACACCATGACTCTTCAATTCACCATAAGATGAAAGCTTCGGAAACCATTGTTGAAAATGAAGAAATTGCTTGTGATAAGCAATTTCTTTATTTCCCACAATGTTTTCTACCAAGAAAGACCAACAAAATGTAAATTTCCATGCACTTAAACCTCGTCTGCACCATCTTTGAATTTAGACCAATCTAAAATTTTGTCTGATATTATAATGGGTTAATCATTTTAGATACTGATGGATTCAGATCAGTTTGTACCTGAATGCAGTCTGATTATGATCTTTGTAAGCGGGTTTGATATCGTGAACCTATGTGGGGGAGTAGCTGGAGGCTCGGTTAGTGTGTTGTGGTAGTACTGGTATGAGAAACGACAGGAATCCATGGTTAGGTGCTCCAGCCGCCGCGATATGACCATAGCAGTTGAAACTGCATAAAACCCCAATAAATCATAAACATGCAATGAAGAAAATTAGAAAAAATATGGATCTTTTATCAGGTTGTGCGTATGCATGCGCTTATCCGGAGCATTGCTGTTCTCCAATGCAATAAGGGCTCTCTTGCAGATCTTAGCTCGTATTCAATCAATTTGTTGACTGGCAAAAACTCATGCCCCATTCTTGCGCAACAGTTATATAAATGTAATGTTCATTATCATTCATAAATAAAGTGTTTCGCCCTTTGGTTATTTTGGTACAAGAAAATACTTTTAATATTATGGGCTTTGATATGGAAAAGAGCCCTCATGACATTTGAGAGTAATAAAGATCTCCATCAGTTCGTGCGTTAAAACAGCTTGATCAGAATTTGTGCTGCTGTCTCAACCCATTAACACACAGTGACACATTTTGACGCCAAACAAAATACAGGCTTTAGGAAAATATTGTTGAAAATGAAGAAATTGCTTGTGACAAGCAATTTCTTCATTTCTCAATGTTTCTACAAATAAAGACAAAAAAAGTATTTTTCACCAAAATTGTCGGCTGCATCTTCTTTAAATTCGGAACAGTCCACAAATTTGCCTAATGGGAAGGGTTTAAACTGCAGCAGGTATATTGATCAGACTGCTGATCTGGGTCCGTGATGGTCTCGACTGAAATAAATCCATTTTCCCTGATCCCAGCTCAAAATTAATGGTTTTAAGGTTTACGAACTGAGAATGAAAACACCACTTTCTAGCCATACGAAATGCATCAAATTACACACACTTGTAAATACCCTTCACATAAGTTGATTCACCAGGCCGGATTTCAAGATAATGCTTCAAGAAGAAAATGATTTACAAATATTATTTTACTCTATTTTCATATGCAAGGGAGGTAATTTTGAACATTTTTGTCAAATATTTCCATAAGTATGCATTAATTCAAAATTCTAAACCATACATAATGCTTATGTTTGTATTTGGAATGGAAATGTAACACAGTTTAGGAATTACTGGCACTTTTCAAATTTCGCCTCTGGCTCTGCATTTCCTTCTCAGTTCGTAAACCTTAAACCTGTTAATGCGACAAAGGGATTTAGGCTAAATCTTTACCGGACGAGCTAACTTTCAACATCACCTGCTTACCCTTTCGTAACGCCAAAATGTTGACTGATCAAATGTGAAAGGCTGAAAGCTACTACTGACGATGATAATAAAGATAGGATTTATATGTACGTTGAATTAGCACAGACAGGTATCGAGGCAAAAGAAGAAAGTGTTGATTATTAGCGATTTTCTCAATGCCTTTTACGTCACCTGGCCGAAGGTCATGGTGACCTATTGCGACCGTTGGAAAGTGTTTGAAACTTGTATTTTTAAAAAAGGCTAAAAGCAGAAATATATTTTTTTTATCGGCATCAATTTTGTCGTTTTCAGCGGATTTCAAACTGGAACGATCCATTCTTATTGTTTTTGAAAGGGTTCAAGATACAGTACATATACAAAGGAGAGAAATTATATTTTGCACATGAATGTTACACGAGTAATGATCGTCCCAGTTGTCAACCCGTGACTCGTTTGTCGGTAATTTCTTGTTCTTTTCAAATCCTATAGTTTCGTGTTGACAGGTCAATAGCTTGTCTGATTGGCAATGATGATTTTCAATAAAATTTAATTATGTTTTCAAACTCTTCTATGTAAAATTAAAGAAGACTATCAACAACAGGATTTTACTGAGAAACAATAGACTACGCTTCTATTCATCTATCCCTTTCCCATTAATACCTGGGCTTGACGTCCCTTGTAGAAAAGGCTTTGGAAACCGTTGAGAGCATTTTCTTCTTTTGTCTCAATGTTTTCCTATATAACTAAAAGAGTGTACCATTAGGAACATTCGTTTTGTCGTTTGCCGCTGTATTCAAATCTGACAACCCTAAGACTTTGTTGTTTGGGCAAGGGCTATAGAAACTTTTTTCGCATTTAGGCCTGCATCTCATTAAAGTGCATCTGTCGAGTTTCACATTATTCGGGTTATTTTCGAAATAAAAAAATAAAAACCAAACCAACAAAAATATCATAAATACCCTTTTCCAAACAAGACGGGGTTTGACGTCTCCGATATGGAATACTTTGGAAAGCATTATTTTTCCCAAATGCTTTCCATTATACGAAAGTCAAATAGGCTACAATTCTTTTTCTTACTTTGTAATTGCGTCCATAACTTTGTCATTGGGAAACGGATAATTCAAGGTTACATATATGTATATCTACTGAATTCATTCAGTTACATGGCCATTATGGCTCATATTTCACATGTTTGTACTTCGCTGTGCAATACCCATTTATAAATCTAATATCACGCGACTTTAGTCAAGGTCAACCTTTTCTGAAAATCCTTAAATCAAATTTGTCTCTACCACTGCTGATTTTATTTACTTTCAAGACTTGTTTCGTATCATTAAGCGAAACCATGCCATCAGTCAAATTTGTAGAACCGGTAGAAACTCGTTTGTCGAAGACACTGTGTGGGATCGTCATTTTACCTCGAGGAGTACGGAATTCGACCTTCCCGATTTTGTTAAATTTAGATTAAAATGACCTTTGACCATTCTTAATACTTATCAAGTTCGTTCAGAATGAATTTGTAGGAAAAGCAAAGAAACTGCTTTATAATTGTTATATTTCAATTATGGATATGCTATATTTATTTCGACATTAAAGTGTTGGTAATTTGTAGATACATTGATGAGGACGTGACCAGATTTTCTACTTAAGAGGACCATGATTAATGAGTTTCCACAGCCCTGGTGCATATTTTGTCAAAGCTTTGACTTTTTGTTGATGTTACTTGTCTTCATTGGTCGATATTTGTACATGTATAGATTATCTAGAGTTGAAACAGTGAAAAACAACGTTTTAACTACTAATTTAAGAGAACATAACTCAACACTTTTAGGTACGATGATGCATCATATCTAAAGTTCTATTCCAATAACTTATGACCGTCTTGATTTTGTTTGGATTCATTTTGGTCGAGATTTGTTGTTTGCTAGAGTGTAAACAACAAATTGTTGACGGACGGACGGAAATTGAACATAAAAACTGACTTTGAGCACTTCCTGCTCATGGTAAACTCACAAAGATACTACCCAACAAATGTCAACCAAATATCGCATTTTTTTCTTCAGCTAAATATAATTGTACATAATTATAGTATGGTTAAAATTTCTAGATACAGAAATCATCGTGGAAAAAAAGTTGTCGAAACTTGTCGGGCTGCGCAGTCTACACAGCCTGGAAAGGGGTCCTTTATATAGCATTAGAGGCCATTAGGTTTCCAAATAAGCATATGTGCCAAATCAGAGTCTGGTCAAGATCCATGTTGTCGAACATTTGTATGCTGTATCGAAGGAGATTTCAAAAAGCAACGAGGAGCTTTATCAGATTGTGCGTATAAATGCATAGTCCTATAGGGACTCATATTTGCCTTAACGTATTCCACCACATATTATATATGATATAATATTATATACCTAACACTTCGTGCAATCTCACCTCCATCTTGGGCGTTATTCGTGACAACGGAAATTGACGAAAATATCCGGATTTACAAATTCGGATTACCTTGCTGACATTGTGGTATCTGTAACTTTCAACGTTTTATTTTATTTTTGTCTTTTTATTAACCCACCTTAGCACGAAGTGCTCGAGGTGAGCTATCATAGATATCCCCATGGTCAAAATTCTTCAAAGAATTGGAATCGGGGTCAGAATGGTGTCAAAAAGTAGGCCATTAGGTAAAATCTTGGTTTTGCTCTAGAAGAAACAGTATTTGCTCAATCATTTTGAAAATTGATCAAAATCTTTGTCTTGGTGATCTCTAGGCCATGTTAAAAATAGGTCATGCTACATCAAAAACTAGGTCACATGGTCAAATGTTATAAAATCCGTCTTTTTGCTCTAGAAGTGCGAATTTTGGCTCAGTTGTTATGAAACTTGCTCAGAATGGTTTTTTAGCTCACCTGAGCACGAAGTGCTCGAGGTGAGTTTTTGTGGTCACTTTTTGTCCGGCGTCCGTCCGTCCGTCCGTCCGTCAACATTTGGGGTGTTTACACTCTATAGCATCCACAAAAGTTACTCAATCTTGATCAAACTTGGCCAAAACAAGTACGATCATAAGTTCTCGGACAAGTTCGACTATGGGCCTGATCGGACCAGAAAGTGCGGAGTTATCTGCCATTGAATGTCAAAAAATGCTGTTTTTAAGTTTGTTTACACTCTAGCATCTACAATTATTGATCAATCAAGACAAAACTTGGACATAATGTTGGAGACCATAAGATCTTGGATGAGGTCAATTTTCAGTCTGATCTGACCAGAAAGATGAGAGTTATGTGCCCTTGAATTGGGCAAAATTGCCACTTTTTTGCTGTATTCAAAAAAGAGTTAATCTAAGGGAAGGAACTCTGATACTACTTTTATTCAGTATAAGTAGAGTTATCTAGTTTGATAGAGGATATAAATAGATTTACACTATTTACCAAACAACAAAATTTTAGCCTAGTCCAAAATCATAGGTGTTGCAGACGACAAGTTCCATTGAACAAAATTTAACTTTTTTGGTCTTTCTTGGTAGAAAACATTGTGGGTAATGAAGAAATTGCTTGTCACAATGTTTTCCAAAGCCTTTATTTTGTGGGGCATCCAAAAGCGCCAATGTGTGGGAAAAGGGCCAATCAAGACAAAACTTGGACACAATGATGAGTTTGATTTTCAGTCTGATCTGATCTGAAAGTCAAGAGTTACGTGCCCTTGAATTTGACAAAATTGCCATTTTCCGCTGTTTTCAACCTTTTTTACACTCTATAATCTACAATTATTGATCAATCAAGACAAAACTTGGACACAATGTTTTAGACCATAAGATCTGGGATTAGTTTGATTTTCAGTCTGATCTAATCAGAAAGTCAAGAGTTATGTGCCCTTGAATTTGACAAAATTGCTGTTTTTTACTGTTTTCGACTTTGTTTACACACTAGAATCTACAATTATTGACCAATCAAGACAAATCTTGGACACAATGTTGGAGACTATAAGATCTCACATAACTTCGATTTTCAGTTTAATCTGATTAGAAAGTCAAGAGTAATGTGCCCTTGAATTTGATAAAATTGCAGTTTTTGGCTGTTTTCGACCTTGTTTATACTCTAGAATCTACAATTATTTATCAATCAAGACAAAACTTGAAGACAATGTTGGGGACTATAAGATCTTGGATTAGTTTGATTTTCAGTCTGATTTGATGAGAATGTTGAGAGTTATGTGCCCTTGAATTTGACAAAATTGCCATTTTCGGCTGGTTTCGACCTTGTTTACATTCTAGAATCTACAATTATTGATCAATCTATACAAAACTTGGACACAATGTTGGGAACCATAAGATCTCATATGAGTTTGATTTTCAGTCTGATCTGATCAGAAAGTCGAGCGTTTTGTGCCCTTGAATTTGACAAAATTGTTGTTTTCGGCTGTTTTCGACCTTGTTTACACTCTGGAATCTACCTTTATGGATCAATCTAGGCAAAACTTGGACACAATTATTAGGGACCATAAGATCTGGGATAAGTTTGGTTTTCAGTCTTAACTGAAGAGAAAATCGAGAGTAATGTGCCCTTGAATTTGATTAGATTGCTGTTTTCGGCTGTTTTCGACCTTGTTTATACTCTAGAATCTACAATTATTTATCAATCAAGACAAAACTTGGATACAATCAGGGCTACAGATAAGTGGAGGTGAAGACATACTAACATTGTTTTTTCGAATTCAAATCCTATGTTGTGGGTACTCATTTGAATCGTCTCGACGAGACAATACAAATGAGTACCTACAACATAGGGTTTGATGATCACTGACAGCATTATTGCAAATTGAAAAGTCACCACCCCCTCTTATCTGGAGCCCTGTACAATGTTTGGCACCATAATTTAGATCTCGGATGAGTTAGATTTTCACAACCCTATTGACCATAAGTTCTTTTTCAGTCTCAAAGTAATAAATATTAATTGAATTGAACAAAAGTGTTGCTCATATCATTTAGGTTCAGGTGAGCGATATAGGACCATCATGGTCCTCTTGTTTTTTTTTTTTTTTTTTTTGTCAATGATATATAGGTCATGTGCAAAAGTGAGCCATGCAAGGTCAAAAAATAGGTCACGAGGTCCTATGTGAACAATCCTTCTTTTGGGTCTAGAAGGGCCAAATTTGTCTCAATTGCTGTGAAAATTGCACATAATGTTTTCTATGTGATATCTATAGTGGGTTGTGTAAAGTCAACATCTAGGCCATGAGGTCAAATGCAATAGTCATTTTTTTGCTCTGAAAGTGCCCAATTGGGTAGTGCAAGGTCAAAACTAGGTCAGGGTGTCAAATTTAATTAAAGTCTTCTTTTGCTCTGGAAGTGCCAATTTTTTGCTCAGTTATTGTGAACTTTTCTCAGAGTTCTTCTCTTGATAATATCTAGGCCATTGAAAGAGCTGGTTTTGCCAGGTCACTGGGTCAAATATTATTTTGCTTTAAAAATCACAATACTAGCTAAATTATTATGAACATTGTTCCGAATGGTTAACTTGATAATATCTTTGCCATGTAAAAAGTGGGTTCTGCTAGGTCAGAAACTAGGTCACTGGGTCAGATCTTGATTTGGTTCTAAGAACCTTAATATTTGCCTAATTATTGTGAAATATGTTCAGAATCTTTATCTTGGTTATCAATCTTTATGTCATAAAAAGTTTGGTCATTTGAGTTAAAAAAAAAAAAAAAAAAAAAAAAAAAAAAAAAAAAAAAGAAAAAAAAACGTCATTTGGTCAAATCTTGTTGTTTGCCCTAAGATCCGTATCTCCAAGCCATGTCTTCACATGTTTTTAAAAAAAGATACTACGGAAACAAGCGATGGACAGCACTTACGTCAATAAGAACGAGTACCTTTTAAATTCCCTCCGTTTGCACTTCGACTCAGTCATTGTTAAAATTGTGTTGAATGTTTATCTTCGTTCATCTAAGAATCATTAGAGTTTCCAAATTTTGCATGTTTTAGGCTATGTCTCAAATCCCTCTCAGGTGAGCGATGCAGGGCCATCTTGGCGCCATTGATTTTTCGTTTGTTTCGTTTTAGGAAACCATGCATCAAAAGTTGTCCTTATCACTTTCACTTTACCTCTTGCAACTTTTTGCAAGGCTCAAATGTATGTCACAAATCAGTACTGAAATTTGATAGTTATATTAACTTTTTAATCTTTTGACACATTTCATTCTTTACAATGAAGAAGGACAAAAAAATAAATGTCAATGTCAATATGTGCATAATACATTGTCACGTTCCATAAAAACACGTTTCTTTATTTGTCCATTTCCCACACTATGTTTTGAAGTATCCAATAAATAATAGTTCGAAAATAATATAGAGACAAGAAAGAAATGCGAGCATTCTTTTTAAAAATGTATAATTACTTTCATACTAGTATACGTTTTATCATATGTTAGCGGCAACAGTATAAATTGTATACAATAATAGACTATTAGTTTTGAAAATTTACAAGAGGAAGTAGAAAAGTGTTTACAACTGTCAGATTAGTCTCCTTTTCCACAAATGATTTAAATAAATTCTCCATGATCCACAAATTTCTTTTATATAGATCTATCTAATTTTTTCTTGTCTGCCTTCTAGGTATATGAATTTTGGCAGGGTTAACCCTTTCCCAAAACAAGACATGGTTTTGACGTCCATATAAGTAAAGGCTTGGGAAAACATAAGGGCAAAAGAAAAAAAATGCTGATGATCAGCATTTTCTCCTTTTGCCACACTATTTTCTGAGCAATATCACACACTATACCTGTCTTTATCAACATTCGTCTTGTCGTCTGCAGCAGCTTTCAAATTGGAACAGTCTGAAACTTTGTCGTTTGGGAAAAGACAAGAAAAAGATAAGTTACATGGTCGCCCGCAGAATCATTTTGTTACAAAACATTATGGAAAATGAAAAAAATGACACAAGCAATTTCTCCATTTTCCACCATGTTTTCCAATGAACGAAGTTATCTTATGAGGCGTTTAAAAGTGTCATCATGTGAGATTGTGTAGAGGAAAGTAGGCTAGCGATCAACATAATTACATTATTACATATCAACCATATTTACTAAAGATTCCAGGTAAACCCATTACTAGACTATACCAGATGGCAGGTCCTTATATATAAAAATATTTTTCAAAAATGTTGTAGATGACAATTTCAAGTGAATGAAATTGTGCATTTTTGTTGTTGTTCTTGGTAGAAAACATTGTGGGAAATGAAGAAATTGCTTTCTCTCGGTCTGTTTCATTACAAAATAGGCATGGTCTACATGTATATATTTTGGCGACAACCAAAAGATCCCGCGGTGACTATGTCATGTCAATGTCAAACTACGAGCTTATTCACAGTGGATAATCACGTGATAGGCTACAATATTTTCAGAAAATCTTCAATAATTTTGTAAATACAGGACCGATTTGAATTCGGTTTGAAGCAGAGAATATGGACAGACGTCACGCATTAGATGGACGTGAATGATTTTTGAAAAATCAACGGATAAAAAAAGTTATTGGTTTATCTTCAATAACTTTTTTATCAGATGATTTTTTAAAAATCCAACACGTCCAGCTTATTCCTGGCATTTTCCCATCTTCTCTGCTTCAAACCGAATTCAAATTGGTCAATTATTAAAAAAGATATTGAAGATTATCGGGAAATCTGAGTCACGTGATTATCCACTGTGTTATTACCAAGATTCGTTGCAGCGGGGAATCTCGCGGCACAGCAATATCAGAAAATCGTCAATGTTTACGATCTTTTGTCCGACTGCGTTAATCATGGCAACATCAATTTTAAACCAAACTCCTTGAAACTTACAACAATTTTATTTTAAATAAATAAATCTGAAATACATGTACACCAAAAATGAATTGTTATGCTTTATTAATTCAAATTTCGTAAACGAATTATACGAACTTTTGTTCATCCCTCGTGCGGGTTATTTTAAAATACTTAACCAATTGGAATTCGGTTTGAAGTAGAGAAGATGGGGGAAAAGGTCAGAAATGTACTGGATGTGGCGGCTCTTTAAAAATCAAAGTACTGAAAGTACTGTTGGGAAGCAAAAATTTGTTAATAATGTAGGCCTGTCCAGAAGTAAAGTACTTTGATTACGTACTTTGATTATCCATTTGAATACCTTGAATACTTTGATACCATGCTGGAGTTGTTGTATTTATTTTAGCACAACCTTCATGCATAGGCTATTTAACGTTTATGAAAATTAACTATTTATAGCTTTGAACATATTTCATAATTCAGTAAACTTGACTGACCCATTTACAAGGAAGGGCATTGGACTGATCTTTGAACCATAATAAAGCAAATTAATACGTCGGTCTTTTCTTCTCTTAGAGACATGATTAATTGTACGTTTCATTTTCAGTCACACAGTTCAATATCTATATGTATAATTTCAGACTTATGGGAGACCGGGGCTAGTCCGCCCTCGGGGCATGTTCGGCCAGAGGCTCTGTAGAGCAGAGATAGAGAGCCCGGAACTAGATTGTTATGTCACCCATGACGTAAACTGTTCGCAGAAAGTTTTTGGTCGCATTGAATAAAAAAACATTGAAATTAGAACACAGTTCTTATTTTTTGACACTGTCAGTTAATTTTCCACATTTGTGTAAATTTTCATTTATAGTAAGATGCGCCATGATTCAGATTTCTTTTTTGTATACTTATGAGGACAATTAAGTCCCTTTTCTGATTAAAACTAAAGATGACGATTTCATGTCATCTAAAAGAAGATGTAACGTGATGTTTCCATGAGGTCGGTCTGGGGCTAGTCCGACTTTTGGGGTCGGGGCAAGTTCGCCCACGACCTATCTTGCACATGCATAAAAAGAATGATTTTGGTTAGAAATGTCATTTCCTGTCACATCTAGATATATCAATCGCAAAGATCTAGCTCTAACTAAAGCGTAAAAAATGGAAAAATTCAAAACCGCTGACCGAACTTGCCCCGGCCCCCTGCTTGTTATTTCCAATGTCCTCTTTCTCGCGATGTTTGGCTGTTAAAACAATACATTTTTTCAATTTATACCTTCATTTGGCAGTCGTATACAGATTCCTAGAAATTTAAACTGTCTAAAAATCCTTTATAATGAATTATAGTTCTGAGCATACCTAGCCCCAATAATCGACCGAACTTGCCCCGTGCATGGGGCAAGTCCGCCCACTACGATCAAAACTAAAACTTGAAATATTCTTTCTTGAAAAGAAACATATAAAAATGATAGAAGCAGTTAGAAAGGCAATCACTCGTAGAACTTATATACTCAACAAAAGAGCTAACGCATCACTTTTTAAAATTGTGACCCATCACACTAAAAGGGACCTTATCCGAACTCCAAAAATCCAAATTTTGACAAACTTGTCAGATTCAGCACAGGTCAACAAGATCCCGTATGCGAAAAATGAACATATAGTGATATAGGGAAAACATTCCGGATTTAGGAAATTGCACAAAAGTGAAAAGTGTCGGCCCTAGTCTGGCTGCGCGGACTGCGCAGACTGACTAGGGTCGATATTTTTCACACACCCGATAAGGTCCCTTTTAGCGCGACGGGTCACAATTGCATAACTTCTTTATTGCCAAAGATTTAGATTTATAATTTTGCAAATGTTTATCCCACAAGTTTCTGCACTCATCCATAAAACTATTTCTAAGTTTTCTTTCTTATGTGACCGCATCATACCAAAGGGGGCCAAAACAGTTTTTCGGCTCCTGTAACTTGTGATCTTTTTCAATCATTTTTGTTTGAATTGATTTTGAAAGCTGGTTTATTGTGAAATTAAAGTCTGAAAAAATCAATTTTCTATCTAACATAACAAGGGCTGTTCCGGGACAACGTAGCTCGCATAGACGCACCTTTTTGAAAGAAAATGTCAATTTTTCAAGGTCAAGGTCACAAGGTCAAATTTTATAGTGTCATGTGAAAGGTCTTGTTGGGGCCTGTCTATGTGTGAAATATCAAGACTGCATCTTATACAGTTCATAAGATATAGACCGATACGTTTTTGTCTACGTAACCTACGTCGCCGTCGACGCCATCAATGACACCAACGGCACTAGTGATGTAACAATGCCTCTGTGGGAATACATTACGCGCCCATAAAAAAGTTAAAGCCGTCGGTTTGTTTTTTTGAATGGTAACTTTAATAAAGAGAAACTCTTTCAGCCAATACAAAAGGTTTGAAAGTTATGCGTGAATTTTCCATTTTAATCAAATTTCAGACTTTATGAATTTTAGAATTAAGGGTGTCCTTATTAAAAGTTCAATATTTTACAAGATACTGTAACATTTACTATGAAATTTCATAGATCTCTTATCAAATTGTGGTAGTCAGCATGTCCAAATTTTGAAGGTATCCTGTAGATTCGTTAAAAATATTAACAAAGATCTGAGTGATGCGTTAGCAGTTTTGCCGAGTATATATATAAATTACACCCAAATAGCTCTCATAGAATTCAAAATATGAGCAATCGAAAAAAAGGGGGCGAACTAGCCCCGGTCTCCCCTACATATTGACTATTCGAATGACTGTTACCACATTAATCTTTGCTTTTGATAGAACTATTTATAGTGAAGAGGACCGGAATATGTTGTGTGGTATGCAGAGAACGGTAACGCACAGAGAGAAGCGGCTGCATAGGGAAGAAACTTTTGCAAAATTTGCTTCACAATCAGCTGATTAAAGATTATTGAACGTCAAGTAAAGTTCAAATATTCAAGAAAAATGCTTTCACTTTAAATGTTTGAAGAAACCATGGGATTCTGTTTGAATCGGTAGTAGTTCTTTCAAAGGTGCGTACGGTGCGCTTTATCTCGCCAAAACCAATCGAAGCTGAGAAATAACAAAATTACCTTGATGCGGACGATTTTTCAGAGTGACAGCTTCCAAAAAGTAACGTGGGTTATCTATCGTATTATCTGTGAAAACGTTTTATTTCATCGTTAAAACCAAAAGAGTATCTGGCTGGCTTTGATCTAAAATGAATTTAGGGGCAATTTCCATCAAAGCATTCTATACGTATACTTTTTTCTACAAATGCCATAGGCTACGATTAATTTTGGACAAGAATGGTGTATCACCAAAATCCATATACGTTGGAAATGTGCCGCCAAAGTTCCGTAAGGCATTTGTAGGACAGAAGTACTTCCTAATGCTCTGACGAAACTGGACCCATGTAGTTGGAAATGTAGAGGTTTTTGGTTATTTGACCTTGAAGTACTCGAATTTTTCAGTACACTTATTTTACATAGGGGTAAGTAATTCGACTGTAAGCACACGTAGGTAATTAGGCCTTTAATATTATTTCGTGCAAGCTGGGGGTCATATTACAGACAAATGTGTTATTTTATAGCAAGATAGAATGCCATCAACACCCTGCCAGATGACATTGAAACATTCAAGTGCATACCAGCGGTTCGATAGAAAACGTGTCTATAAGTCTTATGTTTTCATTTCAAGGTCACACTTGTGTACGATGGTTTTACATGACATGGCGAAGCGTTAGCGCAAAAAGTGTAAGTTAACCCTCTCCCAAACAAGACCTGGTTTTGACGTCCCTATTAGAAAAGGCTTGGGAAAACATTGAAACAAAAGAAGAAACTGCTGATAACCAGCAGTTTCTCCTTTTGTCTCAATATTTTCTGTGACATATTTTACACAAATTCTGTCTTAAATAACATCCATTTTGTCATTTGTGGCAGTTTTTGAAGAGGATCACCCTAAAATTTTGTCGTTTGGGAAAGGGTTAATGTGACCCGTGGCACTAAAATGGACATTCTGGTAAGTGTTAAAACTATCGTTCACAGTCAATCTGCACTTAGGTGATATTGTAGGGTCAGTTCCATCAAAAACATTTAACCCTTTCCCAAACGACAAAATTTTAGGATAATCCACTTCAAAACCTGCCACAAATGACAAAATGGATGTTATTAAAGATAGGATTTGTGTAAAATATGTCAACTGGTTATCAGCAGTTTCTTCTTTTGTTTCAATGTTTTCCCAAGCCATTTCTATTAGTGACGTCAAAACCAGGTCTTGTTTGGGAAAGGGTTAAGACGTATTTTGTCTTACCGATGACTTCCAACAGGTCTGAGACAAGAATCACGTTTCAATAATTAATCAACACATAGGTATTGTGTTTGCTGTTCAAAGTTCTTCAAAGGAAATTTGTAGGTCAAAAACACTTCTTCAATGTTTTGAAGAAACTGGTCCATGGATGTATTTTTTTTTTTATATTTCTAGATCTAGTTCTTTTTGTTCATTTATTTTCAAATGCGACACCTCAGTCTGTCCTGTTTCTCGAAATTTGGTTATATGGACTTCTCAGAAGTCGCATTTGGCGTGAAAAGCGAAAACAAGAGGCTCAAGAGGGCCTGAATCGCTCCACTGTCTATAGTAAAAGAATTACCTCATGATTTCTTGTAAACATTGCACGGCCAAATCTTGAACAGGGTTGCCCAAGGGACATTTCTGCCAAGTTTGATCTGAATTGGTCAATTGGTTTATTTTTAAAGAATTATTTCATGGTTTGTCCAATTCTGATAAACTCTGCCCTGCCACACCCACATTTATAGACCAATCAAAATTTCACTGACAATGTAAGTAAAGGACTACCCAATGAACATTTTTGCCAAGTTTGCAATAAATTAACCAAATGGTTGTTTTGAAAGAATAATTTCGTGATTTCTCCCATTCTGATAAGCCCTGCTTGCCAATCCCATATTAATGGGTCAATCAAAATTTCACAAACAATTTAAATAAAGGGCCATCCAAGGAACATTATTGCAAAAGATTTGGTCTACATTGGCCCATTGGTTGATTTATAAAGAGTTATTTTGATTTCTCCAATTCTGATAAGCCCCGACCTGCCACGCCCATATTTGTGGACCAATCAAAATGTCATTGACAATTTAAGTAAAGAGCTACCCAAGGTACATATCTGCCGAACTTGGTCAAAATTGGCCAAATGGTTGATTTTTATAGAACAATTTTGTGATTTCTCTAAGTCTGATAAGACCTGCCCTGCCACGCCCTCATTTATGGACCAATCAAAATGACATTGACAATTTAAGTAAATGGTCACACAAGATAAATTTCTCCCAAATTTGGTCAAAATTTGCAAAATTGTTGATTCTTAAAGAATTATTTTGTGATTTCTCTACGTCTGACTTTTATCCGTTAATATCAATGGCAAATGTTTACGTTTAATAAAAAACATGTACGAAGATGTTAAATCATGTGTACGCGTAGGTGGCACGTGCTCCAATTTGTTCTCGTGCATGAACGGGTTACGTCAAGGAGAAAATCTGTCCCCAATAATATTTTCCCTCTACTTGAACGATTTGCACGAGTATTTTTACAACTCAGGATTAATTAACGGCGTCGACGTGTCATTAGAAAATGGTCAAAATGAAATAATGATGTTTTTAAAAATATTCGTTTTACTATATGCAGACGATACCGTTTTATTAGGAGACACTGCCGAAGACTTACAAAATGCTTTAAATCTTTATCACGATTATTGCTCAACATGGAAACTAACGGTAAACACGTCAAAATCAAAAGTTCTCGTTTTTTCAAAAGGTCGTCAAAGGATATACAATTTCACATATAATAACGCTCCAATCGAAACTGTAACAGAGTACAAATACCTAGGAATCGTTTTTAGTCGATATGGCACTTTTCATAAAGCCAAATCAGAAATTTCTAAACAGGCAACACGCGCAATGTACAGCTTACTTAGGAAAATAAAAAGGTTATCTCTTCCGATTGATATGCAAATCGATCTTTTTGATAAAACGGTAAAACCTATATTATTGTATGGTAGCGAAATTTGGGCATTTGAAAGTAATGACGTTTTAGAAAAAATACAACTCAGATTTCTCAAGTATATACTAAATGTTAAAAAGTCTACACCAAACCATATCGTTTACGGTGAAACAGGTGTCTATCCCTTATCGATTGATATTGAATCAAGACAAATTTCTTTTTGGTCAAAAATTATTTCGAACAAACACAATTCCCTGCTTTCTGACATTTACAAAGTTCTCTATAATCAGTATGTTAGCTCAGAAATTGTCCAAAATATTCCCCTTTTCAAATGGATAGATAACGTTAAAAACATATTCTATAAATGTGGCATGAATAATATTTGGGAGAGTCAGAGTTTTCACAACGAAAAGTGGGTAAAATTATCTACGAAGCAAAAGTTAAAAGATCTTTTCATTAATGATTGGTTCAGTATACTTGAAAATAACGACAGCTGCCACACATATAAGCTAATTAAAAATAAATTTGGTTTTGAACAATATCTAATCAATACTCCTTCTGCACTTCTAAAACTACTTACTAAATTCCGCACGAACAATACTAAATTACCCATAGAAACAGGAAGATGGTTGAATATTGATATACCCGATAGAATATGTACACTCTGTAACAACAACATAGGTGACGAGTATCATTATTTATTCGAATGTAGTATTTTGAAAGAAGAACGTGAACGTTTAATCCCAATCAAATATTCAAAAAGATGTAACATTTTAAAGTTCAAATCTCTAATGAATTCAAATATCCAGTCTGAAATTGTTAATTTGTGTAAATTTATAAAAATTATTATATGTAAATTTTGATGTCTGTCCGGCTGCTGAGTCAGACATATTAGCCTCGTTTGTCTTTGTATTTCATGTGCATGTATACCTCTTGATTTCTGTAAAAAGAACTGAGTGAATAAAGTGTATTGTATTGTATTGTATTGTATTGTATTGTATTGTATTGATAAGCCACGCCCTGCCATGCCTACATTTATAGACCAATTAATATTCTTTGAACAATTATAGTAAAGGGTCACACAAGGAACATTCCTGCAAAGTTTGGTCAAAATTGGCCCACTAGTTTGAGAGAAGATTTTTTAAAAAAATATTTTGTGATTTCTCTAAGTCTGATAAGTCACAACCTACCACATTTATGGACCAATCAAGATTATTTGAATAATATAAATAAAGGATCACCCAAGGAACATTCCTGCAAAGTTTGGTCAAAATTGGCCCACTGGTTCGAGAGGAGAAGATTTTTAAAGAAAAGGTAACGCACGCACGCACGTACGCACGCACGACGGACACAGCGCCATGACAATAGCTCGCTGGCCTTCGGCCAGTGGAGCTAAAAAGGAGAATAACGCCACAACCATTTATTTGTCTGTTATAATTCTGTCTCTACCTCCCCAAATCCGATTAAAACCCGATGTTAACTTTTCAGTGAGTTAACCCTTTCCCAAACAAGACCTGGTGTTGACGTCCCAAATAGAAAAGGCTTGGGAAAACATTGAGACAAAAGGAGAAACTGCTGATAAACAGCAGTTTCTCCTTTTGTCTCAATATTTTCTATGCCATATTTTACACAAATTATATCTTTAATAACATCCATTTTGTCATTCTAGCAATTTTTGAACTGGATCACCCTAAATTTTTGCTGTTTTGGGATAGGGTTAACATCTGATTTCGATCAGATTGTCCCAACAATTTCATGACTGTTTTTTTTTTTTTTTTTTTTTTTTTATTTATTTCGCTCTGTTCCATATGGAAAACAAGAGGTACATGTAACATGAAACAAAATGTCAACGAGGCATACATTCATCAACAAATAAATGTTTTACAAATGAATAAGTAAATTAATCAATAAATTGACAAATAGTGGTTAACCCTTTCCGTAAAGATTTTCTTGTTTTGACGTTCAAATTTTGTGTATCATCGATAGAAGGGGAGAAATTGCTGCTGTCATCATTTTCTTCCTTTCTCTCGGTAATTTTTGTAGTGAAAAGCACTCAACATTCATTTTCAATGTCATCCGTTTACTTGGGCTTTCCGGTGTTTCAACCTGGACTTGTCTAAAGTTTTATCAGTTCGGAAAGGGTTACGAAAAAGGGAAATATTGTTATAACATACTTATACAAAATTCTCAGAAGTGTTCTATAACATTTTTTATAAATTTACATAGGTTGATCAGTTCTAATTTGTTCTTCGTATTAAATAGGGATTCAAATTTACATACATTATGTTTTTCTGTGTATTTTATTGGTAAAAAAGTTTTTCTCGATTTTTTGAAAAAGTTACATTCAAAAGTGTAATGGTATTCATCGCCAATAGAATTATTACATAGATTACAAATTCGTTCTCTTATTTCAATATTTGACCATCTTCCTTTTCTTACCCACACTAATCTATATCCGTGCTGATTTTATCCTTTCTCAAACAAGACCTAGTTTTGAGTCCCTGGAAAAATGGTCTGGAAAACCATCGGACAAAAGAAGAAAATGCTGATGATCATCATTTTCTCCTTTAGTATCAATATTTTATGTGCTACTTCACCACCAAAAGCCCATCTTTATTAATGTTAATTTTAGTTGTATGCAGCAGCGTTTAAAAAAGGATCACCCTAGAATTGAGCTGTTTTGTGAAAGGGCTAAATGCAATAAAAGCCCCTTTTCTGAAACCCGTATCATATAGATTTCATTCCACCATGACGTGGACGTTTGTTTGTTTGGTATAAAGAGCCCCGCATTTAATTCACAACTTAATGTTTTCAATTCGATTTAGGTTGATTTATCACATTTTTCTGAAAACGTTACTTAATTCAGAAAGTTGTATTTCCTCGGGCATTTGATTTTAAGATTTGAATCTTAATATCCCAGATCACAATTTTACGTAAAAAGCTCATTTTCTATCTCGATATTTCGCAGTTGTTGCCAGGGCCGAAAGGAAGAATTCGACTAAAAGGTAGAGGTAAGTAGAGTTTAAAGTTAAGATTAAAAAATATATATATATGATAAAAGAATGAAAAAAGAAATGAAAAAAGAAATAAAATATAAAAACTTTTTTTTTTCATAAACATGTTTGTGTTAGAAGATGTTTTCTTTTTCTTTAAAAAAATGTTTTTTTTTTCTTTCTTTCTTTTTTGCTTACGCAGATTTATAATGCACGTCAGAAATATTGTAGACAAAAGAGGGATATTGTTATAAAATAGCATTTTTGCACAATTTGTGTAGTACAGATGTATTCCTCAAATATGTTTATGAAATTTTTCTTTAAGATATGGACCGCGTTTTGTGGAAGAAATTGGAATTGTAAATTAAAGTAAAAAAAAAAAAAAAAAAAAAAAAAAAACAGGAAAATGAATTTAATGATATACAATGATAGAATCATTTCTTTCATTTTCTGCGACGAAAGGTTTAAAAAAAAAACAACCTTGTGTTTAGATAATGTGTGGCAAAAATGTTTGAGACAACAGAGGATAATTTTTATAAATGGGAACGTTTATCAGAGCATATCGCATTTAGACAAAGTTGGACGTGTCGAATTATGTTTATCTCGGTGAACTTTCATATCGAACTCATGTAGACTTCTATGTGACACAAAGAGCCTAAATCATGGATCTGTTGAATGAAGTATTTGTAACATGCACCGATACATACATACGAATCTTTTGGTAAACATATATATCATGTTTCCTTTGGTTTGTCAGATCATATCTCATCTCGCAAAACAAAGGAGAACATTGATTTCTATACTTTGTGTCTGACAATATTATTTATCGTAAAATTAGATTTTGGTCATCTTCTATGTTACATGTCACATGATGTTCCCTTTAATTTGTTAGATAATATCTGGTCAGATCATATCTCTCAAATCTATTGGGTACACATAATCTAAATTCTATACATCTTGCCAGCAACATTAGTATCTTAAGCAGCATTTGTACCTTGCTTGAGGTAAAAGTACCTACCAGTTGCTTGCCTTTGTATATATACGATTACTTGTTTCTTTCTCTGTTGCTTTGTTTTTTGTTTTTTTTTTTGCACTCGTATTATAATGATATGCTCACTATGCTCACTGTTGCACTGTTGCACCATATACAATTGTATGCCACATGGGTCTATGACCTTCTGGAATATTTGAATAAAACTTGAAAAACTTGAAAAACTTGTATTTGTAGGGCCGTTTATACTTGAGATCTTTTTATCTTTTCGAGATAACAGGAGAAACTATACATGTCTACTTTTCATAAAAAACTCGTAACTGCAGCTTGTTTTGAGCTGCAGTTACGAGGTTTTTGTTGAAAAGCGACGACATAGCTTGGATCTTGGAAAGAAATTTTATGGTATCTGAGAACAAGATCGTTCCAAATGAATCTGCACTTCAGTTTGATTTAGATTTTTGGTTGCCACGTGTTATTAAGCCATTACCAGGCTACATATTTTTAGACTGGTACAAATTTAAAGGTGTAGCAGAGTATGCCTATAATTTCAAGTGAAAAAATAGGCCTATATTATGTTTGTCTTTCTTGACAGAAAAAAATGTGTGAAATAAAAAAATGCTTTTTCCACAATGGTTTCCAAAAACCTTTATATTGTGAGGCGTCAAATGTGCCATTATGTGGGAATGCATTAGGTTGATTTAATTAACCCATTACCAGACGACGAAATTTCAAACTCGTCCAAATTCAAGGATGGTGCAGATGACTAATTCAAGTGAATAAAATTTTACATTTTTGGTCATTTTGTATAGAAAACATTGTGGGAAATGAAGAAATTGCTTGTCACAAGCAATTTCTTCATTTTCCACAATGTTTTCTAAAGCCTTTATTTATGGGGAGTCAAAAGGCGTCACTGTGTGGTAATGGGTTTAGACAGTTCCGCGCTATCTTTTTTTACCGAACTATTTTCCGGTCGGAAGCCTTTAAACGCATGATGTGAGCTTAAAAACTGGTTACAGACCCTGGCAGGCCTACAACTTCGTGTATCGGGACGATAACCAGTCTAAGCTTGCGCATGCGCTGAAATGCTTCCGGTGTAAATTGGTATTGTAAAACTAGCATGAAAGGACATATGCCTAAAAAAACATATGCCTAAAACTCGGATATTGATCAGACTGTACACGGGCGCTGGCTGATCTAGATCCATGTTAGTCTCAGGTGCTATCATAGATTTTTCTTCAGGACGCCCGTCGATTTTCCGTGAAACATTCATATGGCTTCTCAAAACATTCTCAAAATATATGCTAGATATGGATCAATGTCAGTGTCATTCTTGCTGTTAAGATAATCAAATATAGACTTTGCTATTATTCATCGGTTAAAATATCAGCATATATCTTGATCAAACTGTAATGCACCACAGGCTGATCTAGATCCATGTTGACCCGAAGAGTCACCAGGGCTACTTTTTTCCATCTGTGCTATTTACACTGTGATGTAAGTTGTACGTTAGGTTTGTGTAGTCATTCAAAGATGGCGACAACAATACAGCATGAGAGGTAGGTGTCTTAGTTTTTCATTGATAAATTTCTTAAACGGTCGTATCTTGCCTTGATACTGATATCATTATACAGGGGAAATGTATACCTATCAACGGTTCTATATATCAAAGTACCAGTGTTGTCCTATCGCACTCAGTCGTTGTGCAAAGACAGCCCAACACAGAAAACTTTTTTCGAAGCGAGAAAGTTGCCCTTTTAAGGATGATTACATAGTAATCAGCGAACTAGGGAACAAACTATTGCTCTTACTTGGATGTCTTTAACATGCTCTTTTCTATGATTACTGTTATTTTACACAAAAATGTCTAGAATGACCACAAACACCGTGTTTATTAAATGGCCAGACAACGGTGTAGTCAGAGTGAAAATATGCAGACACAACGGTGCAGTTTCTGTGTTCTATGTACGGTGTGGTTATATTTTCATAACAAATTGTGAACGGTGTAGACATAATGCAATTGTGAACGGTGTAGACTTGAAGTAATACAGAACTTATCATTTCTGGAATGATAATATTTTTATGTTTAATGATAACGTTTTCACGGCTGAGAATCATGTTTTACAATTACTACCGAAATTCTTGAACAATTATGTTAATATTTTTTTATGTGACTGACTTGTAAATGCTTTGCAGCAAAGAAGGTGACAATATGTCTACAAAATATACTTTAATCAAAATATATCAGAATCTAGTTTCCTTGCTATTTGTCAAAGCAATTCTGTAAGGGTCAAATAGTAGAAATTACCAAGAATCTGCTGGCGTCCGTTTTATTTTTTTCTTTATTTTCAGTTCCATGCTGTTCACCTATTACTACTGTCATTTCGAAGGGAGTTTCGAAAATGTTGTGAAGCATTCGGAACAGGACCATTCCAGTCAGATATTAAAAGTGCGCAGGGCGGGGGAGATCAATGATCAGACAGGTCAAAAAGATTTGAAAACTCTGAACTTTAGTATTATTCCTGATATTATCAAGAAGTCAGACTAGGACATCATCCCCATTTGCGAGCATAGAATACACAAGATAGACCTCATCGACGTAGAAAAAAGGATTTTGGAGTTAACAAGATTCTTTCTATCGATGATATCCCCGGTTTTGAATGCATGAGTCCTGAACATAAAAAATGACGAAGTTCAACACCCCATAAAGTCGTTCAAAAAGCCCCGACCTTAATTCCTGATATTTCCATTGGATGTGCTAAAACAGATGAAACGGATCGGGTCTCTTCTCTTTCCCCACGAGAACATGAAAACAATGGCTGAAATGAACAGTTTGTTCCCAGATGTGATTAAGTCATTGAGAAGCGTTGATCAACTTGGTATTTGTTTATTTTGGTCAATGAAGGTCGGCTCTCGATGGAAAACATTGCATTTCATTTATTTATGGATGTGTGTAAGTTACACTGTCTTGGTAGTACTTCAATGCGTTTTACTCCAATAGTCAAACGGTTTTGGCGAATAGAATATTGTCTTTTTCATTGCAAATGGTTACATTTTATGAGTGAGCCCAAAAAATCTTGGTCAGAAAAATGTCAGTCCTGAAGAAGAAGTTCATTACGTATGAAATTCCAAAATGAATTTTGCAGTTCCAGAATTCTATTTTCAAGACTTATTTGCTTAAGTCGAACAAGACGAAAAAAAGGCCAAAATGTTTTTGACACAAATTTATAATTTATGTTTTGTTATTTATAATTTATGTTTTGTTGATTGAATCCTTTATTTTGGGTAAAATCAGACTTTTCAATGAGGGGTCAATTTGAAAACAAGATACATTTCGATCAATAATTATCATACTCCATGAGTTGAAATCATTTCATTAATTACAATAATTGATTGTAATAACCAATTAAAACAGTTACAAAGAAAAATTCAAAGCCAGAGCCGAAATTTCGAATCTACAAATCAAATGAACGGATGAACAAGAAATTTGCCGTTGCACTTAACATGGCTTCAAAATGACGGTTATCGTATGTCTTATTTGATATTTTGTGATGGTATTCCTTTTGATTATCATTTCCGTCAGATGTTTATTCAATCACAAATAACAAAAATGTCTCCCGAAAATTAAATCAACAATACATTGAACTGTTTAAGGCTTAGGAGAATGAAGAAAAGAGGAAACATATTTTCTTAACTTTTGTTTTCATTTACTTTGAGGATGGCGGCATTTTCATCTGAGTTTTCTAAGACCAAAGTATTTGAGGGAGATAAAACAGATGACCTGCTATCTGTTAGAGCTAGTTCGCCCTATACAACATACCAAGTCTACACCGTTCACAATTTGTTGTGAAAATAATAACTACACCGTACAGATAACACAGAAACTGCACCGTTGTGTCTGCATATTTTCACTGTGACTACACCGTTGTTTGGCCATTTAGTAAACACAGCGTTTGTGGTCATTCTAGACATTTGTGTGTAAAATAACGGTAACCATAGAAAAGAGCATGTTAAAAACATCCAAGTTAGAGCAATAGTTTGTTCCCTAGTTCGCTGTTTACTATGTAATCATCCTTAAAAGGGCAACTTTCTCGCTTCGAAAAAAGTTTTCCGTGTTGGGCTGTCTTTGCACAACGACTGAGTACGATAGGACAACACTGGTACTTGGCTATATAGCACCGTGAATAGGTATACATTTCTCCTGTACAATGATATCAGTATCAAGACAAGATACGGCCATTTAAGGAAATTATCGACGAAAAACTAAGACACCTACCTCTAACGATTTTCCCCCGACGCCATCTTTGATTGACCACTCAAAACTTCCGTACAAACTACACAAATCTAACGTACAACTTACAACACAGTGATTTAGTTAATTTGATTTGTCAAAACATTTTCAAACGATTGGCTTTAATGGGATCAGCTGTGCCAACTCAATTTAACACTTTCCCAGACAGAAAGAATTTAGATGATTCAAAAACTGCTTCAGATGGCAAAATAGTAGTTGATAAAAATAAGATTTTTATACAAAATGACAATGCCGAAAAAAAGAGGAAATGGAGAAAATTTCGGTTATCAACATTTCGCTGCTTTTCAACGAAAACCTCGTAACTGCAACTTAAAACAAGCTTCAGTTACGAGGTTTTCCACGAAAAGCGACAATTTTCTTCTTTTGTAATAATATTTTCAAATCCCTTTTCTATTTGTTTATTAGCGTTTAAAGGCGTCACTGTTTTGGGTACGGATTAAGTGTTGTTTTTATTTATAGTGTTATAGATACTCGTAATAAAATAATTTATTGTTTTTGGTATTTACTTGAAAACAACAATACAGAACAATGCTTCCAATGGAATTTACACCACAATACAGAATATGATATCTTTAAGTTTTGTTATCAAATAATCCAATTCATCAAACGAAAATCATTGGTTGAATTCTTTATTCGCATACTGCAAAAATCCGTTCACGTCTACAAACAGTTTTTATGTATTTTTTCAAATATTAGTAGTAAAATTGACTGTAAAATGGATATGAACTAAAACCCCAATTATTTACCAAAGAAGTCATGCTTTTGATGCCTCTGATACAAAAAAAAAAAAAAAAAAAAAAAAAAAAAAAAAAAAAAAACTTGGGAAAACAAACATGTCTACAGAATGTTTGTTTTTCCTGGGTAGAAAACATTGTGGGAAATGAAGACATTGCTTGAGGTAAGCAATTTCTTCATTTTCCACAATGCTTTCTAAAGCAATCCGGGGATTAATTTTCAAAGGGTTAGCCCTTTCCCAAATACCAAATTCTGACACATGTCCCGTTTTGAAGGCGGATTCGAAACCACAGTTGGGGTTGATAAAGAAGAAATTGTTAAATGCTATATCACAGAAAACATTGAGACAAAAGGAGCAAATATGGTTTATCAGCATCTTCTTCTTATATCTGAATGCTTTCGAAAGCCTTATAAGGTCATCTTAACTAGGTCTTGTTTTGAAAAAAGCTTGAACGCGTGTAAAATATAACTGAATAATTTTGTTTGAATCAAATAACAAATCAACCCGGAAGAAGAAATTGTGGTTATAATGTGTGGGTATTTTATAACTCTTTTTGTACGTTTATACACTAAATAGATGTTCAGAATCAAAGACAAAAATAACAAAAAGATTAACCATTTCCAAAATAGACCTAGTTTTGACATTCCTGGCAGAATTGGTTTAGAAAAACATTAATACAAAAGAAAAATATGCTGGTTACCAGCAGTTTCTCCTTTTGCCTCATTATTTTTCTGTACAGTATTTTCCACAAAGTCTATCTTTATCTACACACTTTTTGCTGTCTACAGTAGCTTTTTACCCTTTCCCAAACAATACCTGCTTTAGACGCCCCTATTAGAAAAGGTTTGAGAAAACATTGAGGCAAAAGAAAAAAATGCTGATCATCAGCATTTTCTTCTTTTGCCTCAATGTTTTCTGTACTATTTCAACATCCATTTTGTTGTTTGCATGGTCTTGTCTGTAACTGATTAAAATAAAGCAATAGCAGGTTAATGTAGAAAATATCGCTGGAAAAGAAAACTATTCTGATGATCAGCATTCTCGTCTTTCACTCAATGTTTTCTACGCTGATATCTGATAGGGTCTTCAAAGGCAAGCATTTTGGGAAAGGATAATCATTAGGAAAATCCTTGAATATACACGCAGATCTACCCCAATGTAAGAAATAGCGTTTATTCCCCTTTACTTAAAAGGTGTGCAGCTGACAGAATAAGTAAAAATAAACTTTGAATGGTAACTGTATTTAAGTAGGAAACATTGAGGAGAAAGCAGAACATGCTTGTTTTTAGCATTTTCCCTCAATGTTTTCTTAAGGCTCCGGTAAAAGAGACTTCAAAACAAGAAATTGTTTCAGAATGTCTTATTTTTTCAAGGATATTGTTTGACAGGGTGAAAAGCTATGCCTTTTTTGCTGTAATGAAAGAAGAGTTAAGATATTTTCTTACAGTCACATGCATGCCAAAAACTTCCTTTATTATTCAAGTTTAGCCTTGCCCATTATAGAGGAAAGAAATGGGAATGTTTACTTAGCTTTAGACGACTCTGATTTTGACAGGAAAGGATTATGAATTTCCATGCAGGTAACTATTTTTCTATCATCAGAGTGACAGATATGCTAAGAGGGGCGAGGATATTCTATTTTTTCTTTATTTCAAATCCAAAATCTATGTTATGGGTACTCATTTGAATCGTCTCGACGAGACGATTCTAATGAGTACCCACAACATAGAGTTTTGTGAACATTTAGTGAACTATTTCATTGTGAAAATTAAATCCATCACCCCTCTTATCTATAGCTCTGTCTTAGACGGCATTTTTTTTTTTAGATTTTTAACCCTTTCTAAAACAAGACATAGCTGGTTCTGACGTCGCTAATCGAAAAGGCTTGGGAAAATATTTAGGCAAATGGAGAAAATGCTGATGATCAGCATTTTATCCTTTTGTCTCAATATTTTCTGAGCTATATTGTACACAAATCCTGCTTTATCAACATCCATTTTGTCGTCTGCAACAGCGTTTGAATTAGACAAGTATATTTTTGTCGTTTGGGAAAGGAATAAACTAAGGCGTCAAGACTAACAGCTTTCCATAACACAGAAAATAAATCCGATGCAAATTAAAAAATGTTGCAGACGACAAAATAAATCTTGAAAATAGGAAAATTTAAATAGTTAAAAGTATATTCTTAATGTAGAAATACTTTAGTAAAACAAAAATTCTAGATATAAGTATTTTCGTCGTTTTTTTAGACCAAACCTCGTAACTGCAGCTTAAAGCAAGCTACAGTTACGTGATTTGAAAAAAAAAGTAACGATTTTCTCCCTTTTTTCTAATGGTTTCTAGACTAACAACTTGTGGGTCGTCAAAACCAGGACGCGACCTTGAAATCGTAAAATGTGAAACCTTACACTTTATATACATGTACATGTATATTCATTAAAAAACTTATAGAAACCTTTACCAGTTTTGAATTTCGTGCATCAAAAGGATAAAAAACAAACTTTCCTACATGTGCGGAAGCCAATATTTTTCCGGGGCGTGCTTTCCAGGGACGGGGGAACCGGCTGCATTGGCGCACACAAATATCTTAAAAATCACTTTGATGGGCCTTTTTTTACGAATTCCCCGAGCCCATACTGACCTGGATCAGTGCCTGTATTGTAATTATACTCTTACAAACAAATTGTTGTAATGGCAAAGAATTTTGTGATTAAAATAGACTGGGTTTACCGTTATGTTTCGATGAACCGTCGGTGTTTTATAAAATCTCGTAACTACGGCTTGAATCAAGCCGTAGTTACGAGATTTTATAACAACACATGCGAAATAAATTGTTTGTCTGAACTTACGACACGATTTACTTGATAAAATCGTTCCCTATATGTGTCCTTTGGCTGTCATCATCACAATTGAAATTTTCTTCTGATAATACAAGAGATGAAAATACAATTGAGAAAAAAATCCTTATGGTGTTTGGGACCAACACGGAGCCAGATCTGTCTATGCACGCGCAAAGTCCCTGATAGAGATTTATACTCTTCTTTCATAAACAATTACCAAAGGCCTTGTCTAAATTCAAAGATGTTCCAGAACACAATTACAAGTAAATCAAATACTACATGTTTTGGTCATTTTTGTGTGAATTGTGGAAAATTAAGAAATTGCTTGTCCATCTGTTTAATGACAATCGAACCAAGATAAATTTAAAATGTTATTTTGTCACCTACGTTTGATAAAAACTTGTGTCAAAACCTACCGTGACGTTTTAATCCATTACCGCACAATGACTCTTTTTAACTTCTTACAAGATAAATGCTTTGGAAAACATTGTGATAAATGAAGAAATTGCTTGTGACAAGCAATTTCTTCATTTCCCACAATGTTTTCTACAAAAAAAAAAAAAAAAAAAAAAAAAAAAAAACCAAAAGACTTTAATGATTTTTATCTTGAAAATGTCGTCTGCAACATCTTTGAATTTTGACCAGTCCAAAATTTGCTGTTGGGGAAAAGGTTAAAGCGTCATAATTTAATTCTTAGTAAATGGTTACAAAAATGTTTTAAAAAACTGTTTATTATATAAAGGGTTGTTTTTAAAAATTATATATCTAATTTTTGATATTCTAAGCATATGGATGTTTCCAATCAAGCCATCTTTAATCTGATTAAAGACGGCGCGGATTTCTTAATCAACACTCTATAACGTGCTCCTACGTGAATTATTCTCAAAATCAGCGACTAGTTAACAAACGTTAACAAGTCTTTTCAGAAACAATTAGCGGCATCTTTATGCTTTTTACTTTGAGTATAGAAACTTGTTTAATTTCCCAAACAAGACCTGGCCCCGGTTTCTTTGGAAAAAAAACTTAAGTACGTTCTCAGACTCAAATCTGTGCACCGTACTCAAAATCACACGAAATCCATGTGAACTCCAATCGAATACCCTTCAACTTTGGTGAGTATTCCGTTGAAGTTTAGCATGTACTTATGAGTATGTACTTAAGTTTTTCGAGAAACCAGGGCCTGGTTTTGAAGTCCCAAACAAAAAAGGATTGGGAATACATTGAGACAAAAGAAGAAACTGCTGATAACCAGCAGTCTCTCCTTTGTCTCAATATTTTCTATGCTATAGTATACACAAAACCCATATCGATTTTCACCCATTTTGTTGTCTGTAGCAGCTTTTAAACTGGACCAGTTAAAGGTTTGCCGTCTGGTAATGGGTTAATTATGTATTAACTATTTTAACAAGATTGTAAGGAATAAATGTGTGAATGAAAGAGATATAGTGAGACAGAGAGACAAGGATAAAAAAAGAAAGCGAGAGAGAGGGAAAAGAGAGAGATGGGTGTCTATATTATGGAAGCCCTGAAGGGTCATTTTGCATTTTGAGTTTTGACTCTCTACAAGGCGTGTATACAAAGTCGAAAGTCAAAAGTAGAGAGTCAAAACTCAAAATGCAAAATGACCCTTCAGGGCTTCCATTTTCAAAAAGTCGAAAGTCAAAAGTAGAAAGTCAAAACTCAAAATGCAAAAATGACCCTTCAGGGCTTCCATTTTCAAAAAGTCGAAAGTCAAAAGTAGAAAGTCAAAATTCAAAATGCAAAATGACCCTCCAGGGCTTCCATACTATATAGAGAAAAAATTTGTTGAATTTTTAAGGTCAAAATAGTATCTTATAACTCTCTAGGATAATGGTCAGAACTTCGTTACCAAACGACAACATTTTAGTCTGATCCAAATTCAAAGATGTTGCAGACGACAATTTTAAGTGAATTGAATTTAAACTTTTTGGTCTTTCTGGGTAGAAAACTTTGCGAGAAATGAAGAATTTGCTTATCATAAGCAATGTCTTCATTTCCACAATGTTTTCTTAAGCCTTTATATCTTGAGGAGTCAAAAAGAGTCAATGAGTGGGAATGGGTTAATAAACTATTAAATCTTCAATCTAAATCGTTTTCCAAGCAACCGAAATTTTGATCTTTCCAATTTTATATCTGCTGAAAACAACAAAATGGCTGATGATGCAGAAATACTTTTGTACAATATGTAGCACAAAATATAGGGAAAAGTTGAAAAACGTGATAATCAGCCATTTCGTCACTTTTCAACAAAACTCATCTTAAAACAAGTTGCAGCTACGAGGTTTTCGAAGAAAAGCGATGGTTTCTGTACTTGTCTCGATTATTTGAGTATTTTTGTTTTGTTTTATTTCTTATATTTAGAGAAGTAAAATGCATAAATATAATTGAGCCAAGATCTGGAAAAAGTTTCCTTGTAGCATTTGAGACTACCATGCTTCCAGATCAGCATGTGTCTAAGAGCAGTCTGATTTAGATCGATGCTACTCTCTTACAGTTGCTACAAATCTCGAGGAAGCTATTTGAGGACAGCATGGATCCTGATCAGACTGTGCGTATGCACAGGCTGATCTGGATCAAGGTTGTTCTCAAATGCAATGAAGGACGTTTTTCCAGATTCTAACTCGATTATATTGTTTAGGAAAGGGTTAAGACGCGTAGGTGACCGATTCTATTATATTCTCACTTCAGTAGTAAGCATTATCATGACATGTCTTGTATGATTAGAAATAAAAGGTGTGAAATACCGATTTATGGACAATTGTGTTTTCAAATAGCATAAATAAGCATAAAGCAGAAAAAAAAATATTACAGATTGCTAACGAACGGGACTGTTGCCTTGGTATGAATTCTATACTATAAATTGGAATAATCTTAAAAACGGCGAAAAGGAGTTTTTATTGGGCCTAGATCTATATTCGAGGTAATTTTTATTAATCTTCAACCGGTCGTTCAAATATGCATTTGAAATTGGTTCCTTGAAGAACATACAGTCACGTATTTACAAACATTCACAAAAACCGCAAATGAATGAATGAAGTGCTATACATGTATATTATTACTTGGTGGTGAACTCGACGTTTTTTCGCGATCATAGTATTCCGTCGGTGTTGTTATAAAATATCGTAACTACGGCTTCGATAAATGAATGATACATTTTGAAAAGACATCACTCCCTCTTGCGAGGGACGTTCAATTAATTTTGGAACTGGGGTTCTATAAGCCATAGTCATGTCGTAATTCAATTTTAAGTTTCTTCAATCCTTCGAAGTAATCCTCTTTGACAGTCACACACACTAAAGTTTTGAGATCCTTTACTTATATGCCAATAAATGTGCCTCTTTTTGAACACCCCGCAGACACTGGGAAATTGCACTGCATATGGAACATGAATGCCTATACCGACGACCAGAGGCTCTTTTCGTCATCATGGGGAACACAAAAAAGCCACACGGGCTTAAGTCCGGCTATAAGGGTGGATGAAGACACTGTGCAGCATGTGTCTCTTTCAGGAAGTCTTTTACAAGATGACAACTGCGGACAGCTCCGTTGTCATGGATTTGGTACATGCCTTTTTAGTCGGTCCTAGACCTGCTCTTGTCGTAATATTTCTGTACTTTCGCCGATATACATTTCGAGTATGAATGACCGGCGATAGTGGTACTATTTGAAACAGCAATTTGAAAAATACACCCGTTACATTTGAAAATTACCGCGTACTAAACTTTTGCCGCGCTTTTAATTTTTTGGCTATTACGGACCTTGCCTGATATTTTCGCAACCATTGCTTGCTAATGACACGTCATCGGTGCACATAATAGTAGATTATTGTTTAATCATATGTATAAAGCTCAGAAAGCCCACATTTGTTGCATTTATTGCATTATTTCATAGTATATTTTGCACGGATGGCTCTCTGTCCTTTAGGCAGCAGGTGGGGGCCAAATGGGCAAAAACCTTTCTGTGTTTCATCAAAATTGTTTAACATGTCCCCGATGAAAAAAACAACTTCATCTGCTATTTCTTGCACAGTGAACCATGCGTCTTGTCTGGTCATGTTTGAATCTACAGCAACATTTGCTTTGATACTAGCTCTACCCAGATTGCCTGAGAGGGGGCATCATTCAGGCCACTTTTACCAATTCTAATTTTTATTAGCTTCCTAAAAACTGACGTATATTCAACGTTCGAATGTCAACCAATCTGATATAGTTCATTATATACATGTGATGCAGGTATTTCAAAGCCTATGCGACCTTTAATGTAGACCCGTACATCCTACTTCAGTTCGTTAAATCCATTTTGCGCACAGCGAAATAGCCAGTGTATATGACTGAACCAACTTAAAAGTTCAATAACTTTTGAAAGAGTCAACGAATTTGTCTCAAATTTTAACCAAGTATAGACAGTAATTTTCCCGTCAAATAGCCGTACGCACCACTAGTTCTATAGAACCGTGAGGTATGGTGGACCATTAGTACCAATTTTAATTGAACGCCCCTCGTATCTGCAGCTCTGGCCTATTTAAGATCAGACGATGCAGAAGTTTAGTGTTATATATTATACAATATAACAACCAAAGTGACATAAAAAATTAATAAAGTAAATTTATCATTCTACATTACACGCTTCACATTTTTTTCATTGCTATTGTAACATAATATCGCTATACTACGAATGGCTGCACATGCTTGTGACTATGACTTTTCCCAAATGGTAGAAAACTAGACTTTTTTCATTTGAAATTAGCACATCTACGATAAAAGTGGTTATTTCTGTGTACAATTAACAAAGGAAACAATAAAAATGCTTTTCAAACATCCTTTCCCTAAAAAATACACTAAAAGTCGTGCCAAAAAGACACTCTTTCCAGAGGATTTTCTGTACGTAACAATAATTGGTCGTGTTTCTGTAGTTCACGTACTCGTACATCTCAGAGATTGGTAAAGTAGATTTGGTATTGTTTTTTTTCTTTTTTGCAACACGCGCAAAATTACAGACTGATCCAAATTGAAAGATGTTGTGGATGATAATTTCAAGTGAATGGAATTTTACACTTGGTGTCATTTTGTAATAATACTTTTATATGCAAGGGCGGATCCATGTTTTTTTCCAGGGGGGGGGGGTCAAAGCCCAAATGATGGCTTAGAATGTGTTAAATATGTTCAGTTATATAGTCAAAATTCAATTTTCGGCCAAATTCCAGGTGGGGTCATGACCCCCTGACCCCTCCCCTAGATCCGCCCTTGATATGATGTCGAATCGTCGGGTGCATGGCTAATCCATACCTGAAAGACAAGCTTTAAGGCAGATCATAAATTGAAAGAAGTGGCAGACGGCAAAATGATATTATTATATAAAGGTATCCATGAACAATTAAATGACATGAAATAACATATTTAAACAACACCGAAATGAAAGGAGCATTTTCTTCTTTTTCTTTCAATATAGCTTATTGTAAATCTGTGGACAAACCAGGAATTGTTTGAAAAAAAAAATACGCTGGTAAAATGTAATATTGAATCATCACAGCATTGTATGATGATGATGATGTGATGAGGCCTTTTGAAACAGTAACAATAACATGGCAAGTGAAAATAAAGAAAAAAATAGGATGCATGAAAACAACATGAATATGAATATTTTCTTACATTTCCAGTCAAAACCTGATATCAGCTGGTAGTGACACAGCGACTGTACCAAAAATGTACACCATCGAGAAGTTCCGTCCGAGTTCTAGTTACTATCCGAGAGATATTCCAGTAATTGGTCAGACCACAAAACTGCAGAAGAAGCGATGCTCGTGTTTTGGACACAAGAAAAGACCTCTACAAATACTTATACTTTTGTTTGTTGTTCTGGTAAGAGGTCTTTTACTATTTCTCGTATTATGTCAGATGTTAGGTTCGTAAAAATATGCTAATAAACGACAACATTTTATATATACTTTAAATGCTAGAAGTCAAAGCGACTTTATAAAAATGATGACTTTTTGAATAATGGTGATTTATCTAAATCTACATCTATTAGAGGATATTGCAGAAAAATGGTATGTCGCGATTGCAAGATTGGTTATTCTAATGTGTATAAATGATATATCAGTTTTTGGGAAGCAAATTTTTGCAAAATTTGCTTCTTTTTGCAGCCGCCTTTCTCTGCACTTTACCATTCTGTGCATACCACACAACATCTTCCGGTCCTCCTCACTATAGATAGTTCTATCAAAATCAAAGATTAAAGAGGTAACAGTCATTCGAATATTCAATATGCAAGTCTGAAGTTATACATGTAGATATTGAATTGTGTGACTGAAAATGAAACATTCAATTAATCATGTCTCTTGAGAAGAAAAGACTGACGTAGTAATTTGCTTTATTATGGTTCAAAGATCAGCCCAATGGCCGTCCTTGTAATTGGGTCAGTCATGTTTACTGAACTAAGAATACACTAGAAGCTATAAATAGATGCATAGAATCAAAGTATTCAAGGTATTCAAATGGATAATCAAAGTACCTAATCAAAGCAATATCTACCAATAGATGTCGCCACCCGTCGATTATCATCTATCTCTGGTGGGCATTCTTGGTTAACTACTTTCAAGATGTCAGCGCCCGTAAAGTGCATACACGTGGTACTTCCTGTCACGCAGCACATTTGCTTCACATGCTTGTATAAAGTAAAATGAATAATCCGATTTGAATTTATTATTTTATTCGATAAAATTGAGACGAAAATCAAACTTTATTTTGCTGCAAATGTTGTTTTTATTTCAATTTTCTGCTTGCTACTTTTTGGCGACAGGATTTTGGAGTCATGCGCACCGCGTAGTGATTTATCCAAAAATGGATAAAGTGATGCGTCAAATTAGTCAGTCCGAAAATTAAAAAAAAATAGACTGGGAATTGTAGACTGGCTACTTAGTCAATGCTAATCAAAGTACTCTACGAATCAAAGTATTCAAGGTATTCAAATGGATAATCAAAGTACCTAATCAAAGTACTCTTCTTCTGGACAGGCCTACATTATTAACAAATTTGCTTCCCAACAGTACTTTCAGTACTTTGATTATAAGTTGTTGCTGATAAGCGAAAAACACGCATTTAAAGTTGAGACAGAAATGACTTTTCATACACATCTGAACCGCTGTATCAATTTGTCTAATTTTAACGCAAAATACATACATTGTATGTCTCGTACATGGCGCAATATTTTGGCTTGAAATTTTCAGAATCTTCAGAAGAAAGTATGCTCTTTTATATAAGAATACAAGTAAAATTGACGAAAAAGTATCTGTGAAATGTCTCCTTATATCAAGTAGGCTTATATCGAATAGGCATATACTGGTGAATGCAAGCAATATTGTTAAACAATGCAATAATTGAGCCTGGATCTGGAAAAACGTCCCTTATAGCATTTGAGACAGCCATACTTCAAGACCAGTCAGTGCCTAAATGCAGACCAGTAGAAAACCATGCTGCTATTTTACAATTGCTATTGGTCATAAAGAAGCTATTAGAAAACAACATGGATCCTGATCAGACTGTGCGTATGCACAGGCTGGTCTGGATCCAGGTTGTTCTCAAATGCCATAAAGGACGTTTTTCCAGATCCTGGCTCAATTCTTTCTTGTCTTACGCGAGTTTGAACTCCATCAATTTCTAAACTCATTCAAAGCATTGGATATATTAATAAAGTAAATTAGCAAAAAATGGTAAAAGTTTATGCCTACTGTGCGACGAAAACGATTAAAATATTTATGCGTCTATGATTTCTTGATTAAATTTATGTAACGTCGGTGTAAATGCAAAACCTCGTATGTCGATTGGTGCGATTTTCAAAGTAAAAACTTGTGTGCCCAGTGTAGACGATTCTCGCAGGTTTTGAGATATTTTTACTGATCACTTTTATTGACACATTATTTGTGAACAATATGTCCAAATTTCAAGTAAGACATATTAGTTGGGGAAAAGTTACTCCACTTTTTTCCCTCCCCTTTAAAATTTTCCAAAAACGAGATACGAGGTTTTGCATTTACAACGACGATAATTTATTTTACAGTGTGTATTGCTGGCACTGATGGTCATTCTGACCTTGACATTGTCGAAGGATGATGACGCAGGGAATGACCTTGACCTGATTATGTCTTACAGACAGAACCTTGAACACAAAATACAAGACTGGAATGTCCGCTTTCTGAAAACCACGGAAGGTAGGCACATTGTTTAACCCTGTCATTTTTTTTACCGCTTAGGAAATGTGTTAGGGTAGTTAACCCCTAATGAGATTCACGCGACGCCGTATTTTTTTTCGTGAACATTCGGCGGTGGTACGTTCCACCACCGAATGTTTACAATGTCGCCCGAATAATTCCGACGCGGCAGAATCTCATTAGGGAAAACTACATTACGCTATATTTAAACTCGTATCTTAAATAGGGCGTTTCCAATATTAGGCGCTTAGAAAAAAGGAAGAAAAGTCATTGTATCATACACAATTCTTTCTAAAATATTACGGATAATCCTTACATCCATACATTAACCAAATCAAACCAAATTAATTTTGGAAATGATCAGATAAATATAGCCATAAGGAAAGTTCCGAATCTAAACAAAATAGAAAAGTTTTGCAGATTACACTGTATGTACACATACATGTATGAACCATGCATCAGAGGAACAAAATGTATTTAGATGTATAGTCAACGGAGAAACTAGCTCCAAAAAGAGTCAACGGTAGTTCGTTGCCTCGCGACATATTGGTACTTCCGGTGTAGTTGTATCGAAGGAAAATCGGTAAACAAAGGTAGGACCTGTGTCGTGCACATTAATTTTTTTCTTAAATTAGTTTTTAAGGCGAGGTTTGGATAAATCCGGCGATGCTGTAATATGAAGAAATGGCTTACCGATTTTCCATCGATACAACTACCCTAGAAGTACCGGTAGCCTATGTCACGAGGCAACAAAATACCGTTGACTCTTTTTGGAGCTAGTTTCTCCGTTTACCACCCGTGATAATTATGACGCACGACTGAAATAATTATTGTGTATATGAAACATACCAAATTTCAACAATTTTCTCATTTTTGTCTTTTTTATACAGAGATGGCTAGCCAGAAATCACTATCCATGCCAGAAAGAGGGTTTATAATGATGAGCATTATCAAAGAAATATCGCGGAGGTGAGTGGGCATTTGGAACTTTATTAAGGGGGTAATTTGCTAATTATGAAATGCGAGTACAAACAGGTCAAAAGTAAACAGAAGACACAGAACTAAATTGTATGAATTGGACAAACTATAGGACCCAAGCGTAGATGATTTCTGTCCAGCAAGACTTGGCATTGTGCTCATTTAACTTCTGCCCCGAATCCCTTTAAAATATGCCTAATCAAATATAGTTTTGTGATAGATGTTTAAATACATTTTCGAATATTGTTTTATATTCTATACATGTAGGTCTATATCTAAATATACGTCTAAGTATATGCGCATGAAATTCCTCCTTAAAGGATGTATTATTGAAAAAAATATTGTATTTATTTATTGAAAATATTCGAGACATTTTTGTCGATTTTGACCATTGAAATATTGAAAATGACTTATGACAAGTAGATCAGGAAGTAGTTCATGTGTGTTCATTTATGGCTATTCAACCAGCCCTCGGAAATAATTTCCCCTTTCCCTCTCTGGGACCAATAAACAGACACTTGCTTTATAAGGGTTACCATGCCACAATGATTGCACAAAATAGCCATAATGATGCTATTTCAAAAGTAAATCGTTATTTTCAGAACAAATCTCTCGTACAGTAACATATCCAACAGCGAGTACCACCGACGTATGTTTCACGACGCCACGAAAGATCTTTGTCATCCGGAAGTGACGTGTACAACTGACGTCATATTATCGCCATACAGCTCTATTGACGGCTCGTGCAACAACCTGAACCATCCACATTGGGGCATGCAAGGACGATCACAAAAACGGATTCTGCGACCATTCTTTGACGATGGTACGAAACCCCCTTAGTAGATTCTATTTCTCATTGTAATAAATAAAACGAAATTCATATCAAACTTTCGATAGACTGACAACCGACACGGAAGTGGTTAGTTTTGTATGACCAGTACAAAAACAAAACATATACCTATTCATTATTCCAGACATTAGAGAGATAGATTTTATTGACTTATACAAATACATGTAAGATTGTTAAGATGGAATTCAAAACAAAGACACAGTTCGTGAAAAACAACCAATGTGCAACTTATATTATACATGTACCAATCTAGGGTTTGATGGTTATTTTAGAAACACAAAATGTATGTAGTTTACCAGGACACTCATTCTACAAAAAGTGCACAATTACTGAAATTCTATGTCAAGCATGATACAAGACCAGGAACTATTTTTTCTCCTTAAATTTTACATTTCTTTAGCTTATTTTCCATGAATTTTGGTTGTCCCTGCACTGGTGCAATTCAAAATCAGCTTGATTTTAACGCAGTTTAATCTATATTTACCTCGATTATCTTTCTATTCCTTCCCAAATATATTTTCCTGTGGTCTGATTACTGTTTCGTGGGAATGCAGGACTAAACTTTTTTGAGATAAAGGTTTTTCTGATGTCCCGATTTCCAGCGTAAGATACATAACGCTACTTTAACTGATAGTAAAACACAACATGATGTGTTCCTAAGGTCAAAACGGTTTTAGTGGTAGGTTAGATATCAACGTAAACAGAAACACACACAAAAAGATCAAGCTTATTAACATTTTCGAATAAAACAACATCAAAGTTCAAAAACAAGAATCCCCCCATTTTTTTTCATAAGATACGTTACGGCTTAAACTTACTTTTATTTCGAATCTTTCACCATTTTTCATACACGTGATATACTAAATGATTCCAAACCTTCTTTAGAAAAAAAATAATTTGCAGCGTAATTAACCAGGGAACTTTATTCCTGATGAATTTCTTTAAAAACTAATTTATGAATAAGATACGTTATGATAAGATACGTGACGCTCGACTAAGTCATGGCAATAAAAAACTTATGTGATCAAATTAGACTATCCACTTGGACTTCTTTTCGAACATAGTATACTTTGGACAAAGAATAGACACCCATCTTAATGAAATCACTATTTTTATACAATAAATGAAAGAAACCAATACAAAACAACCATATGTATTCCAATGCCCTCCAAAGGAAGACAAGCTATGGAAAACTTCTGATAACATTCTTTGTAGAATCGTTGATCCAGTTGGCACACAAAAACACATGTATCATTTAGTAATCATTTAGTAATAATTCACGAAGTCCTTGAATTATTTGAAACAATAAAACAAATGAAATCATAAGATACGTTACGAACCATTTTGATTGCACTGTTTTCAAAATAAGTGCTGCATTGGCTAGTTTTACTATAGTATTTTATCATGTTCTGTATATGTTTAAATGGCAATTGTTACAAAGAGATTAGAAAGGGCATTTGGTGCAATTATCCTTTACCATTGACACAATTAAGCATTTCGAATATATTGGTATCTTGTTTAATCCTTATTTCTCGGACTTTCTTCTATAATTCAAGCTTGAAACCAGTGCATTTCTAACCAACGCCTAAGCATACAGATATTCATTTCACTTTTCACCAAAAATATATAAAATGCGATAATGTATGCATGTTCAAAAGATAGATATTTTGTGTTGAAATAAGATACGTTACGGCATGGTTCCTTACCTTGTGACAATGACTAAGGCTAAATAAATTAGAATAAGATATTTTTTGTGTCATAATTCAATTGAGTGGTATCTTATCTTTATATTTTCAACAGGAGTTCATTGTATTTCATACAAGGTCTATTCAATTCATTCAAAACAAACAAAAAAATAATAAGAGAAACGGTATTTCCTTTAAATACGAACTTAATATTAATATATATCCTTAATATTTTTATAACAAGTCAATAAATCATCATTTTCTCGCAATACAATAAATTCTTGATCTGGCGGAAACCTAATATGAATCGTCACCCAACACCAATAGACAAAACTAATGTGTAAACAGGAAAACCAAACACCATAACGTATCTTATTATGCATAGACGTCACTGTGTTTGGATCCAAAAATTGAAAAAATCCGGCTTTGTTTGGGTACACTAGAATTGAATTCTCTAATTTCAACATATATTTTGCAAGAATAAGTCAAAAACTAAGTCTTTCAGAATGGTCGGTTTTTCAGATTTTTTTATTTCTAATTGTGCACTTTTTTGTAGAATGAGTGAGGAAGTGGTCAATATAACCATAGCCAAAAGAAAAAAAATATAATATATAATCCATCTCATTCTGTTCACAACATAGGTCTATTCTTATCATTTGAAGCCGCGGCCTTAGCGCAGTTGGTAGCGCATCTGACCCGGGTTCGATACCCGGCCGCGGCTAATACCCTTTCTGACAAAATTGTCACTCACCAATGGGTTTGAAATCGTTAACCTAAGTGGGCGAGCAGCTGGAGGCTCGGTAAGGGTGTTGTGGTAGTACTGGTTTGAGAAACAACAGGAATCCATGGGTAGGTGCTCCAGCGATATGACCCTGGTAGTTGAAAACGGCGTAAAACCCCAATAAACTCAAACTCAATCTCTTATCATTTGAAGCTTGGCTGGCAGCATAAACTAAGCTCCTGCACAGACGAGCAGTCTGATCTCAGCATACACTGCCTGCTGTCTACTGTTATTGTAACAAACACTTGTGACAAACTAGTTGAAACCGAGTTAACTTGGGCATTTGTTTGAAACAAAAATTAAAGTCAGCAGGACAAGAGTTAGCATAGCAATAAACATATCGCTGCTTTTCAACGAAAACTTCGTAACTGCAGCTTAGAACAAGCTGCAGTTACGAGGTTTTCGTTGAAAAACGGCGATATATTTCTCTGTCAGACATTGGGAGTGTTCGAACGAAGGCAGTTGACGGTTCAGATTTACCCAGCCCAAGGCTTATCAGCAACATTCTACATCGTCCAGATAATACGGTCAATAGAACGGACACAGAGGCAACTGTCATGGTCATGGCGTTCGGACAGTTCTTCGACCATGACCTCATGTTGACCCCTATGACCAAAGGTATGGTGTTTTCTTCGAGCTTTTGAATATCGCACTTTGTTTCGCAAATCGATTCCTCAATGCCCAGACACATACAACTTCGCTTCCATATTACGTCCAAAAATAAGCTGTACGAATGACAATTTTTGAACGTGCCCTGGTCGTGGTGTGGACACAGAATTGTGTATGTGATTAGTCCTTTGAAGCAACGAATAATAATTCTTTAGAAAAAAGCAGTTCTTAGAGACTTAAATTGCAATAAGATCTGGTGGTCTTGAAAAAGGCTCGTTGAGTGTGTTTTTTTTCGAATTTTATTCGGCTATAGAAAACCGTCCCTGCTCGTTTTCATATACGTCGATTTCTCCTTTTTTTATCGTAGTGTCAGTGTTTGGGTAAACAATGATATGTCGATATTAAGGTAGCCCACCTCTATCAAGATTCTCGCGACGTCGAAATTTTTCTTGTGACGTCGTCAACATTCTTTACATATCCGAACCTATTTGAGCGATGTAATAAACATAGACTTTCCACCGCCGAATGTTTGCTGCTATCCGCGTTAAAATAAATCAATGTTTTGTGCGAGAATATATAGCGCGTTGTTACGCGGGGACATTCTAAAATAACGTTGTTTTACAAATTCTGATTGCTCGCAATTGCTAGGAACAAAACGCTCGCGTTTTATTGTTATATCATATGAATCCTTATTTTATAGGCTTCATTTTGATATATAACACAAAGTGGTATTTTCTTATATAGGAGCTGTTGTCGGTACTAATTCACCACGCACGGTGCATTTTCTGAATGAGTACCAGTAGTTGACGTTACGTCTTACGAAGTCGCCTGAATAATTCGGACATCGCGTGTATCTCATTAAGGATAGACTGCCTTAAATGGAGTAGACTTGTTAAATTCTACATTACTTGCTTTACAGCTGCCAATGATGAACCAATTTCTTGCTGCACAGAAGAAACTAGATCGTCAAAAGGTCCACTGTAAGTACTAGATCTAGTTTGTTAAAATTAAATGTGCATTTAAGACTTTAAGAGCCTCGAGTCCTCAACACTTTGGATTCTTAAAAATGTCTTCTAATTGTACTTACTGTTAACTTTCTTATCCCTTTTTGACTTTTTAACCCTTTCCTAAACAGTGCTATTTTATACCAGTCTAGTTTGAAAGAACTTGCTGATGACAAAAATGACGTCAATGGTATCAAATGTGTTTATTATGGCGTATAAAACATTGATAGAAAAAGAGAAATTGCTAACTATCAGCAATTACTTCTTTTTTCTCAATGTTTTCCCAAAATATTTCTACATGAGACACCAAGCCTGGTCTTGTTTGAGAAAAAGTTAAACCAAAGTCACGTAGATCTATGAACTTCTTTCTGTCTGTTACATGTATGGTTAATTGATAACAGAATTATGACATGCCACACGGCACTTTTTTATTTTTAATCTTTTTATTATCTCTATTATAGAGAGACTTGTGCCCCAATAGATATACCGATGGTAGACGAACATTTTACTCCGGGATCGTGTATGAATTTCTCTCGGTCTATACCTGCTATCTGCGACTCATGTGACATGTGTAAGTATAACTTTATCATCATTTGTTTTCTTTTGTCATGTGTTTCCTAGACTGTTTCTACAGGGTAGGTCAAAACAAGACGCGCGTTATTCAGAGCGAGATTCTTAAAGATATATCGAAGGCTCAGTGCAAAACTATTGTAAATTCACTTTTTTGCATTTTCTGAATCTTTAGCAGGGAATACATCATGTGTTCTAATATTAGGTCTTAATTCTGTATACATAAAAAGATATTTAGAATTTTAAAATCATGCTCTCTCTTTATCTTTGAGAAAGTCAACAAGTTTTTTTCCCTCTCCTGTAAAATTTAACAAAATGTAGTTACAATAGTTTTGCACCAAGCCCTCGATATATTAAGATTCCGTAATTATGTTTATATAGCGCTCTTTATAACGAGGCTTTTAAACTGCTCAAGGGGACGCGCTATTACTTTACATTTCTTATTACAGAAACCCCTCAGTGAATTCTGTAGAAACAATATCGAGATAGAATTGAGCAGTTATTCCGAATGCTCCATTATTATTTGATACGCTGTGTTACGAATGCTCCATACTTTCAAGATATAACATTTCAATGATGTCATTTTTATAAAGTAGGCCTATGTGGCATAAAATTAATGACTGTAGAATATAAAGCCATGATTTTAAAAACCGGTATGGATCTAGATTAACTTCCTTATACACACAGTTTGATCAAGACCCATGCTATCCCTTTATAGCTATCAATAACTATCTCATAATTATTTCAATGATATTTATATAGGGAATTAGTGACAACTTTGACCAAACTACGCGAACTGGGCAAATTGCACAATCTGATTATAGCCTGCACTTTTCGCAATTTCAAGAGAGTTTCTTTTAGTTTGACGGATTACAAACATCCTGCAAATCATCTCTGATTACGTTCACAAGCGTCGTAGAGCTCTACGGCATATTTACGTTACCGATGATACAGATTTTCTAACTATAGGAACTCCAAATAGTCCGCTCATTTAAACCTAATCCGTCAACCTATGCTAAGTGCTGGAAACAAAAAAAAGAAGAATCTTGAATGAACCTGATTTATCAGCTAATCTGTTTTTGTCGTTATTCAGGTCAACGTGGGCAGATCAACAAGATGACGTCATACATCGACGTCAGCCAGGTGTATGGGGCAACTAAAGCACGTTGTGATGAATTGAGAGAATTCAGAAACGGTAATTATTGTTGATATTGGTACGACGGGAAATCATGTGGTACAACAGTTCTTCAATAATTATGTCAATACATGACCGATTTGAAAGTGGTTTGAAGGAGAAAATGTGGAAATATTCATACGTCAGAGATTTGCAGGATTTAGTTTGGTCTTTTAAAATCAGCTGAGGCGCGTTCTTTACCCTAGAGTGAGATTTTTTTTAGATTTCTTACGATGTTTTACATAAAGCGTTTTTAAGACCTATATTCTTACCAAGGTGTTCCAAATGCTCCATATTTCATACAAATGACGCCATGATGACGTCATTTGTATGAAGTACGGAGAATTACCATGGTACCATGGAACATTCGGAGCAACTCAGTCAATTCTCTCTTATAGTATTTCTACATAGTTAACTCAGGGGTTCCGCACGAATATGGGGTAATGGCGCCTCCAATTGAACATCCTAAAAATTTTGCTCTCAAGAACGCTTAAACTAAGACATATTAAAAAATCTCAAGATATCTCAAGAAATCTCGCTCAAATGAACGCGTCCCTGATAAAATTATTGACGAGCAACTAAAATTTTACATGGTCTTCAACAACTTTTAATCAGATGTTATCTAAAAGATCTACCACAACAAGCGAATCCCTGGCATACGTGTTATGTGATTCGCCACGATGATTGGGCATGCATTACGAAGTTCTTACAAACTTTTTAATATTTCCTTTGCAATCTTCCTTCTCAATCGCGCTCAAAATGTGAGTGTTAAATTTCTATTGCAAGTACTCCACCTTAGATATACGCTTTTATATTTTTTTTTTTCATTTCTATCTAAACTTCACGTTCCCCCCTTTCAGGTTTTCTAAAGACGACATACATGGCTCAGAATCACCACATCCTGTTACCAGCTAACCCAATGAACAAGTCTTGTACGCTGTCAGATAAGTCACAATTCTGTTTTAGAGCAGGTAACGAAGACTTATTAACCCTTTCCCAAACGGCAAACATTCAAAATTTACATTTCAAAAGCTGCTGCAGACAACTTAATGGACCTTGTTTAAGAAAGAATTTGTGAACAATATAGCACAGAAAATATTGAGACAAAAGGAGAAACTGCTGGTTATCAGTAGTATCTTCTTTTGTTTCAATGTTTTCAAAAGCATTTTCTAATAAGGACGTCAAAAGCAGGTCTTGTTTGGGAAAGGGTTAACTAATGATTGGAAATATTATTTCAACCATTTTATTTAATATGCTTTGGCAATACGAAAGCTCACGATAGATGACCTGTCAGAGAATCCCTAGCTACTAGCTAGAGATACTTTGCCAGGTCATTTATCGTCAGTTATACTATAACAAGAGTTTAAAAGGGAAAACAATGATTGATGGGAAATGCCTGTGTTTTCTGTATCAAATTTTAATCCTTTCTAGATTATGGTAATATGTAGGCCTATACAGCTTTTTCTGCATACAAAAGGTGCGTTTCTTTTTACAAGGAAGTCTTGTCTTCTTGTTGCAAATATCTACATCACTATTGATATCAATTACACAAACTCCACGCACCGGTTATGCTAGGGGTAGTAATCACTGATAGTAAAGGGGGCTTGAGAAAATAGTTTCATTTTATACAACTAAATCCGTCATTTTGGATGCCATTTCTAGCGCGCCCAGAATCACTTTTTTGTTATCTGAACTTTGTAACTAATGAATCAGTAAAGACGACACGCTTGTCATTCAAATGAGTCTGTGGAAGTGAGAGCAAAGAACGGTCAATCTGTAGGGAGAAAGCGAAATGTGTGTGAAAGCAGAGATCTAAATCGTCGGTATCATCGTAAAACCTCGTATCTCCAGCTTTTAAACGAGGTTTTGCAATAATACCGACGAAAGGAGATCACTGCGTAGTAGATTGTCAATAACAGTGTACCGTCGCTTTTCAACAAAGCCCTCGCAACTTTAGCTTGTTTAAAGCTGCAGTTACGAGATTTTCGTTGAAAGCAGCGGCTTTTTATAACCGTTTTCAGGTGACGACAGAGTGAATGTAGTTCCAAATTTGTCCTCACTACACACCATGTTTGTCAGGGAGCATAACAGAATAGCCGGGCGACTCGCACAAATTAATCCGCACTGGAATGACGAACTACTTTTCCAAGTATCAAGAAAAATCTTCATAGCACTAAACCAACACATCGTGTTTAATGAATACATACCGATGATACTAGGAGAGGAAAACGTGATGAAATACGACCTGAAAGTTGCTCAAACTCCATTCAGTGACGTTTACAATGACGTCATAGATCCGCGAATATCCTCGAGCTTCAGTACGGCCACGTTCCGATTTGGTCACGCTACCGTACCGAATCACCAGCGATCTATGGACAGGAACTTTGACCTGGTAGAAACAGTTCCTGTGGAAAATACATACAAAAACCCAAACATGACATTTTCACATTGTGACGGATTGGCTAGATGGCTGGTAAAGGAAAACGCAGTGAAAACAGACGGGTGGGTAAAATTTAGCCTACAGCTTACTTCCAATATATCTCAAATTCAATTATTTTAATGATAATTTGTTTCGTAGCGAAATTCTAGATATATTACATTCTTCTGTCCGACAGTCTATTTGAATCCGAGATACCGAGTGTGTGTATTAGTGGCTTTCCTCAATATCATTTATAGTGTCTCGGATGCGTCTTTTTTTCTTCTTTCATTTTCTAACGTCACATTTCTTATACCCCAACCCCAAAACCCCAACAATTAATCAAATATAACACCACCACCAACAAAAACAAAATTCCGCCCCCCCCCCCCCCCCCCCCCCCCCAAAAAAAAAAAAAAAAAAAACAAAACAAACCAAAACACCAACTAGAAATCCAGCTTTTATCCATTACTAGACAGTGAAATTTCAGTAGACTGGTCCGAATTTAAAGATGTTGCAGACGACAATTCACTGTTAATGGAATATTATTTTTTTGTGTCTTTCGTGAGAGAAAACATTATGTGAAATGAAGAAATTGCTTGTAACAAGCAATTTCTTCATTTCCCACAATGTTTTCAAAAGCCTTTGTAATGTGCTGCGTAAACTTTAAAGCTTTAAAACGGGTCAATGTGTGGTAATGGGTTAAACTGTAGTTACGATGTTTTTGAGGCAAACAGCGAAGTTTTTCTCCATTTCTAGATTGTTGGGACACGGAGTGAGAAACATGTTGTTTCATAACACTCATCACCATAACAACAGTTTTGACCTGGCGTCCTTGAACATTCAAAGAGGGAGGGATCACGGAATAGCCCCGTATAATTATTGGCGCCATTTCTGCCAGCTTCCCGTCATTACAGAGAGGGATTTCAACCACACTGGACGAGCGATGGGAGATTTTACAGCCGATGTGTCGGACTTGTTTCGTGAA